>CAHIKZ030001309.1:412500-637500 GCA_903632075.3 Acanthosepion pharaonis
GAGTATTGTAATACATTTCTAAGTGACAAAACTTACCTTATAAATCAGCATTTGACATCTTAGTTTTTACCTCAATTCAAACACTACATGATTTGATGGGAAATAGGCAACACCCTCAAGATAAGCCTAATATCTACAGCAGGCATGGACAACCTTTTATGGGCTGCATGAGATATGGCTCATCATGAGTCTGGCCACATTATGAATAATTATTCGTTCAAAATGCTCCAGTCATTTTTCCCTACAGAAAATCATACACATAAGCATTTGCCTTAAAAATGGAGTTTTTTCTCTAGAGTAAATACTTTTTTCTCTAATTAAAAAATTGAAGTTTTTGTATGAGGGTTTGCTGAAAAGTTCATTGGCTGATCAAGATACTCTCATGGAATGTGATCAAATGAGGTTTATTTTTTATCTTGCGGTCCACACACTTCTTTCATTGGTGTTGCAATGCTTGGATCCCATTTGTGAAGAAGCTTTCATCCTGTTGTTCAAAAAAGTCATCAACAGCAGATATGATGTTATCATAACTGTGATACTAGTTTCCACCAAACTTTTTTTCATGTTAGAGAATAGATGATATTCAGATGTGGCCAAATCACAAGAATAGGGAGGGTGATCAACTAGTTCAAAGCTGCAGCCATTGAAATCAAGAGCTTGTGTGCTGGAGCATTATCTGTGTGAAACAACTGATTGGTCTTGATAGCCTTTCATAACTGCTTCAGCAAGTTGTCCTAGTACTTTCCATTGATGATGTGGTCCTTTTGAAAATAATCAATAAACATTTTGTTTATTTTGCATCCCCAAAAATTGAGGCCATTCCATCTGCATGAAATGGCCTCAACCTTGTCTTTCTTTGGAGTAGGTGAGGTGGGATGTTTCTACTGCATGGATTGTTTCTTTGTCTCTAGCTCAAAGTGACGAACCTAACACTCTACTAGATTAGGAAGTGTTCAAAGAAATCATCTGGATCTGCCTCAATATCAGATTTTCCCATGATGTATAACAGCTTGGTGTGCTTTTTGATCAGATACCAGAAGATGTGGCACCTGCTGAGCAGAAACTTTTGTCATACCAATTACATTCTGCAGAATATTCTCAAATCTCTCACAGTATATACTAATACCATAATCTTTGATTTATAGTCAATTTCCTGTCATCCATCACCATGTGGTGAACACAATCAATGTTTTCCTCAGTGGCCCAGACCTTGGGTGAAATTGAAGACTCTTCCTTCCCTTCCTAAATTCAGTTACCCACTTTTGCACTGTTGATAAAGCCAGAGTGTCATCCCCTAATGTAGCAATCATGTCAGCACGAATGTCCCTGGGGACTAAACCCTTTTTCTGCTGGTACTTGATAACATCACAATGCCGAAATTTGTTCATTTTCAAGAGAAGTCTCTATTACTTACTTTAGAAGTCTTCTTCCAACAATCAAATTTTATTTTACCTGGAAATAAACAATGCAGTTATTAATAAGAAGAGTTGAAATGAATGCATGCAAAATTTCACAACTCTAGCATCAACTCCTTCATAGTCAGCCTGTTAACTTTTCAGCCTACCTACATAATATTTTCACCAATGACAGTGTTATTTACACATGCTACTGTGTGTGATTTGTTTCCAATTTATCCATCTGGCTGTACAAAAAAATTTCTTTTAAAAAATTATATTTCTTCCCTGGAGTAAATATTATGAAACTTTCCTGTTTCTAAAGCAAAGAACATTTATATGTATGATTTTCCTTAGTAAAAAATGACAATAGATTAACACTCTGAAAAAATATTACATTTGATGAAAACTTACAAAATTCAAGAAACATTGTACTTATGTATGAGAGAGAGTGTGAGTGAATAAGTGAGAATGGAAGTGTAGCAGAAAAACACAATTTACTCATTAACAAATAACAAATTAAAGCCAAATTTATACGTTTATTAGAAAACATATTTTTAACTACACACCAATTTTCACATAGCTAAGTTACACATATACACTGCACTCTATGCAAAACAAAATTTAAAAGAAACACAAATATATCAAACTGCTAGCCATTATTGAGGTGAATCTCATTTGCCAAAGATTCATAAACTAATCCATGAGGAATCAGTCGCCAGAAGAACTTCATCGAAAACTTGAACATGTATAACTTTTTTTGGACGTGATGTGGTCACTTCTGTACATTCCAAAGAGGACTAATTTCAAAGAAGGTGCTGGCCAAATTTAAATAATATGTATATAATATATCATTCATATATGAAATATATTATTTACTGGAGTCATGTTGTACTTGGTTTTATGCCTAGTTTAGATACTTTCCAATACCACTTCATATTAATTTCAGATAAGTTTAACTACATGAACTAGTCTGAACTTAAAACAACTGTTAATTACTCTAACATAATTTTTTAAGTTTTACATATGATAGATTATGCTGGAGAATAAAGAATATATGCACAGGAAGCTGTGGAGACCCATGATTGCCTGATTTCTGAAGAGATGGATGAGAACAAAAGTCTGAATATAAATAGTGTAAATAATGATAACTCCTCATCCCTGAAACTCAGACAGAAATGTACAAATATGGTTTATAATACAGAGGAAAATACTTGTTTTACAGATTAAATTTGTAATGCAAATATATATGCACAGTGCCAGTGTGCAATAAAATTGCACACTGGCACTGTGCATATATTACATTACATTCAAATCAATTTGTTTTTCTTTTCTCTTTATGCCATTGTTTTTCTTTTCATTTCCCCCTACACTATTTTTCTTTCTCTTTCTACTCTGTTTTTCTTTTTTCTCACTTTCAACTTTCCTTTGTTTTTGTTCCCTTTTCCTTTTCTCCTTTATTTATTCTTCTCGTTAACCCTTTGTTTTTTCTCTCTTTTACATGGTTTATCTTTTTTTGACCTTTCACTGTTTCTTTCCTCTTTTATTCCTTTATTTTTCTCCCCTTTTACACTTTATTTACACTGTTTTTCTTTTTTTCCCATTTTCACTCTTCATTTTTTTCTCTTTTTAAACTTTGTTTTTCTTTTCTCTCTCTTTCACACTCTGTTTTTCTTTCACTTTCATGACTTTTCTTTCTTTTCTCTCTCTTTCTCTCCAGTTGTTTTTCCTTTCAGACATTTTTTCTCTCTTCCCCTTCATTTTTGTTTCTTTCACCATGTTTTTCTCTCCTTCCGACTTCTTTTTTCCTACTTCTCCCATTTTTCTCCTTTTTCCTTTCTTTTCCTCATTCTCTCTATTATTTTCTTTTTCTCCTTCTCTTCTTTATTTTATTTTTCTTCTTTTCTTTTACTTGTTTTTTTTCTCTTTTCTCCTTGTCCTCTTTATTTTCTTCTTTTCTTTGTCCCCTTTGTTCTTTTATCTCTCCTTGTCTTCTGTTGTTTTCTTACTTGCCTTCTTGTCTTTTGTTTTCATATTTCTCTTTCCCCTCTTTGTCTCCTAATAACATTCATTTATTTCCATGGCAAATGTTCAGATGAGCTCCATTCTTTAGTTCCATCAGTTCAGACCTTTATAGCTGGGACTCACTATGCTACATTCATGGATTCAAATCACCATCATTTTATCTGTCCTAAACAAAAAGTTTAACTCAGTAAGCCTTTTCTGAAGAACTGCCACTTTGTTGAGTAGACTCCCAAGTAGGTGCTTCCTTGAACACTTCAATCTTGGACCCTTCATATCAAGAGTCAATGATCTTTCTTCCTTATCCTCATAATCTTCATTTCTTATTACCCTCACACACCTCATTTACTAATAGTATTTTCTTGACTGAGAAATTTTACTTTGAGTGGCTCTTGGGGCTTAACTTGAATAAGATTTAATATTGAAAGAATTATTTTTTGTTTCAAGAAATTGACTTTTTTAAAATATACAGCACCAGTTTGAAGATTTTGTTTAAGTAATTTACATTTGATTCTGAATTGAAGGCTACATTCTTAATATATATATATATATATATATATATATATCCACAAATTTAGTTTTTTTATTTGATATTCTTCTGTGAATAATCACTGTAGAATCAAACAGCAACTGTCAGTCATTCAATTTCACTTCTAATTTAAAATTTATCAAATGCAAGTTTTGAACAAAATCTGTTTCCTTAAATTCTTGAAAAAGAGTAAACATATTCTATTTTGTATGTAAGTATTATTGATGCCATTCTAAGACATTTACCAAATGGCACTTCCTCTTGTGAGGCTTAGGGTTTATATTTCAGCCATCAGGGAATCAATTTTCAAATGGATTACAATCTCAATATTAGAATGTCAAATCTCTTTATTTTTTAATGACTATAAGTTGATTTATAGAGCCTATGGTTGAAGAAATACAGAATTACTTTGTGGGGGATTTTATCTAAATCATAATATTTCCTAAAATATTTGAGAAATCCGAAAATAATCATGATATGACACCCAAAGAAATATTAGAAAAAAATGTAAATGCATTTTATACTTCCAAAAACAATTTTGATATTTTTCTAAAAACATTTTTTAAAATAAAAAGAACTACTACTACTAGTACAAGTGAAAATATAAAGGTATTTAAACTTACTTTTGAATTGTACAATATTTTGTCAGACAGAGTGTGGAATTGAAAAATGTTTAGAAAAAAGCTAGAATAAACAGAAGTCTGTAAGACAATACAAGCAGGCATTGAGCTAAATTCCTGTAGATTTTGTATAGAGTACAGGGAAAAAGCTTTATCATACTAGACATTGCTGCTGTAGTTACTGTAGCAATTAGGTTTTTAAAGGGGGTGGAGTTACTAGTTCTATGACCAACTAGCTTTAAATCAGTTGTTTTTCTTGACTAATTACCAACCATGGCTAGAGTGCAGAGTCTGCCCTGCTATTAACCCCCTATCTGGTAGAGGAACTGTGTAAAATCTCAAAGATTAAATCAGCCTATTCAGATCAAGAGAGTAAATCTCTTCGAGAGTGGATGTTGTTACTATTTTGGCAAAATACAAACTGTAATTGAAATAGAATGAAAAGCTGAAAATATCCAGAGCTTGCAATATTGTCAAATATGGAGGTAATTACTGCACATATCATTAGAAAAGTACTTGGAGCAATCTTGAAGGCTCTTTTTAAAGGACTAAAAGATTTTGAAGCCAGAGCAAGAATTGAAATTATCTATATGACAGCATTGTCAAAAAAGAAAGAAAGTGCTAAATTATTAAGGAGATTTGCTGCCACTTGATCTCCAGTGAGTGCCAACCATTGCTACTGGTATAGAAAACTAGTATTGTTGTCCACCACCACCATTATTATTATTATTATTATTATTATTATTATTATTATTATTTCCTTTGATTTCTGGCGTGTACTCATTTCTTTCCAGGTCAGAAATGTTGTCATGACATTTTCCACTGAGCAATTGGGAAAAAAAACAACACACATATTTCACATAGATAAAGTCCTTCGTAAGGTGTGGACTGTACTTGTGAGAACAATTTTTTCATATTTCTTTAAGGCATGGGCTGCCAGGAATCCCTTCAATGAGTCTATTGGAATCTTTTCCAGTCAATCCGAGGACTCCAACTACAACAAGGATTGTTCTAATATTTTTGAGATTTTGATTCCTTGTCCTTGTATTTTGATAGCTTTTTGAAGATCTTCAAAGATACATTGCCATCTGCAGGGACTGCCATATCAATAAGAAGACAATTTTTTTGTTTGCAGTCTCTAATAATGATGTCTGGGTGATTAGCTCTAATCGTTCTGTCTGGGTGTATTGTGTAGTCCTATAAAATTGTTACAGGTCCTATCTCCATAACCAAGTCTGGGTGGTGTTCATACCAATTTCTTTCAGTTTCCTTTCCATAGAAGTTGCAGATATTGGCTCACACTGTCATGCTGTGTTTTATATTCAGTAGATGCCACTACCATGCAACCTGGAACAAGATGATCAATTGTTTCTGGATCTACATTTTGGGCTAACAATTTTTTGTATGTATTCTTGATAATTTCTAGTTAACAAGCATTGGTCCTGTGCAGCAAGAATAAAACCTTTGGTTTCAGCTTTTAACCCTAGACTATGTAGCCACAGATGGGTAAGGGGTTTGCTACATTAGCTTGTTTAGTATGGGCAGAGTATTCATCGTGAAGCAGTTTATCTTGCCATCGTTTCTGTATCTGGTCGGTTACATTTGCTTTTGCTTTCTTTTTTAAGTATTTTACAGCTTCAGTTGGTGTATTGTGCTTTACTTGTATTTCTACACCCATTTGAAACTCTATTTTGAACTTGTGGGCTTCCTTTATTGCAGAATAAAGTCACTTACTACTTTCATGTTCTTTAACACATATCATCATCCAGTCTTGTGTAGTTTCCAGGTATCTTTGAAGGCCAGTTGTTGTAGTTTTATAAGACAGTACTAGTTGAACTAATCCTCTGCCTCCTTTGGATCTGGGTACATACAGACATCAGATTTGGGATGATGAATGCAGTAGCAAGTGAGAAGCTTTCTCATTTTGGCATCCATTTGCTTAGTTATCTATGGTCCAGTTAAGGATGTTCAAACTGTATTGCACCACAAGGACAGCCAAGGTGTTTATGGCAGATATCCTTTTTTTGAATTCAACTTGATAATCATGATTACCTTCTCCTTCATTTGGGTATGCTGTATACCACCTCCTTCGCTAATTCCTAGGTACTTATAGGCTTCATCCTGTTCCAATTCCCTAATCTTTATGACAAAATCTAAGTCTATTGAGTGTGTTTCTGTAATTCTCCCTTCCTTGAATGTTACTTTTGCACATTTATCTAATCCGAAATCCATACCTATGTCATCACTGAAACATTTTACAGTATTGAGGAGACCTTTCAACTCATTGTCAACTTTGGCAAAAAGTTCGTGAACATCCATGTAGAGTAGTTGATTGAATACGTTCTTGTTTAACTTGTAACCATAGCTACTGTTGTTTAGTTCATGTGTAAGGGGGATTAAGCACAGACAAAAGAGTGACTTGAAAGATTCCATGTCAGATATTCAGATGGCAGTGTTTCTGGTGTGATTTAGGTATGGTGCGGTGATCCACATTCCCATGCTGGACTTAAGGAAATTTACTACCACGGGGGGAGACTTTGTATATTTTCAAAGTCTTAAGGATCCAAGAGTGTGGCGCACACTATCAAAGGCTTCACGGTAATCAATCGACGCTGCACTAAATTTTCTACATCGTTTCCTGCAATTTTCCAGGATCATTTTGTTTATCAATAGTTGATCTTTGCAACCATATGAACCTCTCCTGCATCCCTTCTGTTTCAGTGGAAGAATATTGTTTGCTTCAAAAAAAGAGTAAGTGTGGTTCATCAGGACAGACATAATCAATTTATATGTGGTGGACGGACATGTTATTGGCCTATAATTTTTTGGATCATCTGTTTTTGGCATAAAATATGTAATACCTTCAGTGATTGATTCCATGGTTTCATAAGCATTGATAGAGTTTGTGCAAGGCTTTTATGGATAGAATAGAGATGAAACAGCCAAAAATTGGGCACCTTGTCATTTCCTGGGGATTTCCATTTTGGGGATTTCATTAGAACATGCCTCATATTATTTGTGGTTATATTTTCCCACTCTTGCAGAGGTTTATCCAGCATTCATTCTTCTTCACATTGGATCCATTTTGCATTTAGGCTATATTCTTTTGGGCTGCTCCAAATATTCTCCCAAAATTTCTGCACCTTGTCAATAGATGGTAGCTTTTTGACATGTATAGCTGCTTTTCCAATTTCCCTGTCAAATTTTTTAGCTTGCAAAACAGATTTTCATCTTTATTTACTTAAAGAAATAAACTTTTATTTGAAGTTTCCTGAAAAAAGTTTTTTATGCAAAAGTTTGTATTAAAAAACCTAAAATTTAATTTCCATCAAAAATTGTATTTAATTTTATTTTACTAATATTTTTCTTTGACATAATTGAAATTTACTGTTTTAAATTATTATGGCATTTAAAATATTTTGAAATTTTTTCTGATTTATTCCACCTCAGAATCAAATGAGATGCAAATTTTACAAGTAGAAGTGTATAAAAAAGTTAAAAATGAGTATTTTTATCCCATTTTTATCTGGTGTGATTAAGCTATATTTTTTTCTACTTTTAATATTTTAAAAATAAAACTAGTAAAATTTTATCTTCTAATAATTTAATCAATAAATTAAAAAAATCATTCCCATGCAAAAAATACACATTTACAGTTGTTATCATCCTTATAAAGATTTTAATCTCATTTTTATTTTAATGCTTTGTAACAGTTGAATTTCATAACTTATAAAATGGTCAAGTTGTTTATCAGCGTTATTTAGCTTTCAACTTCTGAATATTTTTTCAAATTTATTGTAAATTTTGTTAAAAATCTTATATCTCTTTAAAAAAAAATCAAGGGATATGTTTTTATTGTTGTTGTTGCATTTTTACTTTTTTCTTTTGACAAAAATAAAACTCTTTTTAGAAATTATTAAATTTTTAGTTCTGAGAAATTTATTTTAGGTAGTAAAACTTATTAGTGATTAAATTTTTTAAATAAGATTGAAGACCGTTTATTATTTATTTAAGTTGCTGTGATAATTTGTATTTAATTCTTATTAAACATCTGTAAGCAAATTTAAAGTTTACATTTATTTTTTATTCAATGTGCTGCAGGATTAGGTACTCCTTGTACTTTATCACAATATATGCATGAGTTAAACCATAATACATAGGGTGATGCTTTTCTGCTTAGAATATTGTTGCAATATTATGTATATATATATATATATATATATATATATATATATATATATATATTAGGGTGTCTCTTATTTTGAAGTGCATGCAGAAATTGAATTGTCAACCCTAAATTTGTTCCAGTCATTGAAAAATATTATATATAAAATTTTAAGGAGGTTGCATAATATTTAGAGGGTGCCTTTGCTCGTTAAAATTTAAATGGCAGACAAAAAATAGAGCCTTTTTTGATTTTACAATTAATAGCAAACCATTATTAATTGAATCTTTACAAATTATACACTGTTATGGGATCTTACCCATAATAACATAACGGACTATTCCATGCCTAATAAATACTGCGCCTCAAGAAGAAGCAGAGAGTTCAGTCCGAGGTCGGGCGACCGGCTGATCGGTTGAACTCTCTGCCATCGGGCGGGGAGGAACCCGAACGAGGCTACGCCGAAGGGCGGAGTCTCTTTTGGGGAGGTAAACCTTATCTGAACCCGTTTAAAAGGGATTCAAAGGGCATACTTTTGGCCGAGCCCATGGGCTCAGAGATCCCACGTTAAACCGGCCTTGTGCAACATGATACCCTCGTGGTGGGGGGTGACTAAATACCGTTCAGTCTGAAGTCGGACGACCGGCTGATCAGTTGAACTCTCTGCCTTCAGGCGGGGAGGAACCCGAACGAGGCTACGCCGAAGGGCGGAGTCTCTTTCGGGGAGGTAAACTGACCCTGAACCCGTTTATATGGGTTCAAAGGGCATATTATTGGCCGAGCACACGGGCTCGGAGATCCCACGTTAAACCGGTCTTGTGCCACATGATGCCCTCGTGGGGGGTGACTAAATACTGTTATGTCTGAAGTCTGGAGTGAAGTCCATCAGGAGTCTGTCAGTCAGTCAGAGCGAGCGAGTCAGTCAGTCAGTCAGTCGAGTCAGAGGCCGTCCGAAACAGAGTCGCGTACAGACAATTACTACTTAAACCTGATTGTTCGTACTAACACTTTCTACTTCTCTGTATATATTCCTGTTTGTAATATATCTGTGTTATTCCATATCCATATTCGAGTTCTTCTTTATTGGTTGTACCTTGAACTATCACCGTGGTACAAGGAACCGGACCATAACAGTGGCGACGAACGATTCGAACTCGTTCGGTGGAAGAAAAAAAAAATTGTTCGCCACAGCATAAGAGTGGTGACGAAGATTTGAACTCTCACGTGAAGAACAAACAACAAAATCATCTCTCGTCAACATAACAAGTGACGACGAAGAAACCCCTAAAAAGGAAATACGAAGTCTGTACACGGAGGATTTTTTTTTCTATACGTCACACATAACAAGTGGCGATCTGGAAAACCCTTAAAGAAAAATAAACTCCCTACTCGGAGGACATCTTTTTTTTTTTTTGCTATTCGTCATATGTAACAGTGGACGACGATTAAATTCTAAAAAAAAAAAAAAAATTTCTTTTCTTGATATCAAATTTCACTGACAACAAAGGAAAGTTTTTTTTCGATCATAGGCTACAGAATATCAGGTTACACAAAAAATACGTTAACATGGAAGATTTTAAGTCAACCATTATGGAACTTATCAAAATCCAGTTTGAACAGCAACAAAGGTACGAACAAAAACATCTAGAAATGCAGGAATTATTGTTACGTGCAATGGCAAATAAGGACCAAAACCCGAGAACGAATCAGTTCTCTCTCACGACTCTATTTGGAGTAATATTGAAGATTTCAAGTACGCACCCGACGAAGATAAAACTTTTGCAGATTACTTCCGAAGGTATGAAGATCTATATGATTTTGACTGCAAAGATTGGTCAGACGCATGTAAACTACGCCTTTTATTAAAAAAATTAGGCACAGGCGAACTATACCAAATTCGTTGATTATATCCTTCCCAGAAAAACAAGCGGGTTAACGTTCAAAGAATCTATAAAATTGCTAACGGAACTTTTCAGCCATAATACTTCACTATTTCATAAAAGATGGAAATGCATGACCTTACAAAAAAGGATAGCGAAGATTACGTAACTTTCGCATCCATTGTTAATAAATATTGTGACGACTTCAAATTATCGGAACTCAGCGCTGACAACTTCAAATGCTTAATTTACGTCCAAGGTCTAGTTTCAACCAAAGACGTAGAATACTTACTAAATTGGAAAATGAACAAGATCTGACACTAAGAAACTAACCGAAAACTGCCAGAGATGCGTCAGCGTAAAAAAAGACTCTAAAGACATAGAACAAGCTGGCATAGCATACATACGCAAAGTACGAAGACGAACAAATTTTCCCTTCTCACAAACAAAGCAAGCAAATTTTCCCTCCTCACAAACAAACTGAACTGATTTTTCCGCCTCAAGAACAGGTAAAACAAAATTTCCTAATTATAATCACCATAAAAAGAAACTACCACCAAGTCCATGCTATCGTTGTGGGTTTTGGCATTGGGTTAAAGACTGTACATATCGTGTTAAAACTTGTCTATCATGTAAAAAAAATGGTCACAAAAGTTCTCACTGTTGGTATAGAAAAGAAAGCAGAATAAGAAATACGAGGACCGACCAAAGAGATGAGACTAATATGAAAAAATATGTACAAGTTGAAATGCAAAACAGAAAAGTTAGGTTACAGCTGGATTCTGGCTCAGACTTAACTATCATAAATCTACAAACATGGAGAAAACTGAACAAACCTGTCATGTTAAAAACGTAGAAAGTTGCGAGATCAGTTACTGGGAGAAAGATAAAATTCGAGGATGAAATAATCACAAATGTAACATTTAACGAAATGACGAAAAAATATAATTATACGTCTTAAGAAATACCAAAACCTATTTGGGACAGACTGGATGCAAAAATTCGAGTTGTGGGATCTACCTATTAGCACCTACTGCCAGAATGTAAAAAGCTTATCAACCGAGGCAGACAAATTAAAAGGAAAACTAAAAACGAGTTTCCCTGAAGTATTTTCGGCAGGTCTCGGAAGATGCAAGAAAATGGCAGCTAATATCAAAATAAAGGATAACGTTCAACCTATTTTTAAGAAAAAAAGGAGTGTACCGTTTGTGTCAATAGAAAAGACTGACCAAGAATTATATAGACTCAAAAATATGGACACATTGAAAAAAGTAGAGTACAGCAAGTGGGTCGCACCGACGGTCTACGATAAAAGAAATCAGGTGAAATTCGAGTTTGTACTGATTTTTTTACAGGTTTGAACACAGCAATAAAGGACTACCACTATCCGCTACCTAGTCCTGAAGAAGTATTCACTAAATTAAATGGCGGAAAATATTTTTCAAAAATTGATCTAAGTGAGGCCTACCTGCAAATTCCAGTCGATGAAGTTCAAAACTACTATGCATAAACACACACAAGGGATTGTACAGATACCAAAGACTACCATTTGGAATTATAGAAGCACCTGCTATTTTCCAGCAGACAATGGATACGATGCTAGCAGGACTAGAATACACAATAGCATATCTGGATGACATATTGATTAACAGCGAAAGCATTGAACAACACTGGCAACATGTACAAGAAGTGTTTAAGAGAATTCAAAGCTATGGATTGAAAGTGAAAGAAAATAAGTGTGATTTTTTTCATGAAGAAAATTAAATATCTTGGCCATATAATAGACCAAGAAGGTAGACGTCCAGACCCTGAAAGGTCTACAGCAATAAAAAAGATACCAGTTCCTAAGAACATAACAGAACTACAAAGTTTTCTTGGATTAGTGAAGTACTACCAGGAATTCATACCTCAAATGCATAAACTTCGCGCACCATTGAACGAACTGCCAAAGAAAGAAAAAGTTTGGCAGTGGAAACATTTGAAAAAATAATCAAGACATTAACATCAGATTATTGTAGCAAGTGATGCGAGCGCTTACGGTGTCGGAGCATGTATATTACACAAAATGCCAGATGGGACAATAAAACCTATCGCACATGCTTCTCGAACCCTACTACCAGCAGAGAAAAACTATTCTCAAATTGAGATGGAAGCTCTAGCAATCATCTTCGCAGTAACAAGATTCCATAGATACGTCTATAGTAGACACTTTACTCTGCAGACGGATCACAAACCGTTAATAAAAATTTTTGGTTCAAAAAAATGGTCTACCGGTGTACACGGCAAATAGACTACTTAGATGAGGAACGATTCTTCTGAACTATAATTTCAGATTGAAATATTTACCAACGAAAAGAATCGGACACGCGGATGGTCTGTCGAGACTTATACCAACAAAGACAGAGCCATTGGAAGATACGGTAATCGCAGCCCTAAGAAATGAAGAAGGCATAAGAACAGTACTATGTTGTACAGTCAGAAACCTCCCAGTCACATTGCAAGACATAAAAAATGAGGCCAAAAATGACTAATTTATTAATGATACAAAAGCAAAAATAGCAGAAAAAAAATGAGAAAATTTCGGACAGCTTTTCTCTATGCGATAATGTGCTACTTTACAACAAAAGGGTTGTAATCCCCAAAACTTTACAAAAACGGAAAAGGATTTCCACAGAGGACACCCGGGTAAAAATAGAATGAAGTCGCTAATGTGAAGCTATGTATATTGGAAGAATATGGACCAGGATATTTTTCAAATGGTGGAAATGTGCAAGGGTTGTAATTTAGCAGCTAAAGCACCGCCAATCATACATAAGCCTTGGTCTGAGACTGATCATCCATGGTCAAGAATACACGCAGATTATGCAGGACCAATTGACGGGTTCTACTATTTAATCATAGTTGATAGCTACAGTAGATGGCCGGAGGTGTTTCCGTGCAAAAATCCTACTACAGAAACGACCATAAATTTCCTCCACAAGCTATTCGCTCGGTTTGGCGTAGTGGACTGTTTAGTAACAGATAACGGAACGCAATTCACGTCAGCAGATTTCTAAGAGTTTTGCGAAATCTATCAAGTAAAACATATAAAATCCCCTCCTTAACATCCAATATCAAATGGACAAGCGGAGAGATTCGTGGATACCCTCAAAAGAGCATTACGAAAAGCGTACGATGTGCCTACGGAGAAAGCATTACAGCAATTCCTACAGGTATGCAGAATAAGGCCAAATAATGCGACACCATCAACATTATCACCAGCAGATATCATGTTTGCTAGGAAAATCAGATCAGCGTTCGATAAATTACTACCAAGTAAAACAAAACAAGTAACACAATCCTACACACCAAAAAGAAAATTCCTCCCAGGGGAAAAAGTTTTTTTAAGGCATACAAAAATAATACCTCTTGCTGGGAACAAGGGATAATTGAGAAAAGAATTGACAATATGATGTACATAGTTCAAGGAAAAAATTTCTCACACAGAAGACACGTAAACCAAATAAGGAAGAGACCATTACAGGATGCTAACGGTCCACCTCAAGAAGAGGTATTGGACACGATTTTCGACACATTCGATATAAAAGGACCGCAAATAATGCCAGAACCAAGAAAGTTGTCTAGAAAAAGAAAATTTACTGAACCTTTGGAAATAGATCCAAAGAAAAAAATATATTAAAAAAACCCTGCTACACAAAATTTTCGGACCTTACCCATAATAACATAATGGACTATTCCATATGTAATAAATACTGCGCCTCATGAGGAAGCACAGAGTTCAGTCTGGAGTCTGTCAGTCAGTCAGTCGAGTTAGAGGCAGTTGCGTTCAGACAATTACTACTAAACCTGATTGTTCGCATTAACACCTTCTACTTCTCTGTATATATTCCTGTTTGTAATATATCTGTGTTATTCCATATCCGTGTTCGAGTTCTTCTTTATTGGTTCTACCTTGGACTATCACCATGGTACAAGGAACCGGACCATAACATACACATTAGAAAACTAGAAACATATTTTATCTAACAGCAAAAAATTTAAATTTTAACCAATGTTTATTATTTTTAGACCTCAATTATGGCAAGTGTATCTAATGCCAAGCAGAAAAGTGTACTTTGGAAGTTTTTTAAAGATTTCTGATGATAACCAAACTAAAGCAATATGTCAAATGTAGCAAGGTATTTAAGTGATTTATGTAAAGAAATTGTTCTCTTTATTGTTTAAACTCTTACCTAATTTTTTAAATAAAAAGGGTATCTAACATTATATTTCATAAGCTTTTGTATTCATTTTTTCTACTAAATGTTTTAATAATAAATGTACTTTTTTCATTAAGTTTCCCAAACCAACGGCAAGGTCTAAAAATAATGAATTTTAATCAGTCTAGATATCAGAATTAAAATTGGGAATCTTTTCAGAATCGGAAATTTAGAAAAGTATCAGGAGTTGTATCAGAATCAGTAAAAATATTGGTATCGTCCCATCACTAGTCTCAAACTCAAGGATACAAAAGGCCCATTATCTGCTAAGGGAGAGGTGTGACAGGCCGAGAGGAGGCCTATCATCAGGGTGTTACCAATTAGAAAGGCATCAACTTCCCAACCAGGGCCTGTGGATTCCAGGTTAGGATTCTATTGACCTACAAAGCTAAATTAAATCAGTTTGATATTTTTGAGCAAAATGAATTTTAAAAGTACAAGATAGAGTGAGGGAAGGTAAGAGGGACAAGTAAGCATGTTTTGCACATTTTCCATATGTTTGTGTTTATAAAGGATAATTTTAAAAAAAGCAAAATTTATATGTAATTTTTAAAATACAAAAACGTGCCTCCCGCATTTGTTAATCCAGGACACATCCATCAGCATCAAAATTGAGTTTTCTTCCCTTCACTGGAGAGGAACTAGAACTGACCCTACTGAATCTAAAATTGACAAACTGTCTGTACTCAGTGGATAGGTCAACTTCAATACTGCTACTGCAAAAATATGGAATGGGGCAAAGAACAAATTTATGAAACTTATTAAATTTGAGGAAAATATTAGTCATGATAGTCAGCAAGTCACATATTTAAGACCCTTGGTATAATTATACATGCAACAACTTAATTCCTACAGTAATGCTTGCATAATGCTTAATAGCCACTTATAATCCCTTTCTTCCCAATTTACAGTGTATTTCTATTGAAAAATCATTAACAACATATTTACATGATACATATAATATTCTGATACAGACTGAGTATCAAAACTGACTAATTGTAAATTGGAGGGTGGTGGAGTAGTAGCAAAGTCAGTGGACAGCAATAAAAAAAAAACTAGGTTCAAATGCAGTTCAACAATTATTTCATTTCGCCCATTACTAGAATAATGGTTAGGTCATCATAAACTGAATTGTCACAAAATTTTCCTAACCACTAAAAATAGACTCAGCTGGTTTACATGTACATGATGTAATAGGCAAAGAGGTAGTGTACCTGTGGTAGCCATTAGTATACAAGGAATATATGAAATCTAGACAAATCACAGTGGCACTTGAAAGATGTCAACAGCTCAGTGTAGATTGACTGTTACCATTGAAGACCATATTGAACAATATTTACCCAGGTGGGCAGTTCTGCATACAGGGAAGCTGTGATCTTTCAATGACTGTGATGAATAGGATTTTGTCCCTCCAGGTGATACCCAGTATGCATCTTGAGCTGTATAAGTGAAAGCTATGCAGCCACCACACTTGAGGGGGTTCAGGCCTCACTACCATATCAGAGCATATTTATGACATAGACTCACTACATTGTATGAACTGAGACCCTAGTTTTCCAAAAGCAGTAGTTGTTTACCAATGTGACTGTTTATTTCAGCATTGACAGGTCATTTGTAATGGTGGACAAAAAAGAAATGTGTTTACTTGTTCTGGGGTGTAGTTGTCTGATGGCGATTTTGCAAGGAGTTTTAGTGCTTTGACCCATTGTTTTTGTTTTGCTTGATACCGCAGGAGATTTTAAGGCAGTCTGATGTGGACTCATCAAACTGAATGGTGCTTTACTTGTTTTATGAAAGGACTAATTTTGGCAGAACAGCCTATCTATCCTACCACCCAAAGGAGAAAACTCCTGCTTACTAGATTGAAAGCTTTTGTAAGGTCTATGAAGGCTATATTAAGTGGTTTCTTCTGCTCTTTCAGAAAGGAGATTATGTCCATGGTGGATGTTCCTGCTTTGAAACCTGTCTGTGAGATGATATATATATATATATATATATATATATATATATATATATATATACAAGGTGCAGCAAAAGTAACACCCTTTTTTTATTTATTAATTTTTATTGAACAAAAATAAATTATAATAGTTTAACATGGCTTAAATCTTAATTTCAAGCTGAGAAGTATAGGACAACATGGAGCATTAAGTGACCATCATAATAACCAGACCTAACACCACCAGACTTTTGCTTGTGAAGTGAACTGAAAGATCTTGTTCACAGGTCCAAACCAATTCCTGAATTAAAACAAGCTATTTCTGATGATTTTTTTAAATTAATGTAGAAACTTGTCAAATGGTTTTTAGAAGTGTTGCTGATAGGGTTTAGCATTGTATTGAACATGAAGGGGAGAATTTTGAACATGTTAATTAGTTTGTTAATCATGGCAAGTCATTTTGTTTTGATGTACAATACTTATAAATTTTCTTGAACTACTGTAATTTATATTTTTTCAATAAAATTTAATAAAAAAGGGCATTATTTAAAATTAAATAAAATTTAATAAAAAAGGGCATTATTTTTGGCACACTCTGAATATCAGTGATCTGATTTCTCTCTGTTTCTCGCACACACACACGCACACACACATATATACACATATATATATATTTGGGCAGCATATCTTCATTCAAGCATCTTTGGTTGAATAATCTAGACATATTATGTCTACTTATTTTTATTTTAATCCACTCAAATCCACAGATCAATTTCTTAGTGCTTTTAAAAAACTGAGTAAGAAAAATGCTGTAATTTTGGTTACTTCTTTTATTTTCCCAAGTATTTTCAATCTCATCCAAGATCATTTTCAAGGGTAATTGATAGTTGTGAATTTTTTTGTAAATGTGCATGAAATGTGCTCTGTTATAATCAATTTACATTAAGAATATATAAGGGAGGTAACTTATTTTAAATTGTTTTAATTATTAATGTTTTAAATACTCAATCTGTAATTTACAATTTGAGCATCACAAAACATTGCTTTTATAGACATTTTAAAACATTATAATTAATTTTATTTAGTGTTGATTTCATTTTTTATATAGAGCGATTCAAGAATTTGAAGTTTTTGTTTTTATTTTCATGCTAGAGTATACTTTGGTTGTATTAAATTTAGCATCAAATATAATTAGTTTTATTTTTTTATTGGGATCAGTGTGGTCCCAGTAGTACCTATGAGTTTTTTTAGGATTTTTTCATCTTGTTTGTGGTTAGAGTGTATTTGATATTTTTAAAGTTATTTGAGGAAGTATTATGTTCTTTTTGGTTTATGTTAACATTTCTCACAGCTCGTCTAATTTATTCATCAACAATATGATTAGGAAAGCCATTATTAATGAGAGTTTGTTTAACATTTTTTAATTCCGTGTAGAAAATTTTTTCATGGAAAAGTTAACTTTTGCACGGCTTATAAAATTTTGTATAATCACTGTTTTGTAATAGTCAGGACATTCACTTTTATATTTGAGAGTGCATGTATTTATGCCAGTTATTTTTTTGTATGGGGAGGTAGTTAAAGTATTATTGATATCTATCAAGAAAAGGAATTCTGCTGTTATTGTTAAGTTCATATGTGAACTTAAGAAGCAAAATTTTTGTAGTTCATCTATGTTTTTACTAAGATGAGAATAGTGTCTACATATCTTAGGTAGATGGAGGTTTTTTAGTGGTATTAAATGTCTTATTTTCAAGGTTGGTTATGTAGAAGTTATTAAATATTGGTCCTAGAACTAAACCCATGCAAACAACATCACGTTATGCATATATATTATTTTGATGGTCATAGAAGGCAACCTCAGTGGTACAAGTAAAAAGAAGTTTCCATAATATATTAGGTTTAATTTTTAAAGGAGGGAGAGATGGATTCTTGTAAATATTCTTTATAATTATATCAATTGTTTCTCTAACTGAGACATTGATAAATAAACTTTCAACATCAAGTGAGGCTATAGTTTCATTATTAGGATTTTGTGTTTTTAAGATTTGAATTATTTTGTGAGTTGATTTAATGCTGTATTTATTAGGTATGTATGGATTAATGAATTGATTAATGATTTTGGTTAATTGATAAACCGGAGTGAGGATTTGGGATAAGATAGGATGGAGAGGGAAGTTAGGTTTATGTCTTTTTATAGTTCCATACATGCATCCTGGTTTGTAGTCACCAATTATATGGGGAAGTTTTAAATTGTCTTGTTCTGCATTGTTGGCTGTGATGAGTTTATTGATTTTCAATTTCTGTTGGCTAAGATTTTTGTTGACTTTTTTAAATTTGGTGTGATCATCAAGTATTTGTTGTAATTTTGAATTGTAAACAGATTTATTTAATACAACAATTTATCTGATTTTTTAAAAATTATAGTTTCGTTAGACAAGTTTTTTCTTTTGTCATATCTCTCTTTTAGTGCTTCAGTTTTGAGTATGTCCAAAATTCCTGGTTTTGTTTTTATTAGTTGTTCTTTAAGTTTTTGTATGTTTAATATATAACATTTCAATTTCATTTTTTTTTTTTTTATCTAATCTATTGTAAATTCGTCTTTACAGACAGTTTGTTCCAAGATTGAGAAATTACTTTTGGTGCTCTGTTAGTTTGTAGTTAGAGATGTTGATGAGTTTATCTTTATTATTTGGAAGATTAATAGGTCCTTTGTATAGTGTATTAAGTTTTTTTAATGTTCAGACAGTGCTGAATTCCTTTTTTTGATATATTGACAGATATCAATAATAATACATTTACTACCTTCCCATATAAAAAAAACTAACCAGCATAAACACATGCAATCTCAACTATAAAAGTGAATGTGCTGACTAAAAATAGGTATATGTCTAGATTATTCACCTAAACATACCTGAATATAAATTGTATGGATCAGATTTCTGTTTTCTTGTGTTTGTTACCATAATACAGAATGGTATAAATGTTTTAGTTCATTTTTGCTAGCATAATAATATCAAAATGTTCTAACTTGAAGAATAAAGCAATTTCCAGCCCAATAGAGCTACTGGTTTTTCAAGCCATAAAAAGTCTTGTCCAAGAGAGATAAATCCAGGACTTTTAACTACTAATATCATCGTTGATTCCCTAAGTTTTCATAATAAAAAGCAAGCAGGACACACATAGGAGAATCCATGAACTTTCCATCAGCCATAATGGCATACTAGTGACAACATTAATATAATAATAATGATACTTAATAATAATAATAATACTTAAGCTTAGTGATAATTAGTATTTGAAAATAAGAAGTCAAAATAGAAATTCACTTGACATCAAGTGGAAGCTACTGAAGTATGTTTAGAGAGTTTTTAAGGAGTATATATTTTACAATCAGATTACTTTCAATGCCTTAATATGTGGAAACCAGCTTTTTTAACCAGTTGATATAGCAAACGAAACTCCACAGGTACTCCACATCAAATAAGAGAATTAATAACACTTCAGTACTAATTTTTATTTACTCATATGCTTGTTATTTGAGTTCAATCTTTGTCTTGTTCACTGCCAATTTAGGGATGAATTTTTGTATATATCCACAGGCAAAAAGAAGCTAGTGCATGACATGTAATCAGTGAATATCATAACATTTAGAAAAAAGTGGCTAATCTTGTCATAAATTTTTTATGGGGTTTGGAAGGGGTTGAAGATTATGGAATTAGGATTGATTGAGATCACAGATTATAGAATGGTTAAAATATGCAGAAATAAAAATTCATCAGTGAAATTGATTGTCAAGAACATGATTGGCTTTTTGATAATTCAGAGTGAGAGAAGCAGGAAGTTGAAGAGTTTTACTAATTTTGGGGATAAATAATAGGTAGTAGAGGCACAGAGAGTTCATGGGAATGGACTAAAGAAACCAGTGAACTAAAAAAAAATAGATTTTTCTTGTTTCCCAAGTTGCACTTTGATAATGACATATAAAGAATGTAATTCTGTTTTTTAAAGATTTTTCTTTCTTTTTTGTTTTGTAGTGAATTATTGCAGAGGGCAAAGTGACCCAAAGGTTGCCTGTGTTTTTTGCAATGCTAAATGAAAATGACTTACTTTCAGGGTGAACACAGATTTGAATATGTCTCACATGTAAACTGAGGATGCTTGTTGGTCGCATCCAGCAGGAGATGCTAAGCATACTAATTTAGCAGAACTTGATACAATGATAAATGGCACAGTCAAATTGGATGCTGGTCATGCTCAACCCATGAAGTCCTGGTTGTAGACAGAATATTGCTAAGCTTTGATCTGCTTCTGGGAATCAATGCAATCTGGGAGCTTTGAGAAATGTGCATAACTAAATCTGGAGAAGTGTGCTTCTCTGAGAGATATACCCCAGTGTGCCACCATTTCCATTAGTGGTTTGTGATTTTAGTGTGCAATTCAATGATCAATAGAAGGTTTAGACTGCTTCATGAAAATGAGCCAGTGGTCAAACACCTGAAAAACTAAAAAACAGTGTGCCAGAATACACCATGCCTCATGCTGTCTGGGGCAAGTACAAATAAGAACAGCATCTATGGCTAGACAATGAATGATTACTGTCATTTCCCAAGAGTGAACTCGGTCCTGATTCCATTGATGGTGGTGATTCAGGAGAACAAACAGGGAATTGAATGATTTTGTGGAAGCATTCACTGTTGAGGTCGATGTATGTACCCAGATGTTGAGGGAATGGCAGAAACAGGGAGTGGAAGTATCCTGTTAGATTTGAGAAAAGCTTACCTACAGATACACGTTGACAAGACATTGTAGCCTTTTCAAACTGTGCTGATCAAGAGCAAGAGGTATTGTCTTATGCAATTGAGATTTGGCTTAAATTTAATATTTATGACAGCTATCATTGACTTGGTCATGTCCCAGAATGTGTCAATCAAAGATGCCACATCAGCTTACATAGATGACATCTTTGTTAACGAGGCCATGGTTTCTTCGACACAGGTAAGGGAACCACTATCCAGTTATTGACTCAATTTCAAAGACCCAGAGAAACTGGAAGATGGAGCCAATGTTTTGGCCCTGCAAATCTGGTGGGAGAATGGTACTCTCCAATGAAAGCAAGGATGTCCTGGAATTTACTGAAGTCATTATTCACAGAAGCATGTTTTCTCTTTGTGGATGTCTTGTGGGACACTTTTCTATATGTGGCAGGCTATATCAAGTGACAAGCAAGTGTGTTGCCTAAGGGAGGGGACAATACAATCCAGTATGCCTTCATCAATCGCATGCTTAACTGAGATAGTAACCAGGGTACATGAAATGGATCTTGTTGGTAGGGACTAGTGTGTGAGTGGCCACAAAATGAAAGTATAGGTGGATGCCAGTTCTTTGGCAATGGGAGTGGCACTGGAAGGGAATGGGGACATTGTAAAGCATCCTCAACAATATATTAAGCTTATTAAAAGCATCAATCTGGCCCTCCAATGGCAGATGACAGTCTTGCAACTTATTACTGACTCTGTGTGTGCTCATTACTGGATATCAGACACCCTAACTAGGAAGGCACATGTAAAGATGTTGATAACATGGCTGTTGGAAACATTTCATGTAGTGGCCGACGATTATACTGTGACAATGGATGTGATGCTGGTCAAATCTGCACTAAATTAAGCAGATTGCTTCACCAGAGTGTCCCAGAGGGGGTTACAGCTACACAAGGAAGGAATCAAACTAGGGTGTGCCCCTATAAAAAATTGAGTGAGTATCAGGTGGCCAATATCCACAGACAAAGTTGGCACCCAGGTGTGAAGAGGACATTTGTATTTTGCCAGGTTTGTCAATCCTTCAGTATTAATAATAGTCACAAAGAAATGTGAAGCTTGCCAATCTATTGACCCAGCAGCTATACATTGGCAGCAAGGAAAGCTAGGAGTGAAAAATAGGTGGAACAGGTTAGCGATGGATATTATGCACTACTTCCTAACCCTTATTGATTGTGGTTCATCTCGATTTACAATATGGTAATTGCTTTGTCAACAAAACTCCACCAGTGTCACTAACCAATTAACATGAATCTTTTTTGAGCAGGGTCCACTGACCAAAATCTTAATTGACAACAACCCAGCTTTCACTTGTGGACACTTCAGAAAATTCTTCAGCTTCAATTCCAATGTGCATATGCACCAGCCAGGAATGGTATAGTAGAAAGGAGTCACAGAAGCATTAAAACAGTTGCTGCTAGAAAGCAATGCTCCATAGCAGAAGCAGTTTACTAGCATAATGCCATGCATAAGGACAACCTCTCACCTTCTATAGCACACTACATAAGTATCACATCTACATATGGGACATTGATGCAATGCTTCCACCCGAATCATGGAATACTTGAGGAGCATACAAGATGGGGGATATTGTCTGAGTCAAGACTCTGCAAGAGAGGTGTATGACTAAGTTTAAGATGGGCTGCTAAACCAAGTTTGACAGTTCTCAGTCAGTACAGATTGACGGAATTCAACATCTTGTGAAAGACTTTCATCCCTTTCCCTTTCAGGAGTTGTACTCTCTATGTGATTATGGAGGTGATTCTACAGAAAGTAAGATGTTAGTTGACTTGAGATCAACTTCACCAGCAGCACAGTGTCTGATTCATTACCCAATGAGTCAACCAGTGGTGATTCATGTAAAGATGAAGCTTATGTTCCCCCCTACCCCACTGAGAGGAGTATCTGGCAGAAGAGACCTCCCCCTGGTTACATTTGCTGTGATCATGAGATTAGTATGAGGGGAGTGTAGTGAATTACCACAGAGGGCAAAGAGGCCCAGGGTTGCATACATTTTTTGCAATGCTAGAAGAAAATAACTCCAGGGTGAACACAGATTCAAATGTGTCTTGTGTGTAAACAATCCAAAAAGGAAAATGCTGACTTCATGGGTTACATTTAAAATAGATAAATCCCAGAGTCAGATACTATCTTGAGAGTACCTTTTCACATATGTAAATTTTGGCAGTCAATAAGGACATTAAAAGGACATTGTGAGGTGACTGGTAGATGGTTACTACTATATCAAGTAGGAGACATGCATTGCAGAGAAATTAACTAGATGAGAATTGTTAACAAGTTAGAGAAGAAAATACACCTTTTGCTACATGTTTTTATTTACTTCTTTTTGTAGTTAAACTAATTCATCATGTTTGCATTTTGTGTAAGCAAAATCTTTTTGCTCAGTTGATTTCAAGTTTAAATAGAAAGAAATACAAATAGGAAAATTTTGTTGTGTCATTCTTCCAAGTGGGAGAGCCCACCTGCCTTAATTTTTGCTGCATGAAAAACCAACACCTGAAATCTTTGTTCAAACATTACCAACTGGTACCAGTGTAAGATGTTGAAATATATCAGCTATCAAGCAGCCTATGTTATTAATATTTCTTCTTTCTTTCTTGTCTCAATTTGTGAATTACTTTGGTGATAACTTCCACAGAAAGACATGAGATCAAATGAAATTAACTTTAAATGCTAAAATAAGCATACATTCTGAATATTTATTATTATACTGAATTATTTTTAGTTAAAAGAATTGACCTAGTCAACATTTCTATACAAATTCCTATTGCCCCAGTAGACAGTTCAACAATGTTTCAAATTTGGGCCACAAAAAAAAGGTGTGTCAAAAGGACAGTTTGATATTATTTGAACTAGCTCCACTCCTCAGCAATGTTTATTGTTTTAAAAAGTGATGATTAGTATTTTAATAAAACCTAAACATATGACAGTGAATTCATACATTTTCTTTGTCCTTCAAAATTTCCAACAAACATATTAAACATTATTATATTATGTAAAATTCCTGTTGCTCTTATAGAGAGTTGTATGTAAATCCCTTTTGCTCCAATTAGAAGTTCTATGTAAATTCCTGTTGCCTCTATAGATAGTTGTATGTAAATTCCTGTTGCCTCTATAGATAGTTGTATGTAAATTCCTTCTGTCCCAGTATACAGTTCTATATAAATTCCTGTTTATTCAAAAATCATATTGATTTTATTTATATGTAATATTTGACAAAGTTTTAATATATCATAATAAATTATATTAATTATATATATTCACTGTTTATCTTTAGCTGGGCATGCTTTATTTTTCTAACCAAAACTTATTTTAATTAATTTTAATTTAATTAATTTTAATTAATTTAATTTTTTTTCTTATGTTTAATTTCCATAGGTACATTTTATTTTAATATATTTCCTATGTGCAAATCTCATTTATTTGTTCATGGATATATTTTTAAAGTTTCTATTAACTGTAATTTCAAAATGGCTGTGGTGTTTTGTCTGCCATGTTTGCCATGGTAATGACTTTTCCTTACAGTTTTCATTTCTGTTTTGAAACTACACAAAGTAGTAAAATATTAAATAACATTTTTCAGTATTGAACTGGTTTTCACATATCCCATTTATTTCTAATACATTGTTATACATTTTTTCTACCTGTTAGTAATAATAAGCTTAAATACTTTTTAGCTCTAGAATAGCTAAAAATTACTTTCTTAAATAGACAATAGGGATTTGGAAAAAACAGATTTATAATTTTTGCTTTATGTTGTGTTGGTAAAGGTTAGTGTAACAAAAGAAGAAATCAGTAAGCCATTCAAATTCTAGCCAAGTTAATTGTATTTACTTTTGCACAAATACCTTTGGCAAAGGTGTTAATCTTTCTCTTTTTCCTCCAGCTATGGATTAAATAACAAGGCAAGCTTGTGATCTCTAACTTTGGTTGGCAACCAGTCTAGAGAAGTAAAACAAACTTTATTTAAATGTCAGTTCTCTTAATCATCAGAAGTTGTCAAAAACACTTCAGTATAACCCTGACAACTCAACCCTGTAATGACCGACATGCTGGAGAAACCACAGCAGCAACAGCAACAGCAAGACTGTGGCCTTATGTGCCAAGGAGGAGTCTAAAGAAGGATTGATTACTTATGAATAGATTTTTGTTTAAATATGAACATTTTTTTCCCTTTAATTTAACTGGAATTTCCATATTATTTTCTGATAATCTTTTTTTTTTCAGTGAAGAAAATGTACAAAGTGACAGTAGAAGTTGTCTATCCCATTTCTAAAGCCAATAACAAAAATTTTAAAGCTCGATTTTCAAAGCAGGTAAGTTGGTCTTAGAATAACTTTGGTTCTTTCCACAATTTTTTTAGTGACATAAGCATGCAGTATACATAGGATTTGCTTTTAAGAAATGCTGTCCATTTTATAACCACATAACAAGTTTGTTTTCCTTCTGTAATGATAGAGTTTAATAAAACTTAGTGCCATTTAATAACAGCTCTGACAAAAAATGCTGATAAAATGTTATCTGATCCTCAATCATACAGATACAGTAATGTCTGGTAAAACTCAGCTAATGTTTAGCATTTAATCATAGTTAGTTGCTTTATATTTTGGTACATATTTACTGTAGTTAAAGGAACATTATTTCCTGAAATATATACTTTTTTGTTACAATTTAATTTCTTTATATATCTCATATTTCTTATAAATCATAAGTTTTCAACTGGACTAAAACAGTATAGTGAGGAGACATTGACATTTTATTGGACCTTGTCAATTTTACTTTGAGACCTTATCAAAAAATGGCTTCAAGTGAATGAACCTTATGATTCTGGAAGACTTTCAACAGCAGCAACAATGAAAATGGATAGCGCATTTAACTGGTAGAGAAAATGATTACATAATAAAGATGTTGATGTTCAACACTACTTTAAATGAAAGGTTAATAAAGAAACCTCCATCAGCTTTAGAAAAAGCAATAACAATTAGTGGACTTGAGAACCCTATTTTCCTGGAAAACTGTTTTAAGAGAATGACTTTATAAATGTCAATTGATAGAAGGTTAATTCTTCAGTCAATGAATGCCAAATGTTTCCTTATAAGGAAACAGCTAATCTTGCCATAACATATCACATAATGTTGATTTTAAAAGTAATGGTCTCCAATTCTGCGACTGGTATGCTGCTCAGCAGTGAGCAATTGTTTCATTGCATATATCTATATCCCACTCTTGAAAAATACTTATTGATTGTTTTTATAACAGTTAAAATTCATTATCAAATGTAATGAGTTTTAAGTTTTGAATTTTAATTTTTTTATTTTCTGTAACACTAGAGAAAATGGCTTACCTCCTGTATATTTTTGCATAAAAATACAATTGTGGCACATGGACAAAAGAGGAAGCGAGGTGATGTTGGTTGTTACTCACTATCCTAAACCTAACTAATCTGATTCATTACCCATTCATTTGTCACAATTTCACAATCACCACAAGAATTCATTCATCTCTATCTATAAAGGCAGGATGTGTGTGTGTGTGTGTGTGTGTGTGTGTGTGTGTGTGTGTAACGAATGCACGGCCGCAATTTTTGATGGATTTGCATCAAAATTTACATGCACATGCTCCAAGTTAGCAGGAAGGAAAATTTTCCTGACTCCCATCGATAGTGGAAATAATCGATTTTTTCATGCTTCTACGGCAGTTTTCATGTAATTTGCAGCCATTTCCTACTGGCCAGAGTGAGAGCCTATAGCTGGCTGCCATGAATAGGCAGGAAGATTCTATTGGCCAGCGTGAGAGCCAACAGCTGACTGACATGAATGTTAACTAGCATGCTAGCATGCCAAAAAAAACGATAGCTGCATTCGCCACAAGTGGGAAAAATTTAAATCTGCATGGCACTTTATTTCAATTGGCTCATTCGCTTGCTTAAACTCAATGTTGATTCTGATTCCGCAGAACTGGGTTGGGTGTGAAAAAGTATTTGTTGTTAACATTCTTTTTTTCATTCGGTTTTTCCAGTTACGAGTCCTTTTTTAAAGCTGATCGTTTTGTGTTCATTTTGTTTAGTTCTTTTTCATAACAGATTTAATGTTTAGCATAGATCTTAGAAAAAATTTGCAGTGTGAGATAGGCAAGAAGTAAGGCATGTAGCACTTCTTTAAAGGCAAGGAAGGGCAAAAATATTTTAAGTGATAGCGATTGCTATATGAGTCATACGATGTTTGAATCAAGCATGGGCAACACCGGGCCATGCTCCTAGTTTAACATAAACCACAATACTGCATATTCAAAATGCTACTAAAACACCCATGTCATAAAAATTTTACAATATATACAAAAGTCTTTTGTAAATTTTTCTTTTTTCCTATAAAAATATATTGCATGAAATGAATGAGGAACCCAAAAACAAAAATAAAATACAACAAAACAGTCAAACTAAAAATAAAATATATTAGTAGGGGCTGTTCATCCAACAGTATTCTGCCCACTCACTAAGGGCAAAATAAATTGTGGAAGTGGAAAATCAAAAACTGTCCCAGTCAAGATAAAAGGAGGGAATAAAAACAAACTGGGGCGGTTGGGAATCTTGACATGGATCATAACAAAAAGAGAATGCTGGGAGCAGGCCAGGAACAACAATTGCTCACATTAAGTAAACAAAGAGTCTATTCTTTACCAGAGGAGGGTTTTTTGTTAAAAAGGGTACTAAAAAAGAAAATCAAGACTGTCCCCATTCATACAAACCAGGCTTGCCACTTTTACCCATATTTCATTGAAATCTGCCAATAGCAAACACTTTTTGTCAGTCCTGATCTTCATCTTAGGCTTATGCCCAAAGAAGCTAGCCAGATCCTGATGAGAATAAAATGTTTGTATCGTAAGATTTCCTCCATACATGTCATCCACACATCTATCCTTGCTATGGCTAGCAGTGTCAGAAAAAACATTTTTTCACCCCCTGAAAACAGGGGTGACATATTATCACATGCATATGCTAGATCAATGGACACATGATGTTTGGGATTGATACAAGCCATCAACTTGCCGACATGCTTCCAGAACAGGTGCACCTGAGAACAATGATGGAAGGCGTGCACAACCATTTCTTCTAAACCAAGTTCACAATGATGACACTCAGGCCCACTCTGAAACCCACAAAAATTACAAATTCAAATAATTTAAAAAGAAAACAAAACTGAAAAAGAAAATTCAAAAACGTCCAAAACTAGTCAAAATAATAAAAACGTAATACAAACTTTGACTTCAAAGAGTTGATCCGCGGGTTAAATGTGACTGAACTTGTCTGAAGACTAAGAAATAAACAATAACCTTTCAGAGAAAAATATTCACAAAAAGAAAAATAAAAAAGATAGATCTCAGAGTCAGATACTTTGATGAGACTCTCTTTCCACCTATGCAAATTTGGTCACTCAATCTATAAAAAGTGCTAATAGAGGCAATAGTGGGAGAAGTCACAACTCGGTTGTGGTCCAGAGACTATGAACATATTGTAATATTTGTTCCATGAGCTTGACCAGCTAAGACAAGCTTTGTAAATTTTGACCAGTGTCCCAAGTGTATGCACTCGGGTTCCCCATGTTAAATAATTGACCTTGTGTTGTATCTGAAACTCAGTGGGGAGTCTTTGGTAAATACTGAAGTGTGACTGTGGCAGCAAACAAGAGACATGTGTTGGGTTGTTTGACTTACGCTACTCTGTTGGTTGAAGGGGAACTTTATTACCAGAAGAAACTGACTACATTATCTTTGGAAGAAGAAATTGACTTACATTATCTTTGGAAGAAGAAACTGACAAAACTTTGATTTCATTTTTTATGTCCCTAACTTTCCTTCTTTTTTTGTTTTAATTCAGATAAATTCAATCTACCATCAAGCACTTAAAACTTCCCAGATGCAAATTGATATAAATAAATTAAGGTAAGTCAGTTTTAGTGTAGAGTTGAAAGTAGTTTGATTTACCAAAAGAAATGTACTCAATGAAAACACATAAAATAGTAATATTTTTATTTAAAGAAATAGTGCTTAAACAAAAATATCTAAAAAAAATCTTTCATCATCTAGCATAGTCAACTCAAAGTCAATTTGATCAATATATATCTTCTTATCACTTTTAAACTGATAATTTTTTTACATAGTTTGTGACCTTAAAGTTTGTATTTTCTTGATTTCAAATGAAAACTTGAAAATTTTCCAATATATTTCAGTGAAAATTTCACTTATATTAAATTTATTTATATATTATATTAAATGTTTATAATTATAGTTATAATATAGGAAAAAAAGTGTGTTAGTGTGACAAATATTTGAACTCCTTAGCATGAAATACAGATTTATAAGCAAGTTTCAATGATATTTTTCCTCACTGAGTGCCCCATACATTTCTCCCCCAAAATCTTACGTTTTTACTGCCTGTATTATTTCAGACCTGGTTACACCTACAATGAAACTCTGGTGGAGTTTACTCTGACATTTATTGAGTATCTGCATCCTGAATATGGAAAGGAACACATCAACAGTTATGATGTAAAGAGGGTTATTGAGGATTCCTTACACAATCGAAAGTTGGGAAATCTTCCAGCCTCACATCGAAATTTTAGCTTTGAAGAAAAAGGTAAAATTCGATGAAATAACTTCTTTTTTTTAACAAAAAGAAGTGCATTTTTTTTTCATTTGCATGTGTAAAATTTCAAGCCAGGTTTAAATGACAACCATGTTTAAGAACAAAATGACCACTTCACCATTTATGACTGCTATTCCGTATTTATTTAGAATAGGCAAATAGTGTCACGGTTATCGATATGGAAAGTGAAATTGTTGTGCTGAGTTCAAATTCCAGTCAATTCTGTTTCATTCACTTTGCTCTAATTCCCTTGAAAAAAGCATGAATACATTTTTCTCCAGCTATGGATTAAATAGCAGGGCAGGCTGCGCTTACTTTCCTTGATGTGGCAACCAGTCTAGGAGAAGGAAAACTCTGAATTCAAAATCAAACTGAATTGGAATAGGATTCAACAAGCTATCTTGCCTTAGAAACACAACTATTGCTACAGCTGCAATATATGTGGTGTCTCTATGACCCTAAATGGATTACAGGATTTATGTCATATGAAGTATTTATTTATATACTAGCATAGTACAGGACAAATTTGGCAGGATCAATTGCATATATTTAAATTATACAAATATATATATATATATATATATATATATATATTTGGAATGATATGAGTTTGTGACCCATGGGTTTCACGTTTTTGCGATTATCAGACAAACTGACAATCAAAATTATAAAATTTAATTAAATCACATCAATCCAACTAAATATGTTAGCTCTATCTCTGATATTGAGCGCTTTCTAATAAATACCTCACATATAATATATAAATAATATATATAATATACTCACACACACACACACACATATATATATATATATATATATATATATATATATATATATATATATATATATATATCAAATATATGTTTCATATTTTTTATTTTTTAAAAACTATATATATTAATATTTTTTAACATTTAAAAAGCAGCAGCAGCAGTTGCCTACTTCCAGTAAACATAGAAAAACAATAAATTTTGTGTTTGTTTTCCTTTTCTTTTTTTCCATTCAGTATAATGAAAAGAAAAAAGTTATAAAAATTCCTTCAAAGTTGATGATGGTATCAAGATAGATTCTGCGAATTATTGAAAATTCCTGAATAAGAAATGATACAAAATCATAATCAAAAAGCTTTAAAGGAAAGACTATATTTATGCAAGACAATGCTCATTCACATTCTGCAAAACTTACTATTGACCACCTTGCCATGAAAAATTAAAAAATAAAAATTCATGGAATATTCCATCAGCCTCTTCAGATATTAATTCAATAAAAAATTTGTGATTCATCATTTAATGTAATGAGTCATTTTGTATCAAATCAACAAGAGTCTGACCATCACCGACACAGATTTTTTCAAATTTGTTACACTTATAGAGCTTCATGATAGAAGTTGAATGGTACCTATTTTACATCTCTAGGTCAAAGGGTTCCCGAGATATGACACTTTGACTAAGAAAAAAGGTGAATTTTGGTAAATAGTCACAAAGTTTAAGTATCAATGTCTCGGTTGCATTTTTACTCACAAAGCTACATTATAAACCATTTTAAAGTACTTGGATAGATCTAAAAGGTGATCTGTTTATTTTTTGTTTAAAGGTCAAATAAGATAAGGAAACCTTGACTTGTTTCTTTGAAACAATTAATCAATCAAAAAATGGTTCTTTAATTTTTTTTAAAATTTGAAACAAATTTGTCTGCTTTATGGCAAGATATGTACAAAATTCTCTTTCCTAAAATATTTGAAACATTTTCCAGGTTGTGCCAACTCCTCTCTGCAAAATTTTCACGGCCGAAACTGTCTGTTTCTTTTACTTGGGGCCTTCTCATCTTCCAAACAAAAATTCCACATGACTTACAAAAACCGAAAAAGTAACCCTAAACCAGCCACTAAAAAATCACCTAAACCCCTCAACATTTCGTTCTCCAACATCCGTGGCAGAAAAGGACTAATTTTTCTGCAATATTAATCTTTCCTCACTGCAAACTACCCGGGTATTTATTTTTCTCTGTGACACCAACCTTGTCTCGTCTACCCTCTTCTGATCTCTCGATCCCCGGCTACCTTCCTCTCCTCAGAAAAGACTCTCTAACCCACATGCACGGCTTTGGTGTCTACGTCAATGGGAACATTTCCCTCTGGCCAGAGAGAGTTCTCTCTCGAATCTCCAGACCAGTCATACATGTGTCTTGACTATCTCTCTCAATGCTCATAAGCTATCTCTTAAAATCTTTATTATCTCCATCCTCTCATGATATGTGAAACTCGATAGCATTTCTGACAGCATAGACAAGGCTCTCTCCCTCCACCCGTTTGCTCACATTTTTGTGTTTGGCGACTTTAACGCCCATAAAACCTTTAAAACTTTTAAGATTGCTACTACTGACCACGCAGGCATTCAAATGCTCAAATTTTTCAATTTTTCAATCCAAACGCAGATGGTTGACTTCCCCCACATTTTGCCAACAACTGGGATGGTAAGGCCTCTATCTCGATCTATGTTTTTACCTCCATTCCATGGGTCTTTTAGCGCCACACAGCTCTACCCTCTTAACTCCGATCATGTGTCAACATCTCCTTCAACTCCACCCCCTGCAAATAGAGTCCTACCACCAAAGAACCTCGTTCTGCTATCAAAAAGCAGAATGGGACTTATTTCATAAATTTCCTTCGCGATGTATATTAGGATGTTGTCTTTATGCTCCCCGTTCAAAAAAAAATGAAAAAGGTCTCCTCCTGGGTTAAAGCTACAAATCAACCTTTCATCCCTCAATAATATAAGGTCATATCGCGCTCCCCCCATTTCTGTCTTGCTTGCTCAGCCGCCATGAAACTCATGGAACAAACTTCTTCCACCTATGATGACAAAGACATGTCTGACTACAATAGACGTCTCTTTGCCTCTGCCCGGAAGGTAAAGCCTCTCTTCTCAACCTGTGTTTTACCTCCATCCCCGAGTCCTGCAGCGCCTCGCAACTCTGCCCTCTTGGTAACTCTGATCATGCGGTAGTATCTGTTAGCATCTCCTTCAACTGCACCCCCTATAAAGAACCTCCTACCACTAGAACTTTGTTCTACTATCAACGAGCTGACTGGGACGCGTTCCGTGATTTCCTCCGCGATGTCCCCTGGGATGGAGTCTTTACGCTCCCCGTCCAAGAATGTGCTTCTGAGGTCTCATCCTGGGGTTAAAGCTGGCATCGACGCTTTCATCCCATCAAGGAAATATAGGGTCAAGTCGCGCTCCTCCCTCTGGTTCTCCGCTGCTTGCTCAGCCGCCATTGCCCATAGGAACCACTACTTCCACCTATTCAGTAGCAACATGTCTGACTGCAATAGATGTCTCTTTTTTGCCTCCGCCCGTAATGAGTGTAAGCGTGTCTTCAACGATGCTAAGTCACTATTTGCGGCTCGGATGAAGGAGCGTATTGCATCTTGCAAATTTGGCTCCAAAGATTATTGGCGTCTCTGCCAGAGCATATTGTACCATTGCAAACCCTCTATATCTCCTTTATTCAACCAGTTCGAAGTCCTGACCTCCTCTACCAACAAGGCTGAATGCTTTGCTCAGAAATTTTCATTTAACTCGATGCTCGACTCTTCCGGTGTACCCATACCCGACTTCCCTCTTAGAACTGAGGCCCCTATTGACTTTAAATTTAAACATATATTAAATCATTGGTACTGGGCGTTATCTCCAATTTAGACCCCAACAAGGCTAGTGGTGGTGACGGGATACCAGCCATTGTCTTGAAGAAATGCGCGCCTGAATTGACGCCCGCCCTTTCTAAACTATACAACTACTGCCTCAAGGAATCTTGTTTTCCTGACTGCTGGAAGTCCTCTTCGATTGTTCCTGTTTTCAAGAACTCCGGCGACCCCTCTGACCCTTCCAACTACTGTCCTATCAGTCTCCTTCCCTCTTCGGCAAAGTCTTTGAAGCCCTAATCAATACCGAGGTGGTTAACCACCCACATCCCATAATCTGCTCTCAGACAAGCAATATGGTTTCCGCTTTGCCCAATCTACAGCTGATGTTTTTACGGCCATCATTGAAACTGTCTACCGAGCTCTTCAAAATAACGGGGAAGCCCGTGCCGTGGCCCTAGACATCTCAAAGCATTTGATAGGGTTTGGCATATGGCCTTCTTCGCAAGCTCCAGGGTTATGGCATTACGGGTCGATTGTTTAACCTAATACAATCATTCCTGTCAAACCGTGAATTGAAGGTCGTTCTCAACGGATTCTCATCCAGTTCCTATCCCACGAACGCAGGTGTTCCTCAGGGCTCCATCCTAGGCCCCACTCTATTCCTTATCTACATAAATGACCTTCCTGACGCCATAAATTCCCAAGTTGGCATCTACGCGGATGACACCACAATTTATTCCTGCCTCAAAAACAAATCTAGTGTCATGGACAGAACTACCTTGGCCGTGCGTCTCGAAAAGGACTTCCAATCGGTTGTGAACTGAGGCAAGAATTGGCTGGTCAACTTCAACGCTTCCAAAACAAAACTGCTCTCTATTAATGACCACAGAGATCCTTCCCTGCCCGCCCCCATTAGAATGTCTGACGCTCAACTTCTCGAAAGCAACTCTCTGCGGCTGCTCGGTCTCACGTTGACTGCTGACCTGAGATGGAATAAATACATTGAGTCAATTGCTTCGTCCACCGCAAGGAAAGTTGGCTCCCTGTGCCGCGCCAGGAAATTTTTCTCCCGGAATCGATCCTCCAGATCTACAAATCAACAATTCGCCCTTGCATGGAATATTATTTGCCATATATGGTCTGGTGCCCTTCTGTTTGCCTCGGGGTTCTTGATAGGCTCCAGAGGCGGATATGCAATATAATTGGCCCTGCTCTGGCATCTCGTCTACAGTCACTTTCTCACAGACGCGCCGTCGCCTCCCTCTGTCTGTTTTACAAATACTTTCATGGAAATTGCTCCGAGGAGTTGCATTCGCTGGTTCCCAGACGTCATGAGTTCTGGCGCCCTACGAGGCTGGCATCCTGCTCTCACCCCTTCACTGTCGAAACTCCTAAATGTAGCCGTCTCTTCTACTCCACTAGCTTCATGTCTCGCACCTCTCGCCTGTGGAACTCCCTTCCCTATTCCAGTTTCCCTGAGAGCTATAATCTCCAGCTATTCAAGTGTAATGTCAATCGACATCTCCAGTTGCCTTGATCTATCCACTACCCTCCTCCTCATCCTTTCTTCTATCACTCCTATCTGATCTTGCTCTAAATTTTCTGTAACCCCTTGCATCCTAGTGGCTTCCTGCCTTGCTTGGGGTGAAATGTTTATAATTTAAAATTAATATATCTGGATGTAATAGATAGCAGAAAGATGGGGAAAGGACCTTTGGTTGTAAAAATGTCAATTTTACCTCTTCATTTTCAAATATTTAAAAAGCAAACATGAATAACCAACAATTTTTATTATAGATTGCTGTAACAAATACTGTAATATTTTCAGGCTTTATATTGATCTGTTTTATAATTTTAACTCTTTCCCTTTCATCCTGAGTTGGCACTATTTTTACTTCTACCTCTTCCTGAGACACAGGAATAAAACTATTTAGTTTTTCAGTTCCTATAATTGTTGAGGCATTTTTTAATATATTTTCTAAAATTTCTGCCTCATTTTTTCCATTATTTGTGAAAAAAAAAAAAAAATATTCCCACCAAAAATATTTTTTCTTGCATAATCAAACAACTATCTTAATGTTATTATTTTTTCACAATAGGGTTGCTGCAAAATTTTTTTTTTGCTGCTAATCTCTTAATGGTGCCACCTAAACAATCACATGGTCCTTTTTATGAGATTTTATCAAAATGTGCCATTTCTGCATCAAAATCAAAAAGTAAATTCAAATTCAAAAAAATTGATAAAATTTTATAATTTTTATCATATATAGCACCAAATAAAATAGATCAAATTTTTTTATTTTTTTCAGTATTTCCATAACTTTTCTTTGAAACAAATGGACAGCTACTGTGTCATGCTTGAGACAATATCGTATAATTACAATATACAATACAATGCTCCAGTTCTTTGTCATTATTGTAATAACAAATGGATGTAATGTAACTTGAAAATTATTCCAGTGGAAGCCTTGTGCAGCATCTTGCAAAACAAATGAATAATTCTCATCAAAATCTGCAATAACTGTGACTTCACCTTCCATCAAGGAACTTTTCTTATTATAACAAAGTTTTTATTGTATTTTGGCAATGAAATCATGCTTTTTTAAGGTTTGAAGGCCTGCACAAAAAGTTTCAGTAACTTCTGTAGATTGTGATACAGTTTTCAGTGGAGTTCTATCAGTTGATACCCACTGTTTGTAGATAAAATCATACATTAAATTTTTATTTAGAATTTCTTCTATATATAAAACAAAATCCTCCATCAAATTGCTGCAAGTTGAGCAGTCACCCAATAATAATTTTAGATGTTTGCTTTCATTCATATGTAACAGCAGCTAAAATTTGGTGGTAATCTGTTAAATAATTTTGTTCATCTTGAGTCAGTGTATCAAGATGAGCCCCAAAATCATGAAATTCATATTTTGACGTATTGTGCAAATACAGTGTGTTCCAGCACCTGCTAGGATACATTCTTTTGATCTGAGCTCAGCAAATTTTGAAAAATTAATTGTTAGATTTTTTTTATTTAAATAATTGATATTTAAATTTTTTCATTAAAGATGAAAGTAAAAATTTTATTTTTTGTTCCTGAACTCTTCTACCATTTTTTTAAGATTGTTTTTAACTCATTTTTTTTTCAGGAAAATACTTCTATGAATCTCAGTAAAATTTAATAATTTACAAAAAAAATATCAGACATTGAAAACAAATGAAACAGCATGACAAAGTTAAAGGATATCATCCTTTTCAAAAAATATTAACTTGTTAAATTGTAAAAAGTCTCATATTTAATTTCCTTGGAAGAAAAACTGAACATTAACTCTTTCTTAATAGGATTTTTCAAATTATTTATTCTGTAATTTTTCAATATTTTTATACACAATGAGATTAATCCAAATAGTTTTTTCTTTTATATGAAAATTTATGTAAATTTAATAGTCATTCAAAGAATAATCAGTTAAAATTACTAATAAAAGCTCAGAAAAGGCCTAAAATATTCAAGTATTTTTTCATGTTTATATTCTATCAACAGAAGTTTACAATACATGATCAGTAGTATGAATTAAGACCAAAATTATAAAATGTCTCAAGAGATATATGCCATTTTTGAATTTGGCCCAACTCAGTAAAATCCTTGTTTTGCAGTAGATAACTTTTGCCCACTGAGGATTTATCAGTAATAATTATGTTGTATCCTTATACCAACATAATTTTTAAAAAATGGATATGAAAATTAAAAATTACTTGCTACAACAGTTTTGGTTTTCCTGTATTGGTGAAGAATCCCAACAACTATAAAAATCTACCAATATCTTTACAGTCTAGAGAGTAAGTGACTTGTTTCAGAGGACTAAGCTTATTGGTGCCAATTTAAGGTCATGTTGAGGTTTTTTTTTCACAATGACTTATTAAAATTTTTATTACTTTTATGACCAGCACATATTTTGACTTACGAAAAAATGAAAATAAAATAAAGTGATCATAGTTTAGATATTAGACAGAATCCTGCAATTGTAGAAATAATGAGTTTGCATGTAACTGTTAATGAGATATATAAAAACAAAAACTAAAAAATTGATTCTTTTGTACCTTTATTTAGTGTACCAAGTCAAATTTCAACAAAAATTTGTTAACCATTAACATCATTTGTTGCATATTTTCATATTATTTTATGTTATCTTAACATTAATTCATGAGACTTTTTTAAATAATTATTTTCATTATGTCACTTTTACATAAAAAATTTTTATTTGTTGCTTAGAAAAATATAAACAAAACCAAAAATAAAGTTGTTTATTTTCCATGAACTGGTCAACATTTAACCACAAATAACACAAATTCTGTTGATTTTATGATCATACTTTATATGTGAATATTAATCAACATTCAAAGAACTTACAACTTGACCATATTGGGAGATATGAAAATGTTAGCATATAGTGACAACTACCAAAATCCACAAAAGTACAACACTTGTAACTCAATCCACAGTCAAAAGTCCACCACAAAATCTTGTGCATTTCTTGCCATAAAGCAAACAAATTTATTTCAAATTTTAAATAAAATTAAAGAACTATTTTTTGATAAATTAAAGGTCAAAGGTTAAAGTCAAGGTCAAATTATCTTATTTGACCTTTAAACAAAAAATAAATAGATCACCTTTTAGATCTATACAAGTACTTTAAAATGGTATATAATGTAGCTTCATGAGTAAAAAAGCAACTGAGATATTGATACTTAAACTTTGTGACTATTTACCAAAATTCAACTTTTTTTCAAGAGTCATTTGTCATATTGTAAGGAACCTTTTCACCTATAGAATTCAATTTCTCTATAATTTTAATCAATTTGAAAAAAAAAATTGTTTGGTGATGGTTAGACTCTTGTTGATTTGACATGGAATATATAAAAATAGAAGACAATATTCAAACCAAGAAGATATCCAGGAATAAAAACTGTTTTTTTTATTTTTTAAATCAAAACAGTAGAAAACTTAACAATATCAATGGTTGAAAGATTGTTGAAAGTTATAGAATATCAAGAAGCCCATATTAACATGTTAAGTTTAAATATTCTTAATAATTTAAATATATAAATCTTAAATTAAAAATAATCTAATTAAATTTTTTCCATGACCTATATATTATGGATATATAATATATGTATATAAATATATACATATCACATTTCTTCAAATATTTAAGTATATCTCTTCATGGAACAAGCACTAAAAAAATTACCTTTTGACACAATGAAAAGTATTCTGTCTGCAGCATATATAACAGAGTTAATTTTTTTTCTCTCAAAATAACTCAAAATATAGCCATTAAAAGCTAAATCCCTGGCAACAAATAGTATACACCATCAGGAAACGTTGTAAATATTAACATACAACATGTCAACTGTCAATATTTTTCCCTCCAAGCAAGACGATAAAAGCTACAAAGATGCAAGGGGTTATGGAGAGTGAAAGAAACAGAGATCAATAAAAAAAAAAAAAAACAGGATCCAAGGAGACAGATGATGCTGGATATTGCATTTAAATTTTTGAAGTTCATAGTTAACAGGAAAGCAAGAAACTGGAAGAGAGTTCCCCAAGTAAGAATTGCTGGAGAAGAAATGATTAGCATAGTGCTCATGGTTATCCCCAGCAATTTCAAAAGTGAATAGCTGTGCTTAAATTCATGAAGTTGAGGTAGCAAAAAGGAAAGCTTATCAGAACAATTACCATAAAAATATTTAAAGAAAAAGAAAGCTGTGTTAAGGTAGTGAGGAAATGACTGAAACCAAGATACCAGGCCAGGACAGATAATGTTGCAGATTCTTCTTTGGATTACGTCAAGAATTTCTCTATATAACAGAAATACTAGACCAGATGTGGCACCCATATTTGATGCAAGGACAAATGATAGATTTAAACTTTTAACAGAAAAATAATAAACTCAAACTTTTAACAGAAAAATGACTATTAAGTTAACTTTTTACCATACTTTTTAAAAACTTTTGAAGACCCTGGAAAAATGACTGAGCAGCAGGATTAATTTTGTTCACACTCAAGATTTTACAATATAAAAAATACTGAATACTGAATTAAATATTTCAAATTTAATTGCGTAAAAACATTCTTAAATGTTTTTCATTCATTTTTGTGATACAAAAATATTATTTGCTTCTATTTTATGTTTGAATGGTAGATTTTTTTAAACTGGAAACTAAAATAAGAACGCAATTTACTGATAAAAAATAATATAGAAACTCATAATAAATACTTACTTACTTCAATTAAATAGTATAAATGATATTCCAAATGCAAGGAAATTTTTTCTTTGAATTACTTAAGCCAACAATACTGGTGGAATAGCTAGCCCACTCAAACTCAAACTGAAACTAAAATGTCCATTGCGCGCATCCAGGTCTGTCCCATCACTAAATTATGAATTGGGTGTCTAATATAGAACACCATGGTTGGTACACTATAAAATTAATTGCTAGGTTTGTTGCCAGGAAAATTGATTCACTATATTGTGCTAGACAATTTTTCCTGCCAGAATTTATTTTGCATATTTATAACTTATAAATATGTAAAATAAATTCTGGCAAGAAAAATATTTAATTCAGTATTTATTTTTAATATTGTAATATACTGAAAAATATTTAATTTAGTATTTGTTTTTGATATTGTAATATACTGAAAAATATTTAATTTAGTATTTGTTTTTGATATTGTAATATACTGAAAAATATTTAATTTCGTATTTGTTTTTGATATTGTAATATACTGAAAAATATTTAATTTAGTATTTGTTTTTGATATTGTCACCTGGTGGAGTAGCACTCTTGGAGAGAGCCAGGCAATAGCTGATCTTATGTTGACAAGTGCCAGAATAAATAAATTTGTAAGAAAGTCTAATCAACAACAAAAAAAGATGTCCAGATGTTGCATTTTGGGCTGAAAATATTTTCACTGTTCAGTCGTTGAAAGTTATCCCTCTCTTTATGTTGAGAATTTATAAAAATTTGCAGTTTCATTATGGAGTTAAGTGTTATATTAGCAGCCTGTCCAAAAACTGTATAAATACAGTTGATGCTTGGTCAATATTGGAAGAAATTATCTGGTACTTAAATTCTATAGCTTTTGATTACAAGAAGGATATCTTGCATCAGCACTTTTCAGCAATGGCTCCCAAAATGGTTGGAATGAAATACAGCTCAGATATAGTAATATGTGCTTTTGAGTACTATGCAACATCATGGTCACTGTATAACAGAATTTTCAATTAGCAACATTAAGAAGGATGACATCAAAAGTTTCAAAATCTTTTTTGCTATCTGTATTTAATACTCTTAATGCCAGTCAAAAAGGGTGCATAATTCTCCATGATGAAGTATGTATCAAGAAAATATTACTATATCATGGCAAACTATTTGGTAAGTCAGTTGACAATCCATCTCTACTTGCTCAAACAGTACTTGGTATAATGTTGATATGTCTTAATGGGGCCCAAAATTTCTTACAAGATTGATTCCAATTTTAAAATTAACATCAGCCTTTTTATTTGAATAAATTAAGTAAACAGTTCAAGCTGTATCAGCTGATATAAAGGCCATTATATGTGATGGCAACTGAATAAATCAAGCTTTTTTAAATTATATCCGACACTCTGAAAAACCTTGGTTAATGGAAGATAATAAACATTTGCGTTTTGATTATGTTCATCTGTTGAAAAATATTCTCAATTCGTGGCTCACAGAAAAGACAGGAGAACTAATTTTTGATGATAATGGCATAAAAGAAGTTGCAAAATGGGCACATCTTAAACAGTTAATCATTTTGAATCTGAAAAACTAGTTAAACTTTAAGATTTAAATGAAATTTTCATTGCTCAAAAGCCCATAGAAAGGCAACAACTTTCTACTTGACCCAAAGTGTTTTCAGAAAAAAACATATAATGCCCTTTTCACTCAGTCTGAAAGAAGTGTGGATAATAATGATACTGTTATCTCCATAATCAAGTTTTTGACATGGTGGAAAATTTTAAATGTTAAAATCCTTCAAATTAATAAACTATAAGCTGAAATCAGATCTCCAAATGACAGCCAACTTGATTTTATTGTTGAGTTTGAACAAATGGCAGTCAAGGTAGTCATATAAAACAATTATCCAAGCACACTGCTACTACCATACACCATGCTTGCAATGGACCATAGCTGGATATATTACAAGAAATAATAATCAACCCAGTGAATATGAAAAAAAATTTATTATAAAAAGTATAGAAAATATACCAATTCAATTGAATGTTGAACCTGGTAACTTTAATGGAAATTTGAACCGGGCTCTTTATTCAATTTCTGTGGGTAGATTGAATAAAGGGTTTGGTGCAACCTGTAAATAGTGTGAATGTTTCTGTTTCAATATTATGTGGATCATGTCTTTTACCAGAAATCTTAACTACCTCTTTCTTTTATTTAATACTTATCAGTATCCACAGAAAAAATACATATTTTTATTTATCTAATTTTCAAAACATCATATTTTCCTCAGGTATGGATCAAAATCTAATTCTAAGTACTTTCAAATTAACATAATTTTCTTCCAAAATTTCTGAAAATCAAACGTTTTTCAATAGGCCTCCAGTTCTGGCTCTTAGTTGTGCCATGAGAAGGCCTGCAGTATGTCATGGTAACAACTCAAATATAGATACACACACACATACATACATATAAATGTATGTACACAGCTTATTTATATTATTTATATTGTACATCTTTTAAATATTATGAAATTTTGATGTAATGAATGTTGATTTTTATGTGTAGACAATTTTATTTCTATTTTCATCAAGTGTTTTACTCTTAGGTCATCAGTTTCTAATTGATGACCTGAACACAAAGTGCTCTGTGTTAGATGGAACCTAAAATACTTCTTTTATGTACCTCTTGAGTACTTTGCATTCTTGCTTCCACCCCCGAACACTACTGCCCTTTTTTTTTCTAATTACTCTCTTACTGCTCTTCTCCTTTTGCCTCAACACTCCCAGGCTCTTAATATCCACATAATGGTCAGAAAGTTCTATATCACAAATGTTTGAACTATATTTAGCTTCACTGGAAAAGGCAACTGAAAACTAAAATAAAAATATACCTTATCTATTATCTTTAATCAAATTTGTATTAATGAAAAACTAATGCTTAAGTACACATTTTCTCACACATAAATACAGTAAGGTGCCTAATAGAAGCATTTTCTCATTATGCAATAAACAAGGGAGGAAGCTGGAAAATCATTTAAATGGTAAAAAACACTATGAAATTAATAAATGTGATGGTCTTAATAAGATCAAAGGATCAGAAAATTTCCGAAAAGAAATAAAGTCCTCCCATCTATTAGCCACATACAGAGACCAGAGTGGATCAATAAATAATTAACCTGAAATGTTGTTAATAGCTGAATTTTTAATTGAAATTTTCACTATATAACACTTGATATATGTGAATGATATTTTCCTTTGAAATAAGTGCATTGATAAAGAAAGTGATGTAATGGAATAACCTGTCACCCCCATGAGTAACTACACTATAGGTAGTAACTACCTATAAGTATCTGTAAGTCAACGGATTACAGACTAACTGGGATCTGTTGAGTATGACTCAGACTTATGCAAGAACTACCGACCTTCCAATAGTAGCACTCATTACTGGATTGACTTGCGATGACCTTGTGCATAACTGTTACCTTTATTCTTATTGTACTAGTTTTTACAATAAACCTTTATTTATTTTATCCACCATGTTTTTCAAGTATGTATTCCTATTAGTATGGAATATAACAGAAAGATTTTGAGAAATGTTTGTTTTATAAAATAAATACTTTTTTCATCATTAAGCTATTAGATTTACTTATGTACACATATTTGAGATATATGTTTTTACTCTCTATAATAACAAGTTACTCCATTATTGCATGTCATTATTTTGACAGCCTAATAATAATAATAATAATAATGGAGATGTTATATTTATATACTCTCTCTCTTTGCAGAAGTCATAATATTTCCATCTGCCATCAGCATTTTTTTTTATGTACTGATTTCTATTGTGGTTGTGGCAGTTGCCATTGGTATTTGGATTTACCTGAGAAAATTCTACCCAAGAAAAGAGAAGTAAGTATGCATACTTGCTCTGCTTCCATTATCTAGGTCATGTGACTGACATCAGATGATCTTGGTATCCTAAGAGAAATGTCTTTAAGCATTTGGGATTATTTAATTAAAATTAAAATGTCTTTAAGCATTTGGGATTATTTATTATAAAGTTATCTGTTGAAGCCTTATATTAGGTTGCAATATTTGTGTATAATTCTATGATAGTTGTGTATATCTGTATTTTGACTATTAATCATAGACATTGAAAGATGTGTCCTTCATTAAAAACATTTACAGGCAAACCCCATCTTCAGTCAATGAGAAAATCACTTGCATGCAAAATCAATGCAAAATTCAATTGCAACAATTACTTGTTTTATTCATCTAATTATTCAGTTATTGCAAGATCTTTCTGGAAAACTTATTGCAAGATCACACACACAGACACACACATAGATAAAGATCTTTCATTTGTCCTCTCCATTAAAAAGATTACACATTTATGGCAATGTGTGAACAGATTGGAAATATATATTTACCCTATTACACAAAAGATTTTCTTGTCTTCTGCCTATTAGAATTAACATAGGTTTTGACATGGATACAGAAAATGTGCAAGAACTGTTTGATTTGCATGCAGAAGAATCAAATGAAAATCTTCAACTCAATGAACAACATGCATTTGAAGAAACAAAGTGAGTGTGACAATTAAAAATCCAGCTAAAGAAATCATTGTAAAATAAAGAGTTAAATTTGTTGAAGATACTAAAGGTTTTCATTTATTTATTTTATCTAACATCGCAAGAGGCATTGGAAACCACAGAAATTTGAAAAAAAAATGAAATTAGTTGCTAAGAAATTCTATGAGAAAAAATAAAAATCTATGCATTCAGCTTTTGGCAGATACTTTTCTAAGAAATAATTTAATTATGATGTAATTCTAAAATAAATTTTAAAAAGTTATAATTATTTTTAACCTTAACAGTTTGGTCATTATATTCAGCTAAAAATTATTTTTAAAAACTTTTTTTATAAACTGAAAATATTTAGTATCTCTCTATATTTCTGAGATGAGGTATGTACACTATTTACATTATTTGGACTATTGTCCTCATCCTTGTTGCCATATTTATTACAATGTTTCTTCAAGGACACATGGCACAGTGGATAAAGGCATTAGTTAGATCCAGTTACAGGACCCAAAGAGTGCGAGTTCAATACCTGGTTAAGGCAGTGGAGAACTTGGAGAGGGAATTAAGCAGGCAATAACTGATAACCGACATCCGTTAGACATGGCATGTGAACATTCTACCCCAGTGAGCGAAATAAAGGGTTCAGTTCGACATTCCAACCACCTGAAGAAGGCTAGAGCATACAACAGCCGAAACATTGTAATAAATATGGCAACAAAGATGAGGACAATAGTCCGAATAATGTAAATAGTGAAAACATTTAGATATTTTTTCTTTTTATGTAATTTTTTTTTAATCATTTCACCCCAAGAATGTACAGGGTTACAGGAAAAGAATAAGAAAACTTTAGTGAGGAGAAGTGAGGAAAAGGACAATGAAAGAACTAGATTCAGGAAGACAGAACATTTATATATACTTTTTATACATTTTTACATATATTCTGATACATTATTATATATATTTCTTATATATTTTAATAAATTTAAAAATATTTAAGATACTTGTAAGAAATAATTTAATTATGTTTTAATTATAAAATAGATAATGAAATATAAATATTTTTAACCTTAACAGTTTTCATATTCAGGTAAAAGTTGTTTTTAAAAACATTTTTTAATATAAATCTTCATGGATGATCTGAAAAGATGAAGATTCATTGCAATTATTCACATTGTTTCTGTTAATCACTTAAAGCACATTTATTGTATGTGAATAAAAATATGGACAAATTGTGTAAAGTGTGGTTTGCCTGTATTGAACATTTTTTATGGAAATCAAACTAGTGGATAATAATGGCGGTTCTTTATTTCAGACAAAAATAGTGTCAATGTCTGTTTGATATCATGTTAGTGTTTATTTTGTAGTGGAAGCCTGGTCGTCTAGTGCAGTTTCTTTTTTGTATGGCCTTGTGTCAGACCATCAGACTCCCACGTACAAGTGTAGTTGATACACCTTTAGGATATCAATGGTTCTTGACAAGGTTAGCAATGGTAGAGAATGGATTGTAATTTGACTTTCGCTGTTGCTTATAGTTGACAGGTGGAGATTCTGGAAGAGTTTGTGATCAATGCTTTTTGCTTTTCCTTTTTTGGAAGAGAATCTCATATTATGTAGGAAAGTCGGAAAGTTGGGCTAGGATCGAGTCAAGGATGATGAAAGGTAGCTTCGGGCAAAGAAGTTGACTACAAAAGGTTTATTACCAAAGTCTAGGTGTTTGAGCTGTATGGTGGAGAGGGAGAGACAGAAAGTACGTCTTCCCAACTCGATGCCCACAGATTGTCTCTCACATGACCTTTGACTGGCAGCAAATGCCAACCCTCAAACCAATTTTAATGGGTGTCCATTCCAAAATGGTCACGTGCTTTAATGTTGAAAGTGTTGGGTCGTTGCTCAAAGGGTAGCAACAACAATGAAGAAAAAAGAGAGAAAAGGTTTGAGGCAATTGTTGACAGAAGGTGCTGATAATTTTTAAAATTTTATTTGAATCTTTTTTGTTGGAATTTTCCTGATATATTTTTTGTTCTGTTGTTTTTTCAAGTCTTTTTTGTGTTTATATATAAAAAAAGATTTTATTTGTTAGACATAAGTTTTATGCCTATCTTGTGTTTATTACAAGGCTGACCAAAACTTCAGATCATAAAATCTTTAATAATTGATATTTTGTTTATATAATGGTCGATGTCCAATCATCTATATTGTAAAGATGGGTTGTTTAAAAGTTTTCCTCATATTTAAATTCTTTGAAATTTCAATACAAATTTCAAGTCAAATTGCAAAATACTATTAAAACAGGAAATACAGAGGAAGAAGTTTATTATAATCATGGATAATGTTATCAAACATAGTCATGAAAATCAGTCAGCAGCAACAACAATAATAATAAAAATTATTATTATAATAAACATTTGTTTAAAGGACATATACTGAATTAAAAATCATTATTAAATGTTATTCAATTTATTTACTTATTTGTTAGAAAGATAAATAAACAAATTGAAAATCTTTTTATACAAATGTTTAATTTTCTATTATACAGATTTTTTAATTAAATTCATTTTCAATTCAAGTGAACAACTCTTCACTTAATAAGTATATTTTGTGATGTTTGATGTTCAAACTCATAGATAAAAGAAGTTGTGAATTATAATCATGGATAATATTATGTTATAGTTATCAAAATCAGTCACAAACAGGGAGGAATTAAAAAATTATAAATTCAGAATAAAATAATAAATTCTGTATTAATTTTTTGTAATGTAAATTTGTTTATAAAAATGAATATAAAATTATTCTGATTTTTATTCCCTTTGCAGTCATTGTTTTGTAAAATGAAAAACCTGCCTCAAAGTGAACAGTAGATGTAAAAAATAATGTAAATTTGATTTTTGAAGGTATTGGTTGAAATTAATAGTAAATAAAAATCTTTCAGTCATAACTTCCTGTTTGTCAGGGATTTGAGGGCAAAAGACCAGGTTTCTCTGTACCCCTCCCCAAATATCAGAGACTTTTGATTTGGCTTTGGGTTCATGTTTTCTCAACCTGAGGAAAAGGATGTTTAAATTGTGTTTATATGAAATTAAATAAGACTAGGCAGATATAACAGTTGGTTTAGACATACATCTGCACGCACAAATACATATAAATATATGTGTGCAAATATGAATATAGAAAGTTTTCAGTACCCAAAACATTGGTAAAGTCACAAATGTCTCACAGATGGTATTACATTTTCATAAATTTTTAGGGAAAAAAAAGGGTAATTCCAAATAGTATGCATATTTGTAGATATATACTTGTATGTTTCTTTTTGTATGTTTTTATGTATGTATGTATATATATATATATATATATATATATATGTGTGTGTGTGTGTGTGTGTGTATATATATATATATATATATATATATATATATATATAGATATAGATATAGATATAGATATATAGATATATATATATAATAATCTTATAAATATAAGTAAGTATACTCGTCTGGAAAAACCTTAGATGTTTTGGCTTGTAAATGAACAAAACAATACCCAAGGAAAAATAAAGAATAAAAAAAGAAAGAACTAAGAACATGTAATTCAGGCAAAAACAATCGACCAAAATCCAAACTCAGAGTCCAAAGAAAAAACCTCCAACAACAGTATATTTAGGCAGCATATTTTTGTTTAAACATGTTTTATTAAATAGAACAGATAACAAACATCTGATAAACATTTTGCTGAGTTTCTCCTGCTGTCAAATACGTTGTTTGCTTTTGGGTGACAACTTGTAAAGGAAATTTTCAATATTGCATGTAATGTTCAAAATACTTTTAACCATTAAGGAAGCAAGTCAGAAATTGAGAAAAGCATTTTTATTAACTGTCTGTCAATTGAAATGATCATGGATTCACATGCGAGTGTAGTGGAATATATTATAGAATCATGTGACTAAAATGACCCCGTAAGACCCAGGGCATTCTAATGCATACACACCAAGATTAAGACAAGTTTTATAGATGGTCGTTTTGTTTGCCCACTAATTATGTTGTTGGAGTTGTTTCTGAACAATTTAGCAGACCTTCTTACAGAATAAAAATTGATATTGGACATTTTTGATATCTGCTGAAGATTAAGTCAGCTCTCAACAGGTTGTGTAGTCTGAGACAGTGGTACCAGGGTTCAAACTTGTATATGAAACAGTTTTGATTGCTAGTTTTTAAGGTGAACCAGCCCAACACAATCTTCCAACCTTCATTTTGTCCTTGTATCTGACTAAGCTAAACTTATTAATATCTATACAGAGAGTATATACTAGATTCAATAGATTGCCATGCTAAATTCTCTTGAACACATGCATTATTTTTATTTCTTATTACCATAAACATATTTAATGGGTAAATGTGTTTTAGTAGCCATCCTTTTATTTTTAAACATAGAAATTAATGACTGTTGGCCTATAGATTGAGACTCTTACTAAAAAAATTGATTATTAATCTTTATATAACAGACATTGGTATTGTAAAACCACATTGTATTTTAAAACCACTAGAGTACCCTCTGGAAACTTGCCAGTAGGTCAGTTTATCAAAAAGTGTGTCTGATACTACTTTTCCAGAGGAAGTGGGGGTTCAAAATTATATATTTGAAATATATCTTACAAGCAACAGATACATAAGCACCAACAAATAAAAATAGTCTTGAGAATATAGAGCTTGTATTGCATAAAACAATTGTATTACACAGTTATTCTTGATTGAGTATTAGTGTAAATGAGTATATGTAAAAATTATCTGTTGATGTGGAGAGCCGCTTAAATAACCTTTTTGCTCCACTCTCAGTGGATATTTATGATTATTTTAATTCCTGTAAAGTAATCACTAAGAATTGTGTGTGCTGTGTTGTGCCTCAGTAGTTATACCAATGCAAAAAAGTGTTGATAGGTTGCTGTCAAATTTAGTAATGTGTACAACAGATTTTTATTGCTATTGCTTGGGATTTATAGAAGAGTGATTTGCTCAAATACTCTCTCATTCACCCTCTACCCTGTTAAATATCATGACATACCAATGGCAAGACTTTTTTGTTAAGATATCTGGTAATGGGACATAGTTGAGAAATTCATGTTTATTAAGATATTAGTCAGTAGTTTAAGCCAAGATTTGAACTTGATTTGGCAAGTTCTTTTTACTTAATATATCACTTTAAGATGTGTCTGATAAGCAGAAGTTTGAATATTTCTTCTGGTATATCAGGTTGCCGTTACTCATTCAAAACTGATTTATTTATGTAAATATGAGATTATATAGTCTCCAAGATTAACTTCTCCCTCAGCAAGTTCTTGACCAGACCCAAAACTTGACCAAACATTAGAATTTTGCACAAAAGGGCTTTTTGGCTGAATGAGGACGTTTCACTACTCCCTTGCATATATATATATATATATATACTTTAAAAATTAGGCGATCAGTTGATTTTGCTACCTTGGTTTCAAACTTACAGTATCTTCAGCCAATTTTTATCAGTTGACCTCCAAACACTTTATTTAAAAAAAACAAAACAAAAAAAATAACGAATGGTATAGATAAAGTTATAATACACTTGCTTTTCTCCTCCTCCCCCACTTCTTCTTCATTTTCTCCTTCCTTGTTCCCATCCTCCACCTCCTTTTCTATCCCACCCAACACAGTCTGTTTGTTTATTTATTTTAAAAAATAATATAGCATTCATTGTTTTTTATTTTAAAATATAAAGCATTGGAAGATGAATTGATAAAAATTGTCCAAGGATACTGTAAGGTAGTGAAATCAACTGATCTCCTAATTTTTAAAGTTAAAAGCTCTACATGTTATTTTTTATTTTTATTTTTTTCACTCATGTATTGAGCACATTTTAATACTACTGTCCCCTGGTACAATTCAACATAGAGTGCTCAATGTTTTTTTTTAAACAAAGCATATAAATTACATACTATATGAATTAAGAATACATATCAGTTATGATCATATCACCTTGCAAATTAAGATAACATGTTAACAAGAAAAATGAAATGAAACTAGCTTAAAACGAATTTTAAAAGCCAGAGAGAGGCAAAGAAAGAAAGAAAACTGGAAAAAAGAAAGAGCAGAAGAAATAGGAAGAAATAAGATAGGGAGAGGAAGAAGTGAGAAACAAGAGGGTAGAAAGGGTAGTATTGTCTAGACATTGGGATTAGTGGGAAGAGATATAAAATGTGGCTGTGTCCTGAATTATATTAGAATATTAACCTCTGTTGTAATCAGTAAAAAATTAGTTGAAAAATAGGGAAAAATATTTTAAAATCTTATATTAACAAATTACTATTAATTCAATATTAAGAAAAATAATTATATATTTATATTAAAATAGAGATAATTCAGAATTATTACATAAATATAAAATATTATGTAATATTTAATATAATATTTAATAATTTTTAATATATATATATATATATATATGTTAAGAAATGGACGAGGTCCGACAATTTATTTATTAAAGACATTTTTTATATATATATATATATATATATATATATATATATATATATATATATATATATATATATTTTATTTACTATTAATTAAATTGAAATATTAGTATTTAATTTGTGAAATCTTCCACATTAGCCTTCCACCCCTTTCGGAAAGATGAATTCTTCCCTAAAAAATGCCTTAACCAATCACCACTTCATTTCAGTAAATTCAATCTTCTATTGGTTAAGAAACACTAAACTGTCTAAACAGATCCTTTTCCCCCCCAAGCTCCCTGAAGCCGATTTTTAAACACCAAAGTCTATATAAACAACCGCATGACTCAATTCAATTCAGTCAGTCATCGAGTTTCGTGAGATGCTACCAAACTCCATGCATGTCAATTCATTGTCTCAACATCACTTCAAATTTCTCAACAATCTCAACACAGCACTCAATTGACCATTATCCACGTGGTAATCAAATTACAATTAACTTAAAAGTGAACGTTTTCACTACACAAACAGTAATTGTACAATTCATCAATTTAGCCAAGCAGTTAAAGGCAAACAACTCTTCACAACTTAAATTCTAACAAGTAACACACGCATACACACTATTATTTGAATGAACACATTTAAGATTTTTCCTTGCAGAAATCAAATTATTTTAATTTCACTAAGAAATCAAAACCATTAACTTTTATTGACCAAATTTCTGCATGAACATTCTTCATAACTTTGTCTCAATTGCCACAATCAACAAACATTCTGTTATCCTTGCATGTATATCTATTGTATATATAAAAATCTCTTTATTGTTGGATCTCTAACCACAGTGTTTTTAGTCATTTCTTGCAATGCAAATTGTCCTTATATTCTTTATTTGATCTACATGTTGTGGGATAATGCATAATAAGCACACATAATCTTTGCCTTGCATAAATTATCTTCTGATACATTTTCACAACCCGCAACAAATTATATAATATTATTTAATAATATAATAATATCGCTATTTAGTAATAATAATAATATAATTTATATAATTATTATAAATTTCCACTGTTTTTCAAATGAATCAACAAATAATTAAAATTATTTTTTACATTTTATTTTTATGTTGCTTTTTATCACAACATTCAATTCTTGAGGTAAACAATTTTAAAATCAGAATAAGGAAGTAGCTTCTCACCATACTTGAATTTACATCTTTAGTTTTGTTGAATGCTATTTCTTCATTGTGAATTTGTTAACCTAGATGTTGACCCAGAACATTGTGATAAAAAGCAAGAAAATACTTAATTAAAAAATAATAATGAAAACATCTCAAAATCTCAAATAATTTGAATTTGCTAATAATTGCTCATGTTATTTTTGTTATTTGCTTGTTATTTTCATTTTCTTCCTTTCTTTCTTCTTTTACATCCTCCCCTCTAACTTCTCTTTTCTTCTTTTCCTCCTGTTTTGTTATCCATCATTTTTTTTTACTTCCCATTTTTTTAATCACCATGACTTGGAGTAGAGCCATTTTTTTGTTCTGTCTGTAGTTTTAAAATAGAGAATCAAGTGAGTTGTTCAACGGAGAATGGTCCCTTGAAATATGAAGTTCATCTACTGGCTGTAAGGTGGGAACTTGTCCTCATTTCATTTCTAAAATAACCAACTCCACTCTCTCCTCATTCTTACCCTCTCCTTATCTTTCTCTTCTTTTAACTCTCTTATTATTTTATTTTTTTCTTTAATCTTACTTTAAATCCTTTGATAGATTTAGTGAGACATATAAAAATAATTTTATAGCAGATCAAATGTATATATATATATATATATATATATATATATATATATATATATATATAAGGCCTGTGCCTTGTAAACTTAGTTTTGACCTTTGTTTTCAGCTGCTGCAATAATATATGTGCCTTGTTGTCAAGATAAGATGGTCCCCATCCTTCTTCAAACTGGTTTTGAATTTAGAGTTTTCCCTCTGCTAGACTGGTTGACCTATCAAAGCTAAAAAAGCTTAGTATGTCCTCCTATCTCACCCAGACCTAGAGATGAATCCTTGCCATGGCTTTAGTGTAAAATAAATGCAAACCACCTCAACCAAGATTTGCAACTATCTTTGCCACAAGTCATGACCTTGCTATGTAGTTGTTTACTCAACTTAGTCTTAGTGGGGTATCCAGTGAAAATTTAATTTCCTACACTAATAAAAAGATCTGTAAGACTAGTCTGCTGGTCATCAGGGTCTGACAAACAAAAACCATCTCTTCAAGAATATGCATTCTGGAGCTTGACTAAGTACTTAGTTTGATCTCTTAACATAATTAAAAAAATACCATTACTTTAAAAAAAAATTGACATCTTGAACAGAACAGAAAAGAATAATTGTGTTTGGTATAAATCATTTTAAATGCAAAACATATACATTAGTTGTTAAATGATTATAGTTTGGCCAAGTTTTGAAATTCTGAAATGCATTGTGCTTTTATTTTCACATCAACCTCTGCAAAAAGCATCTTTGACTTGTTTAAATATAATTCTAGGACTGTTAGTTATCAAAAAAATAATAATTTGCTTCTTGATATTTTTGCTTGATATTCATCATATTGATTCCAGGTTGGGAATAAAGTAATCTTGGTAGAAGTCAAAAGTTGTATAATTTTGCAACTTATTAATTTCCCATGTGGAAATAAATTAGAAAACATAGAAAAACACAGCAAAGTACAATGGATTAAATTTCACAATTCTTTCACTAAAAACTAATTTTCTTTTTAACTACTTTCTTTTCCTTTCCCTTCTATTTTTCTTAGTTCAGGACTTTCACTTCTAGTTGTAATTATTTTTATCAAAAGAATTTATTGTTGTTCCAAATGGTAAAATATAATTATTGGTATTAATAAATTTATAGTCTATTCTTAATTCTAATTTTTTAGTATACCTACTTATATTAGTATGGCTTTTGTTCATTGTAGCTAAGCATATAATCATGAAAATCCATTAATAATCATAAATTTATATATTTTATCATCTCTCTGTTTATTGAATATCTGTTTATTTTATATAACTGCATCTGGTTCATCTATACACTTAAAAGTTTTATTGTGTGTACAGTATTTTATTTTCTCTTGGATCTTATTAATATTTTGGTTCTATTTATGGAACCCATTAACTCCATGAATTCCTAATCTATAAATCTTTTTATTAATATTTCAATATGACCCTCATTTATATTCTGGCTATATTTATGACTTTAAAATCCATTTAAATGATATCATAATATGTATATAAAAGAGCCTAGTTTTATTGTTGTATTTTCACCTGACCTCTCTCAATGTTGGGGCTTTGCTTACAAAAAAAGAATTCCTTACATCTCCATATGTTATACATATGTTTATTTCAAGGGTTCTTACTAAATTTTATTTTCAAACTTGGCCAAATGTACAACTATAAATTCATCTGAGGTTCATAAATTTGGTTAAAACTAATATTTTAAGTTTTTTTATCTATTTCTCTTATTCACCATTTCAATATCATTATTAATTTTCATTCCAGGAATCATTTTGTGTTTGACTGAAATATGGAGGCTCTTGGAGGTTTTTGAAATTGTTGGCAAGAAATATGACATAACAGTTGCATTTGCATAGATATTTCATACAATAAATATAGCAACTAGTAGTACTATTTAATCTATTAAGAAGGCTAGAGTAATATAATTCTATTAGTAATCTGAATCACTTAAAATCTTTATACATCTAAACTAGATGCCTAGTCATAAACATTATTCTTTAGTTTCTGTGAACAACAAATCATCATTTTTATCATTCTCTGCTAAAGATTTCACTATATTCAGTGTTCACAGTTTATATATATATATATATATATATACACACACACACACACACACACACATACATACATACATACATGATCTGTGTAGAAAGTATTCATCTATTTAATTTTAGCAAAAAATAACTTACCTAGGGCAATGATACCTTTTCCTTCTTCATGCAAGAACTCTCTGATGCCTTTTGGCATTCTCCTTAATCTTGTCCATTGATGCTTTGAGAAAAGCCAGAAGTTACAGAGAGCAAAATTTTAACTGTAAGTGGGGGCTGATATAACAAAAGGTGATGTTGCATTTTGCACAAAATATGAAGAATAGGCAAACATACTGACATTATGAATGTGATAGTCATACAGTATGCATTCTCACTCAGTGGTATCTCATTGCTGACTTAGTAACACAATAGAAGAGCTTCTGTTCATGTAAAGTTCCTCTTGACTGGTTACATCAGATTCTCTTTCCCCATATATATATATATATATATATATGGATCTGATCTTTTCCAAAATATTTTGCCGAAACAATCAATATACTTCTGATATATTGGTGATGCTTCATTAATATATCCCTATAAACTAAAAGTCAAACATATAGAATTTACGTATTATTTACCTTTCCTAGATATCCTACACCACATTCATAGTAGCTTAAAACTTAGTGTCCACTGAAAATCAACTAATTAAAATGATCTTATAAATTTTATTCTCACCAAAAAATTTGAAAATAATTTGAAATAATTTGAAATAATTATCAGATTCTATTTAGGAGCACTCAGAATTTGTAAACCTCAGTGCATATATATATATATATATATATATATATATATATATATATAAATATATATAAAAGTGGATACACTTATATATATAAGCAGACATCACTGTTTTTTAAACGATTCAATATCTACTAGTCTGGGCATTCAAGACTCTTAAAGAAAATGTGTTTTTTGGTAGGGATTGAACCTGCATCTCCTTTATATTTTGCAAATTACATTTGGGCCAGGTGTGCTGTAAATCACTCACCCATAAAGGACTAACCCTAACCCTTTTTAATAAATACACATCTTTTGCTGAGATCTTTTCAAGCCCATATCAAACTAACTTTATTTTCATATCTGAAATGTAAACAATGTCCAAACGCAATGAGAACAAATCAAATATAAATTCAAATGTTCATAACATTAATTTAAAAAAGAGCTCAATACAAAAGTAGAGCTATAATTCTTTATTATAGGTTATTACATTTGAACATACAAAAATACATTAATGTTTCAATGCAACATGGCTTCTCATCAGGCAGTGGTAAAATGATAGTTATAACAATTTTTAATAATACTTATAAAACATCTCTTCTCCACAAACAAATATATATATATATATATATATATATATTTGGAGAAGAGATGTTTTATAAATATTTAAATGAAATATTTGAATGGTTTTCTTATTCCAAGTCTGTGAACAATTTTATTCTATTCTATTCTCTCTTTCAGTTTTATTTTCCTTATATCTCTCTTTGGTCATGTCTTACATTCTTGACTGATTCTTGAACTTTTTTTTGTTTTTTTTCAGGCCAGTCTCTCATGATTTGAACAACTGGAATCAGATGCAGACCAGCAACCCAGCCTACAGCCCCAACACAAGACGAAGACCTCCACCTCCTATTCCACTAGAAGGTAGACCAAAATACATTCTAATTTTATATCACACTGACACACACATAACAAAAATTTTGACTGAAAGATTCTGTTGATCATAGAGATTATCACACTTATTAAAAAGAATTCTGTAATTTAAAAAAATTTTATATAATATTAACAGGTCTCTCTCTCTCCTCCTCTTTCTCTAGATTTAGAATAACTTATTTTCTCATGTAATCATATATATATTTGTAACACATCTTAAAAAATTTGAAGAAAAGACAAGGTTCTTTTATTACTTGTCTATTTATGCATTCAGTAGTCAACGCCACATTAGCATGACATAATTAGCATAATTTATTCATTTTATTATGTCATATTACTGAATATAAGAGACTTATCCTGAATATCTTTTACTAACCATAAACTGTAATAATTTGATTAAGTTTCTGCCTTTACTAGTTATGAATTGTGATATGACTACAGAGTGGTTAGGTTAGTCAGTGCCATTTGGTTTTGGAAAGAAAAGTTCCATCAAAATAGACATTTACTAACCTGTTAATTAAGAATACAAGTTTTTGGGCATTTACATTTAAAATTTTAATTTTAATATTTTATATTAACTTTTTCACAAATCCCAAAACTAATCAATGTGTTTTCTCTCTTCTCATTAATGTTTTTCATAGTCAAATTTACTTAAATTGATTGATAGCTAAAATAGGAGGAGGCCCTTAGAAAAATATTTGAAACTAAAGTTCAAACTCATTTTCCCAATGAGCATTTTATTTGAAAATTATTTCTCATTTAAATTATAATTTTAATTAATTTTTGCATCTCTTTACATTGGACTAAGGGACTGAGTGTTTTCATTATAGAAAACAGCTTGTATAAGAAAATGCTGGTGGGAAACATACTTTCAGTATCCTCTTGACATGAAATGCCAAGTTTTCATCTGAAAAAGAAAACACTTTATGCAAAAAGTGCACTGTTGTAATTAAAATATGCATTTCTAATTATACTAATAGATTTTTCTTTAATCATTTCACCCCAAGCAAGGCAACAAAGCCACTAAGACACAAAGGTATTACTGAGTGTTAGAGAATATGAAAAAAATCTGTAAGAAAGAAATGTTAAGTAGAGAAGACAATAAAAGAACAAGAATTACAAAAACAGAAGATAACAATTGACATTGCATTTAAATTTTTGAAGATCAAAGTTGACAGGAAAGCAAGAAGTTGAGTTTCACAAGAGTTCCACAAGTGAGAAGTGTGATAAAACAAACTGTTAGCATAGAACTTACAGTTGCATCTAGCTATTTCAACTGCAAAATAATGAGACAGTACAGCACTTAAATTCATAAAGTCTAGGTACCATAGAGGAAAATTTATCAAAACAATTACCATGAAAGTATATATAGTAAAGGCACAGGGAAGCTGCTTTATGGTGATGGAAATATGACTGAAGCCAAGATACCAGGTCAAGACCAATAACATTGCAGATTCTTCTTTGCATTTTATCAAGAATCTCTAAATATATAGCAGAAGCACCAGACCAGATGTGACAGCAATATTTAAAGCAAAGACAAATGGTAGATTTATAAATATGTGTAAGATAGATTCTGGCAAAAAAAATATCAGTGGAAAACATTAGTCAGAGAATGCAATGTGTCACTCTCCTAGAGGTTAGCATCAGCCATGCTGATGGAAAGTAAAAAGGGCCCTCTCAGATGATTAAAAGACAGAGGTTTCATTTTGGAGGCATTACAATTAACAAGCCACTCCTTTCTCCATTTAACAACAGATTGTAGGTAATTTTTTGGTAGGCTGCCAGTTTGAACTTATTGAACTGATCAGACTTACTATTAAAACAGGAGTTGTGTCATCAGCATAGTTAATGAGCTGAGAACTGATGATATCAGGAAGGTCATTTATGAAAATTAGGAACAATGTAAGGCCTGGGGAACACCGTCATTAATGAAAAAAGATCTAGAAGAGTGGCCATTCAGGACAACTTTCATTTGCTGATTTGATAAAAAAGACTGAATCAGTTCAAAAATTTGTCCAAAACTACCATAATCTTTCAACTTGCGAAAAAGACTAGTATATTGAACCTTGTGAAATGCCTTTGAGATATCCAAAGCAATAGCCTGATGTTCACCATTCCTATCTAAAGCTTGATAGACACCTTCAGCCTTAACTGTTAACACATCAGCAGTTGACTTAGAGAAGTGTAGTGAAAGAGATAATCAGCTACCTCGAAAAAGAGTTTGTGTTTTGTGTGCAATCTGCTGAAGAAAAATTACCAAAAAGTAGTTAGCAAAAATCTACTTTAAGGACCAGAATCTATGCTAATGTTCTTCCCTCCCCTGAATGGCAAGACTAATCAGAAAAAATCTCTCTGTGAAAAAGCTGTTGTTTTTTTGTTTATGTGAATAGGTTTGATTTTCTGAGCTTCGTGGACGAATACGCGTTTTTGCCGGTGAGAAGTGAAGGTTGGATTTGTGACCCCATTTTGTCATTTCTACATTGCCTATTAGACTGTTATTTGAACCAGTGATTTGGCTACAAGCGTTGTGGTCGAGAGATAGAAGAAATCTATTGCAAACATTTATTGCTACTATAAGTTGACAGTTTTTTTTACTTTTCTTTACAATTACAAGAAGAGAAAGGCATATTGCTTATCTGAAAGAAGACACTGTTAGGTGAGATGCTTTCAATTCAAAGTTAATTAGAGCCTCTAATACTTTCCCAAAAAGAGATAGAAAACAGATAGACAATTCACCTGAGTTCTTAAAGACTAGAACTACAGGAGAGGATTTTCAACAAGCAGGAAAGCAAGAAGCAGGCATTTATTGAAGAGTTGAGAGAGAACAGGAGACAGTTCAAGAGCACATTTCTTAAGGACTATTGCAGGGATACCATCAAGTGCACATGTTTTGTAAGGATCCAGCTTAGGGACGATAGCAGAAACCATGGATGGAGTTATGTGCATATCACTCAATGGAGATGCAGGTCATAGTGGAGAGTCAAGCAAAAATACTCCAGATGAGTCAAAAGTAGAATTTGAAGAGAATTTACAAGCAAAACATTTGGCTTTATCAACAAATGATGTTAACACCTCAAATTTAGTGAAGAGAGGATGGATAGAAGACTTCATTTTTCATTTCAAATAACAATATTTCAGAAATGAATCATGATTTTTGCAAATAAGCAATGATGAGCACATCTAAAAATAACTCAGTTCCTAATTTTCTGTTTAGATTCCACATGAATATGTAGAATCCATTTGTCCATTGTTTTTCACCTGTAGTAAGCAGCTCCTCCAGGACTGTAATGGATAAGGTTGCTTTTGGCCACCAGTTTGTAGAGGATTGGGGTATGACATTGTGCATGAGGATAAAGACTTTCAGAATGAATGAATTCAACATTTTCAAAATTAATTCAGCATGTATAAAGAACAACATGGCTCAAAAGAGAAGTGAAAGAAAATTATATTTATGTATATACAGATAGCTTCAAAAAAGAAAGACAAGATTAGCAGTAGTGTGTGTTATGTAGTTTGTTTGAAATTAAATTGTTTTAAATATTTCCATTATTGGAGTAAAATTTATGAAACCATTTGTTTACTGTTTAGCTGTTATTTCTCCAAATTTCAAATGAATATTTTTCCTTTTTACTGCAATTCACTCTCCTACAAAAATGAGGAATCATACTTGTTCTGTAGATATCAAGTTTTCAAAGGCAAAAAAAAAAATGAGTTATGAAAGAATAATCTAAGCAGTGCAATACAACAGTAAAATATTCAGAGTTAAAACAGCAAATGATACTCATCAAATGCACCAATTTCAAACTACTTTGGTAGTACCAACTCATGACTTGATATGTAGTACAACTTAGAAGTTATAACAATATACATTATTTTTATGATATTCTCTTCAAACACAGAATAATTATTTGTAAATATTTTGATCTCTGAAATGAATATTTGAAATAGAAACTGAAGTCAGTCATTAAATAAAATTCAGAAGCTTGTGTTTCACATGTCAAAATTAATTTAATAAATCTTACATATTTTTTATTTTGGTTTCTTGCAGAGAGTCCTTATGCTGAGCTGTCAGAAGTGGTGCCATGTCAAGCAGATAATGGTAAAATTTCTCCAAAGGCATCAAATCTAAACAATCAATTTAAAATGGAAAATGCTGCCACAGCAAAGATAATGGATGAAGAGGCTCTGGACTCTTTCTACAAAATCAGTCCCCTGAGTAAGAATTGTTCTTGGTTCAATGATGAACCAGATAAAGATAGTAAAGATATGCCATTTAAGTTATTTGATGGTGTTTTCAACAAAGCCTATGACAAAGAGGAATATATGGTTCCTTTTAGTGAGAGATCAGGTTCAATGACTCTGGATGATTTTGAGGGAGAATATTCATTCTATGAGTATCAGCCAGAATATTTACAGTTAAACGATAGCGATTTAAAGTCCAACAAAACCACAGAATGTAAATCAGTGCTGCCAAAATTAGATGACGATGGACCTCCCCCACCATCTCCACCTGCATTACCACCTCCACCTCCACATGAACTACGACCACCAGCTCCTGTGCCTCGGCCTCGACCGCGATCACCTGCACAGAACAGAATGTTATCAAACAGAGAGTTACCTCCCTTGCCAACACGAAAAAAACGGTGAAAATGACACACAGGGCAGAAATTTGGATTTATTCAAAGAATCTATTTTGTTGTTATTATTTTTATATTTGAAACTGGTGAGTTTTTTTTTTTTTAAATTTAGATTTCTGCATTCAAATCTCCCACTATCACAACTGCCAGAAAAAAGCAACAATGATGGAATTGCTTTTTCCAGGAAATTATTCATGACTTGGTCTTTGACATATTTGTCTGGGATGAGAAATTCAAGACAAACATCTGCAATTAAATTTTTTTTTGTTTAATGAAGTGGATTTGTTCTTGACTGTTTTTCTGATTTTCACATTTAAATAAGCTAAACAGAATGATATATAGATACTAATTATTAATTTGTGTCCATGTGAATCCACATCTATGTATAACCATGCTTATGTGTGCGTAGATATATTTGTTTGTATATATATATATATATATATATATATATATATATATATATATATATATATATATGTTTTGTGTGTTTTATATATATATATGTGTGTGTGTGTGTACTTACATATTTTTGTATATATATATCTCAGGTGGACTTTGCAAAATGGATGAATATAATTGATTTTTGAGACTAAAATATAATCAGTTATTTATTTTATTTATTCTAATTATTGTCTGCAGAAAGAGATGTGATCAAACTAAGTGCAGTTAAGAGGAATCAAACTACTTGAAAAAAGATCTGTGAACATCTTTTAGTTTATATAATTTGGCTATAACAGAACACAACACTTATTCTTGAAAAATCATTTTCATTTTATATCCATTCAACACATTCTAATCTGAAATAAAATGTCTTTCAGTCAAGTATTATTGAAAGGTGGAATACTTTTTACACCTGTATAAGTTTGTTTTATTTTGTGATAAGAATTTAATATAATCAGATAAAATAAAATTGACACTCTGAGGATGTGTACCCCTACTCATGGCATTATCAATAAAAAAAAAAAAATAAATAAATGAATGAAAATACGATAAGGGGAGGTCACTCTTTGTCACTGAATCCCAAAATCGATTGTTCCTTAGTCCATGACCCAACCTTTCACACAGGTTTATTGAAATTCATTCAGAAATTTTGTGCATTTTGTGTGGACAAATAAAAAAAAAATCATGGATATTTTAACTGCTGTTCAATTTTGTTGTCACAGGCAAATTGCATTTTTTCAATGTTTATAGTTTAAATAAATACATTTTTGATGATGACCTATATTTAAAAAATGTGTAAATAAATTAAAAGTGTGAAATATTATTTCACATAGGCATCAGATTAAAAAATATATCCTTACATAGAAGCAGATTATTACTACTATAGTGAGTTTGACTCTCACTGAGTGCACTTCTCTTGTGCCAAACTAAACTTAATAAACTTCTATGAAATGGGATTAAAATTTTATTGAACCAGACAAAATCTATCACAACAATTCATTATAATAATTTCTTTGTTTTTTAAACAGTTTTATGCCTGGCAATCTAATTTTGTGGTTCTTTTCTCTCATATAACTAATTTTAACCTCTCCCCTCTTCACAGACTTAGTTTCCAACCACTTACACCCAGTTGTAAAATCTCAGGTAAAATATGTGCCTATGACTTTGATAAACCCTACACAAACATGCCAACTGATTTATAAGGGAGTCTTTCATCTCAATGAATGAAATACAAGATAGAAAAATTTAAAGTAATTCAAACTTTTTTATTTTAGTGTCTGAAAAATTTATTTCAAATCAACTTTGTAGGACAGTCACATGTCAACAAGTGTATTGATAGTAGAATAACAAAAAGGCTGTCACATATCTTTACGGTATAATTGAATGTATTCTTTGATGGCTTATTTAAATACCTTTATGAACAAGATTTTGTTTAAGAATAAAAAATATAACTGAAACTCCTATCAAATACTTACAAATTACTTCTTCATATCATTTTTCCTCTTAAAACAAAAGGTTATAAGTAAACATTTTATAAATCAAATGCAATTAATTTATTTGAATATAAATAAACTATTAAACATTCAATTAGTCAGGCACCACTCATAAAATTGAAATGTTTAAAAAAATAAATTAACATCATAAAATTATAAAATTCCTAGCTGGAAAAAATAGATGCTGCCTAAAAAAACGTTTTCTAAATCCTTCTGCACAAATTAATGTATATAAAAAATGAATTGCAAAAACATATTTTTCTCATTAACAATAAAACAATATCCATGATTGGTTAAAATTTTGTGCTTTTTTTATCAATTTTCAAACTTTTACCTTTATACTTTTCATGGATTTAATTTATAACACTGAATTACTTAAAATAATTTAAAACAAATTATACCAGTGTAAGGATTTTTTCCAAAATGACTGAATTTATGGCTGTACTTATTTCATGTGCTGTTTATTCAAACTAATATTTTTATCCTTGCTCCTATCACAATGTTTCAGCTGATTACATCTCCAGCTATAGTCAATCAAAATGTAGTGATAAAATTAACCAAGATGGGAATATTACTCTTATAGAATAATGAGTCAGTTTTGATTTTCAGACAATATATTTAAAGAAATGCCATCTAAAAAAGGCACTTTTCTACAAAGCTCAAGAACTGTCCAGTATTTTCACATAATCTAACCCATAATATGTCCACTTATATTTGTGCATATGTATATGTGTAAATACATATATATCTATATTAGTCAATTGGAGATATGTACATACATAAATATGCAAGTACACACACACTGAATTGAATTAGTATGAATTCTTCTGTTCATGCAAATATATGTCCATATGTTATGAAAACCTTTGTACATGTGTAGATATTTTGATATTGTTTATGCATGTGTGTACATGTTCATATATGTAAGTTTCTGAGCCAACATGTATCAAAATATGTTTAGGTGTTTAAGCATCCAAAAGCTTCCATTAACTTTAATAATGTAGATAGAAATATGTGTATTGATATATGAATGAATGTATGTATGTATATATGTATGTATGTGTGTGTATATATATATATACACACACACACACACACTATGCACTAATCCTATGATCAAGTTGATCCATACATAATAAGTAAACCTATTATAACCATATATGCAGAATGAAAACAAAAAGTATCAGTAAATTAGTACTGATATTCAGTTATTATCAGAAGCTTATTTGAAAAAAATAAACAAAAAATAAAAATGAAATTTTTGCCATAGCCAAAATATTTCCTAAGTGCAACCCACATTTTGTCTTCTGTTTTTCCTTTCATTACAATATTTCAGTTTTCTTGACTGCATCGTTTTTCTCCAGTATGCACATTGAAGAGTCATACAGATTACAAGAGAGACACAAGGCCCATTGCCTCAATGTCGATGTAATTTTATTGTTAAGACAATTTGATTGATTTTAATAGGAATTTCTTATTTTTTAACCAAAACAGAAAATTTTCACAACATTGGCTCTTGTGATTTTCTTATCATTCTCATTTTGTTGATTTGTTTATAAAATGAAAAAAAACCTTTGAACATGCAAAAATATAACAATTTTTGTATTAATCAAGTGAGAATTTCAGATAATACTAAAAAGGCCAAAGAATACATCAGCCCAAATGTAATGATAACATCACAGATGAGAAGACTAGTCCAAATAACTGACAGAAATATGATAATAAATCATGCGAGAATGCAGTAATGATAATAAATCATGAGAGAAAATCAGACAATATTAGGAAGGCCAGAGAATACATCAGCCCAAATGTAATGATAAAAAAAGCAAGGTTGAGAAGACTAGTCCAAATAACTGATAGAATAATGATAATGAATCATGAGAGAATTTCAGACAATAATAGGAAGGCCAAAGAACACATCAGACAAGGAGAAGAATCTAATCTTTCAAATGTGGTGAGATTGCTTAGCTCTCTAAAAACCTGCCTTTTTTTAAAAAAAAAAAAAACCCTGGGCTCCCCAGTACAGACAGGATATACATTACTCTTTTAGTCACAATTGCATATATTTATTTAAAATCTGCCAATTTTGTTTCCTTAGGCGATTTATATGAAATCCAAAGAAATTTTGAATCTTCTTTTGTTGATCTGTGAATTTGGATATGTCTAAGCAAAGCAAACAAAAGTTATCTTGAGTTATTCAAACATTTAGGAATCTCCATCATCCAATGATGATAATAATAATAATCTCAAAACATCTTAATAGATTTTATTTCCATAAAATGTGCATTTCCTTCTTTGGATTTTGAATATAAATTATTATACAGCAAAGATAACAAAGCCATAGATACTTGCAGCTGTCAAATACACTCACTGCATTGTGCAACTGAGAAAGAGAGCGTATTTCTTTTCTATTTTCCTACCAGCATCAAAATGTTAGCAAGGTTTCAACAGTGAGTCTTTCCATTTCTTACTGCTTGTTGCATAACCCATTGTATCTGATTTGGCCTGAAGAGGAATATTTTGTTTCTCTAAATTCCCTAATACATAAACAATGTTTTTATCCTTATAAATTGCTTTGCAATAAAATAAAAAATGCTGGTTACACTTGATATTAAAACATTTAAATTTAGCTTTTTATCAATTGTTTTTATTGTTAATTTTTTAAAGTATTTTTACTTTATATTAATTGTAAAAGGAAAGAAGATATGTTGTTTGAACATAAATTTGTTGAATTTTCTCTCTTTTCTTCTGATATATATTTTCATATTTAGTTAATCTGAACTAAATATATACTTTTATTCTTTTTTTGATTCCTGTTAGGTACTGATTAAACATTTTGTGCCTCACTTCAATTTAAAGATTGAATTTTTTTATGAATTCAAATTTGACAAATAAAACAATATCAATAAGCATTTTGGCTATTTACATTTTTTTTTACTAATTCATAAACAATCTTATATTTTCTTCTTTTTATAAAATAGCCTGCATTTTTTCATGTAAATCAGTTCTTTTTTAAGCACATTGGAGCTGAGAAATAATGATTTTTTTTATTGAAATTGCCTCAAACACAAAGGATGAGGCACACAAGATCTGCTTAAAATATCAATCAGAATTTGTGCAATCTACTCTCATTCTCAATGCATACTCAAAACGGCCCATTTAAAGTGTTTTTTTTAATTAAATAACACTAATAAGCTTAAGTTGGTATTGTGTAAGTTTGTAACAATACCTCACAAAAATGCGGAGTCTGCTTTTTATTCCTTGAGCAATGAACAATAACAGAGTTATAAAATTTATTCAAATGTCTTTTTCTATTATGAATATATTTTCTGCTTAACAGTTACTAATCTTAAGTCACAAGAGCAGAGCACCAAGTGAGGACTGAACTCATTACCAAAGTAATGATCTACTAGACTATCTATATAATAGTATCTTTTTTGTATGGTAGACACAAAATCACAATTTCAAGATTAAATCTAATTAAACATTGTTTAAAAAAATAAAACTTTCTGTATATTTTATTTTTAATCTCATGTAAGTATTTTGTGGAGAAAGAGAGAAAATGAAAATGAAGTCCACAATGAATTATGAAACATTCACATTTGTTTTTAAAAAAGAAAAACAAAGTGAAATCTGTAAATTTATGTAATAAAATATTTTTTAAGATGCTAAGTGTACTTTTATTGATTTTAAAGAAAAAAAAACAATTTTTTTTTTTTTGAATACTGAGGAAAATATTTCATGAACAGTTTTGTCCTGAGTAATGTAGGAGTTCCTTATCTGCAGTAAACTGAGAACTTGAAACGGCAAATAACATTAGATGTATATCCAATAATTTTCAAAAGCATTATCACCCACAAATTTAGGGTAGGATAAAATCTTAAATGAATAGTCATTGTTATGAAATGAACTCTTCTGTGCTTTGTATGTAAATTTATTCTATGCAAAGGAACATACAATTTCTTTTATAAATTCTGCTGTATTTTGGAGAGAGGGATTATGTGGAGGTTCTTAAGTTTATCGCTGTCTTATCTTCCTGCTATTTTTGAATTACTTTTAAACTCATAAGAATTTATTCAACAAAAAAAAGGAAAAATTTAACATGTCCAAAATACTCAAACCATATTGACTGGACTTAGATCACAATGACCCTAATGTTTCTAAGGACTGGAAGCATTGGAAAAGAACCTTTGAAAATTTTATTCTGGAATGTGGGCGGGGAAGTGCTGGACAAGTTCTGATCTCTGAGAGAATTTCATCGGGGGTGTATGAGTACATTAAAGATTGTACAAATTATGAGTAAGCCTTCCAAACATTGGGCCAACTATATATCAAGACACCTAATGATCTCTGCTAGACATCAGCTTCTGAGCAGACATCAGAAGCCAGAAGAGTTCCTTGAGAATTTTCTTAAGGAACTCCAAAATCTTAGTAAAGCTTGCAACTATAAAAAAAAGTCATGGCAGAACATACAGAGAAGAGCAAATCAGAGATGTCTTTATAAGTGAGATTTCATCTAATTATATTAGGCAGTGGTTGCTGGAAAAGTTAACCCTGGATCTATCGTTAGCCTTCAATCAAGCACATGCACTTGATCTTGCCCAAAGAAATTCACAACTTTACTCCCCTACAAACATTTCATTGGTTCCAGCTGTTAGTACCAAGAGTGAATGTTCAGAAGAGAGCTCCACAGCTGTAGCTCTGCCAAAAGTATCTTACCAGAAAAAGTTCCAATTTTTTAATACAGCTCATAATCAAAAAGTCTGTCCTGCTCAAGTCACATTTTTTAATTGTGGAAAAATGGACACATTTCAAAGGTTTACCAATCTAAGACCAAGTCATCTGGGACAACGGCCATGATGTTTAATTTTAAACCAAGTTTGTGTGTAATCTCAGATATCTATCCCCCAAATCTCTCTCATGCAACTACAATGATCACCATAAAAGGCAAACAATTTACTACTCTTATAGACACTTGTAGTTCAGAAAACATTATTATGAAGATGCATTCAATGTATTAAACCTGAAACTCCATCCCTGTAGGAAAAAAGTGTCTATGGCCATGGAAACCAACTATACCAATGTTTGCATTACTTATATAGAAGTAGGCAGCAGGAAATACAGAAAAGTAAAATTCAAGGTTTTGGATTTCCTATGTATAGCATTAATTCTCAGATATGCGTTTCAGAAGCTACACAAAAACATAATCTTCACTTATGGTGGGAACAAAGATGACTTAAAAGTTAGTTGAAGAAATGCACACTGTGTTCTTACTGTGGCTAAGGTAAATATACCCTCATTATTTTCCAGTATACCTGTGAATGTCTGCCCTGTTGCTATCAAATACCAGCATTTTAGTAGAGATGATTGAGAACGAAATTTTTCAGATAACCCTGCTACTCACCATGTAGGGCACATTTGGTTGTTGTGACAGACCTTACCAATAAGCACAATAAATGGCTCTGTATAGATTTTTCCCAAACGATTAATCTATATACATAGTTGGATGTCTACCCTATGCCTTGGATTGATATATGATATGATAAACAGTCTGGCAAGGTACAAAGTATTTTCAACTTGACCTAAAGAGCGTCAGCCATCAGATCCCAATAATTAAGGCAGATAAAAAGTTTACTGCCTTTGAGGCTAATGGGAAGCTATACCATTTTTGTAGGTTGCTGTTTGGTGTAACTAATAGGGTCTCTGTTTCAAAAGGCAATGGATGAATTTGTCGAAAAAGAGAACCTTATGTATACAAAATCACCATTGGTGGTTATAATCAAAAATATCATGATCAGAACTGTCCAACAAGTGGCACAAAAATGGGGTCTTACATTAAATGAATTGAAATCTGTAATATCTTCCAAGTGTATTAAAATATGCAGGTGTGCTATAAGCCATAATACTATTTGACCAGATCCCAACCACCTGCACGCACTCTAGATGTTGCCACCCCCATCAGATACTTTCTCACTGAGGTAGACCATGGGTTTGTTTTCATATTCCAAATGAATTCCTTTATTTTCTAATAAAATCCATCCATTGATCAATACTAAATCTTTTCAGATTAGTAAAGAAGATTTAGGGACTGTTAATGCAACTCTTAATCAAAATGGTCGCCCCATTGCCTTCATGTCACACAGCCTAAATAAGAGTGAATTCAACTACCCTTTGCTGGAAAAAGAGGCTACCGCTATCATTGAAGCTGTTAGAAAATGGTGACACTTACTGTTGCGCAACCACTTTACTCTAATATTCTTTTGCATAGGAAGTGAACAGCAAAATTCAAAGTTGGAGAATGGAGATTGGCTGAATTTAATTATTCAATCACATACATACCTGGACCTAACAATGTTGTCCCGGATGCCCTAACATGAGCTCACTGTGCAGCCCTAACAAATTCATCTCTAAATGAACTTCATAGTAGTTTATGTCACCCAGGAGTCACACGGATGTTATACTTTGTTAAATGCAAAAACCTTCCATATTCAATGGAAGATGTGAAGAAAGTCTGCTCTTAGTGTCAAATTTGTTCTGAACTGAAACCAAAGTTCTTCAAACCTTCTGCACCAGCGAAATTAATAAGAGTATTGGGTCCCATGAACCAGTTAAGCATAGATTTGTAAAGGGCCCTTACAATCTAATACTCATGATAAGTATTTGTTAACAGCTTTTCATGTCTGGATGTCAGTTCAGCGATGGTGATAAAATGCAATGGCCAAATTTTCAGCCTTTCTTATCTTATGTTCACTTTGATAGAGGTGCATCCTTTATTAGCCAAGAAAGCCTACCTAACTCAAAAGAATAGCCACAAGTATGTCTACTCCATACCACCAAACAGGCAATTCACAAGTTTAATGGTACAATAGATTTATTTGGAGAAATATTTACCTGGCATTAAGAACATACAACATGGAACTAAAAGTTTGGGAAATAATTCTACCAAATGCTCTCCATTCTCTTCATTCCCTACTTTCAACATCTACACCACATGAAAGTTTCTTCAATTTTCCCTGGCACTCTTCAGCTGGCTCATCTTTACCATTGTTCCTGGACCTGTACTTCTGGGGAACTTTTCTGGTCAAGTAAAAATGATAATTTTGTTAATAGGTACCCTGGTGGATAAGAGTCCACAGTATCTTTTCAAGGCCTGGCACTTTGTCCATCCACTGAAATGAATGGAAGAATAATTATCCTGAATATCCAACATACTTCTGAGGACTTGGCTGCTCCTGGTGTACTCAATTCAACAGTGCCCCAGTATGATAATTCAGAGTCAGTCTCTAATGATGTTATACCAGCCTCTAATCAATTTCAAGCTAGTCCTGAAAGTGATAATGTTCTACCGTGGTCTTCAAGAACACAAAAGGCACCAACAAAATATGAAGATTTTGTTATGTGAGTAAAACATTCTTCTCTTTCCTGTACGAAAAGAGGCTAGAGTATTATAAAATATGAACTCTTCCTTTGGTGTTTTGTATGTAATTTTATTGTATGCAAAGGAACATACATTTTCTTTTATAAATTCTGCTGTATTTTGGGGAGAGGATTATGTGAAAAGACACCAATAGTGTGTTTGGCTCAATTTCTTTTGTTGAATAAAGCCTTTCTTAAGGTTATCACTGTCTTGTCTTCCTGCTGTTTTTGAATTGCTCTGATAATTCAGGTTATAAGGTTTCATATAATTGTTTTGACCAAAAATTCAATTGTCTGTCCTTGGCAAAGTGACTGGAAAAATTCTGTAAGCATTTTGTTAGTTGAATAAAGCCTATAAAAAGTAATATTTCTTGTTAATTCATTTCTTAATTCATTACAACTCAGATTTTGATGGCTTTGTGAACATTTACATTAATTTATATTTTAAAAATATAAACACAAGTTTTTAATAGCAATATTTTTTTGATATTTCATTTTTTTTAAAATATATGGTTTTAGTTTAAAAGTTTTAGAACAACTATGGGTCAGTGAAACCACAACGAGCAATTTGCAGATGTAGACATCCTCATGCTTGATAATTCCACAGATGGTAAGGTTCGGTATTCTTAAAATAAAACCTGATGATGATGATTCAAAATAATTTGTCAGTGATGACAGAGAAATAATGATTGTCTAATTTCACAGATGTTGTGTACAAATGGTTTAAAAAAAAGAGAATAAGGAAAACATTTCTTGTTAATGTAGCTGGGGTTGACAAGGATAACAGAGAAAATTAGTTAATGTAATAAAAACAAAATATAAAAGTCAATAAACTTGCTTGGTAATAAACTATTTCAGAATATAAATAATTTCAAGAGCAACACAAATAGTAGCAATTGTTGCAATACTCAGAACCATCTGGAATTTGCCTGAAATCACAGTTCACCCTGTTGTCAATCTTTCTGCAAGCCTGCAAATCTTGACGATAAACAGTAGAATTACAGTAAAGACTAAACATTAGAAATGAGATTCTACAGAACTATCTTAGGTATCTTTGCCATGTCCATAAAAAGTAAATAAAAATTAATTATAGTATCAAAAATAATAATAATAAATTGACAAGAAAAACGACAAAAATGAAAACATCCTACACGTACATGCAGGTGGGCACATGAGCATGTTCATGTACATGTGAGTGCATGAAAAAATCCTCCCTCTTCTCTTGAACAGAAGTAGAGGATCATCCCTTGTTTTCTGTTTAGGAAGGGGTTAATAGTTGTGCTGTCACAAACTTTTGTGATATGTGAGGATGGTGGCAACATCTCTTCATACTGAGTTGACAGTTTTCTGGTTGTTAGGAGCCTGAATTCTTGCATAGTGTCTTGAGAGGCTGGTCTGATCAACAGTTGGATAATATTGGGGTTCTTGCAGTGCCATGTTGTACATAGAAGGGTGTCTTTGCAAGCATCTCTGGTGAGCAAACCAAGTCTGCACCAGTTCCCTTCCTTCACATTAGACGACTGACTGCTACTACTACTCTAGGCCTTTCCTAACCAAAATAACACATCATAACTATAAACAACCAAAGATATAAGCCTAAACCAGCTCAACAAAAATACTTAAACTCCTCAACCTTTCTTTCTCTAACATTCATGGTATTCATACCAATTTCTGTAGTGTGGAATTATTCCTCTTTGAAAAATCTCTGGACATCCTAGCTTTCTGCAAAACTAATCTTAGCTCTTCATCCCCTCTTCTGATTTCTTGATTTCTGGCTACCTTCATCTCCTTAGGAAGGACTCTAATGGGAGTCTGGAGTTGGCCTGGTAGTTTATGTCCACAAATATATTTGTGTTTGGAGACTTACCATACTAAGTGGCTTAAACTCTGTCACTGACCTTGCTAATATCCAAACCCTTAACTTCTCAATCACTTAGTCTCTCATGTAAGTGGTTGACTTCCCCACGGGTTTCCCCAGTAATCCTGATGAACACACTTCTATTCTCAATCTGTTTTTTACCTCTATCCCTGACTCTTGTTGTACTTTGCATCTCTGCCCTCTTAGCAACTCTGATCATGCTACAGTATCTGTAAACATCTCTTTGCATTTCCCACCAACCAAGAACCAATATATTTGTTATCAATGAGCAGATTGGGAATCGTTCTGTGACTTCCCTCATGATGTCCCTGGGAATGAAGTTTTTAATCATCCTGTTCAAAAATGTGAATATGAGATATCTTTCAGCATTGATGTTTTCATTCAAGCAAGGAAATACCAAATTGAACCATGTTCATCTCTTGGCCACTATAGCCCACAGGAACATTTCTTCTGGCTGTACCAGAGCAACACACCTGATTACAACAAACATCTCTTTGTTTCTGCTCAAAACAAGTGCAAGCATATCCTCAATGAAGCAAAGTTACTGTTTTCTGATAGAATGAAACAACATATAGCATCTCACAAATCTGGTTCTAGAGATTAATGGTGGCTCTGCAAGAGTATGCTGAACAACAGAAAATCCTCAATGCTAGCAATTCAAAATCCTGACATCAGATAAGATTGAATGCTTTTCTCAGAAATTCTCTTCCAAATCTACACCTCTACACTTGACTCATTTGCAGTTTCACACCTAATTTCCCCCTAGAACAGAGGCTCTACTGAGTGATATGTGCATAACCTGTCACTGTTCCTGGACATCATTTTTAAATTAGGCTCCCATAAGTCTAGCAGAGGTGATGAGATACCAGCCATCATCCTAAAGAAATGTGCTCCTGAGCTGGCTCCAGTTCCCTCCAAACTCTACAACTATTGCTTCATTGCTTCCTGCTTCTTGGAAGTCATCCTCTGTAGTTTTTGTTTTTAAGAACTCTGGAGAACCTTCTGTTTCCCCTATTAGTTTCCTACCACTTTTCAGGAAAGTATTCAGGGCTTTAATCAATGCTGAAGGGGTAACCTTAGCATCTTTCTTCTCATGACTTACTCTCTGCCAAACAATGTGGCTTCCATTTTGCCCAATCACTGAATATGTATATCAAGCTTTTTATAAGAATGTCAAAGCTCAAAGGTATTTGACAAGGTTTGGCATGCTGGTCTTCTACATAAGCTTCAGGGCTACAGTATTACAGGACGATTGTTTGATTTAATCTAATTATTCCTATGAAATCATTAAATGAAAATTGTTCTGAACAGACTCACTTCCAGATCTTTCACATGAATGTGGGTGTCTCTCAAGGCTCTATTCTGGGTCCTACCCTGTTTCTGATCTTCATCAATGATCTTCCTGATGTCATCATAGTTCCCAAGTAGGCATTTATGCAGATGTCACTACCATTTATTCCTGTCTCAATAGCTAATCCATCAAAGCTGACAAAGTTAACTCTTGAAAAGGACCTCCAATCAGTGGTTAACTGGGGCAGGAAATGGCTTGTAAATTTTAATGCCTCCAAAACTAAACTGCTCTCATTTAGCCACCATAGAGAAACTTCCCTGCTCACCATCGGCATCAGCCATGCTGATGGTGGGCAGGGAAGTGGCTGATGCTTGACTTCTGGAGAGCATCACACTTTGCCTTGTTGGCCTCATGTTTTCAAATGACTTGATGTAGAACTACATTGAATCAATAGCTGTATCTACTGTAAAGAAAGTTGGCTCATTGTGTCATGCCAGAGGGTTTTTCTCATCTGAGTTCATTTTGCACATTTACAAATCTACCATTTGGCTGTGCATATACTGTTGCTATATCTGGTTTGGTTCTCCTGCTATTCATCTCAAGGTACTTGACAAAATCCAAAGAAGGATCTGCAATGTAATCGATCTTGACTTGGTATCTCAACTTGAGTCAATTTCTCACAGATGTGATGTGGCTTCCCTCTGTCTTTTCTATAAATATGTCATGGCATCTGTTTTTTTTTCCCTGGTGACCTAACTGCAAAGAAAGTTGGTTCACTGTGTCATGCCAGATGGTTTTTCTCGTCTGAGTCCATCTTTTCCTGTTGAAATAGTTAAATGTAACTACCTCTTCTACTCCAACAATTTATTTTCTCACACTTCTCACGAGTATAGAACTCCCTTCTGTTTGCTTGCTTCCCTGAAAATTACACACCTCAAAAATTTAAATGCAATGTCAATCAATGTTTTCTGTCATCTTGAATACTATTCATCTTTTATCTTTCCTCAATCCCCCCTATACCCAGTCTTTTCTCTCACTTTCACTCTCTGTAACCTCCCCTGCACACTAGTGGCATTCCTGCCTTGCTTGGGGTGAAATTATTAAAAAAATGTTGCACCAAAGTGTATATGCAAAAGAAAAAACAAGATAAAATCAATTGTTAATACCCACTGACGAGTGGATGGAATGATTACTGGAGGGTCTGTCTACAAAACTCTGGAGTCAGGATGCTGAAAGTAACACCAATAAGCTAAGTGACAAACTTTATATTTGTATTAATTTTAATAAAATAATTATAACAATTATAATTATCATTAATTCGCTCATTGTAAACCAATGAGAATCAACTTCACTTTTCTTCTCTACCTACACAGACATACATGTGACATTCTCACTATTGGACAGGCTGTCAACACATGCATCAAAAAAATTTCAGCTCCTTTTCCTTTTTCAGGCCCTAATAGTAACATTATTTTCTTAGCACTCAACAAAAATTTGAGGTAAGAAAACTCCAGACACTTCTTTTATTTTCCAATAGAATTAGACACTCATTAACACATCTATAAAAAAAAAACTGTATATACTTTACTTATTGTTTATCTTATTGTGTCAAATTCCAATCTATATTTGATCTACATTTGACTCCAAACTCACAATTTTACTCTCTCTCTCTCTCATGTCTCCAACTCTAATAATTAAATAAATAAGAGACTCATTTTGTTGTTTTCATGTCTTGTTGTTTCTCATTTTTATGAGTATTTTTGTATCTATAAATGTAAAGTGGGGTTTATAATTATTTACTGGGATATAACTACCTTACAATCTCCTATATAAACCACATAACAAATGATGTAGTGTGAGGCAACATCAAACAACATTGAAAAACCTCATGATCACATCATAAGAGGCAACAATTGTTCCACTGTCATCCTACAAGTTATAAACTAAGGCAAAAGAAGGAAAAATAGGCTAACAACAGTGGCCTAAGAAAAGTTTTTAGCCAGGAGAAATAAACTACATTCAATTTCAAAATTTAATTACATAATCTCAACTCAATATAAATAAACAGTATTTGGAACTAGTATGGAGTAGATCCCCCATTTGCTAGTTTCAGTGCTTGTATTTGATTGTTCATGAATTTCATCAAATTATCAACAATTGTCTGATCTATATTTTGCCACTCCTTTAGCAATGTTTCTTTAAGGGTTGCCACTGACGTGATTTTGGTTGCTCACTCTTGAAGTTTTCAGTCAAGGCGCTACCAAACGTGCTCTGTTGGATTCATGTCAGGACTTTGGGCTACACATGACAGTGAATAATTCCTTGCAATTCCTTCCAGGCCTTTGTTACTTTGCTTGGATGACATGGCGCTCTATCTTCTTGAAAATGTAGACATTCTTGTCAATGAGATTGGTTTCAAATAGTGGGTGTAGTCCTTTCTTTAATATTTGACAGTATTTTGGACCATTCAACCGCTTGTCAACAAGAATCAGCTCAGATTTCCCTCCAAACCAAGACAACACCCCACACCATTACTTCAATTCCTCCATGTTTCATGGTAACCTGCAGATATCCAGTGTTCCAAGTCTCATTCTGATTTCTAAAAATATAAACTTGTCTCAAATTCAAATATTGGCAGAATTTACTTTCCTCTGACCAAATTACAGACTGCTAAAATTAATAATCTTTGTTCTTAAATTCTCTCGTCATGTCCATACTCCTGTTCCTGTTAACCTCTGAAATCAAGGGCTTCTTTCTTTGATAGCCTAGCTCTTTCAGAGTCTTTCTCAATGCCTATGGTGTCATTTCCATGCTGTTAGCACCATCTTTGACGTTCTGATGATGGTTTCTGATGACTTCCCTCTTCAGCACCCCTTTCGTTCCCTCAGACACAATACTTGGTCTTCCTGAATGTTGTTCCACATGACAATGGCCTTCTTCATTAAATTTCTTGACAATATTATTAACCGTTTGATGATTAACCTGGAAAAACCTAGCAATTTCTCTATCTGACTTGCCACACTGATGACATCCTATTATTTGCCCTCATTGAAATTCACCAATTTCCTTACTTCCGCAAACTTTCATTGCAAAATATAAGTCAACTATTTTTTATAGATGAGAGTAGCTTGATACTAACATGGTATTATCCAAAAAAAAAGAAGAGATGTTATTACACAAGCCAAAATTGCTGTGATCAAGGGTGGCTAAAAATTTATCATAGCCCACTGAACTTACAGATTCCTAATTCTCTGTTAAACTAAGTGGTATCTATATAATTCCCATAAATATTCATTTCCTTTCAGTAGCTGTCTCAAAACTAAGAACCATCTTGAAAGACAAGAATATCTGACTGAAATCAAAGCATCAATTTTTCTGTACACATGCAAATCTTGGACATTAACAGTAGAATTACACTGAAGAATACAAGCCTTGGAAATTAGAAACTACAAAACCATCCTAGGCATCTCCTATATAAACTGCATCACAAATGATGTAGTGTGTAACATCATCAGACAAGAAAGAGTCCCATTGGAAGACCTCATAACACATTCTGGTTCAAAGTTTCTTGCTTCATTTACAGATGTGAATTTTTAACAATAACAAAAATACACTTGAAAAATTAAATTTTCTGTTCAGGTTTTGACAATTTTGCACTGTGAGATTAAAAAAAAAGTAAAAGTTACAAATAAAAGTAGAGTTTTTACAAACATTTATTAAGATATCTAAACATTTCTGGGGCTGGAGTGGAGTGAAAAAAATAAAATACAAATTAAACATAATGATTAAACATAAATGGGTGAAATAACCTCAGATTTTAAAATGCTTTATAAGAAACATCATTTAAAGGATAAGACAAAGCATTTGTCATTAGTGCCATTGTCCATTTTTTTAAATTTCTTTGATAGCTGAGTTTGAATTCCAGTCAGGTTCATTACAATCACTTACATGCAAATACACTTGGGAAAGGTATGAATCCATCTATACTCCCCCAGCTACAGGTTGAATAGCAGGACAGACTGGGTCCTATAGCCTTAGCCACCAGTCTATCACAGAAAGAAATGGCAACTTACTGCAAGAAAATCTTCTGCCTAGTCAGTCATGAATCGTAAGAGATATAAACACCCTAGTGTGTATCACGGGATGGCACTTAACTGACTGATTATAGGAAAAGTGAGGACCAAACACCTACTGGTCAATGGGGATTGGTGCAGTCCAGACTTGAAGAAAATGTGATGTTACATATGAGAGAATTAGTCTTGTATTTTCATTTGTGATGTACAATAACATATAGAACTACTGGAATGTAAACTCTTTTTAAGTCAATAGAAATGGGAGTGCTTTTGTACAGATGTATGTATATATATATATATATATTTTGTACAGTAATGGAAATTACAGTTCAAGCAAGACCTGTGCTTGTATATGTATTTTTACCTTCTTTATGATTGTCTGATTTGACAGTTGTCCTTACATAATTACAGCAAAACCAGCATCTATATTGAAAATGAATATTATTTTCTAACCAGACCTGTAAGATGGTGAAAATGTCAGCAGTTCAGTTTGCACTGTAAAAAAAAATGTACAAAAATTGTTTCCTGTGAAGTTGACAGAAATGTTGATAATTTTAAAACCTGCCTCATGTAAATGATAATTTACAATAAAACTGATAAATTTCAGCAAGCCAAATTTATAGGTGTAATCAAACTAGATACAAATTTTCAAAATTATTTTAAAATTTCTACAAATACTGAATTTAAAAAAATAGTAGAAAAATATCTCAAAAGAATTTTGTTTTTCCTTTAATGTATTTGCATAAATGCAAGGATTTTTAATGAACAGTTGTCATTAAACACTGATTTGATTTGATTGATTGTGCATATGAAGAGAATGAAAGAGAAAAATAATCAACAACATTAACACTGCACAACAAAATAACTTCGTTCTGTGTTTTGCTTCTGTCGCCTTGACCTTCTGTTGAATTTCTGGTTGGAGAGAAGTCCTGTGGTCTCTGAGTTTGTCAGATTGTAAGCTGAAAATTAAATGAATTGAAGAAGTCAGAACAAAACAAGCAGAAAAGAAAATATGATTTTTATTAGATTTCTTTTTTTTACCATATTGGATTCTATTTCAAACAGTCTTTTATAAGGTTATTAGTTACATGTATAAAATGAGTATTTGTGTATTTATAATCACTGGCAATAGAACTCAGTGAAGAAAATATTGAATAAATTTATAACAGACATCATTATAAAGATATTCTTATCTGTTTCAGTTTCTTGAGATTTTATTTAATATTTAAAAGAGGAAAAATGGTCATCAGAGTTATTTTTAGAATTGATTTTGACTTTTTTAAATGTAAATAAAAAAAATAATCAAGAAGCAAATATAAAAGTAAAATCTCTTATAATCATTGTATTTACAAGGATGTATTGAACAAACATCTGATAATTTTTTGGTACCACTTCTTTGTCAAGCTGATAACTTGTCAGCACTGTGTTTTTATATATATATATATATATATATATATATATATATATGTGTGTGTGTGTGCAAGTATTTTTATACAAAAATAAACAAAGTGGAGCAAGAGCACCACCAAAAGACTGTCCAAAAAAACTAAGACACCTGAATTCATGCAAACTAACATTACCTTTTGGTTCACAATTATTGAATCTCAATTCTATCTGAGAAACGTAGCTTCACAAATCACCAAATTTTATAATGTCTTTACCTCCAGAAATAGTGGTGAAAATACCTAGCAACATTCCTCGATACACACAACTAGGATGAGTTAAAAAAGACTTTAAGTAAAACACATGAACAAACTGCCAGAACTGCTAGATAAATTAATGCCCACCTCCATTATTACAGGTCAACCATCAATTTAGCTTCAGAAAATGTTGTTGATTGCAAAAAGATTGGAGATACAGTGACATAGTGTTACACAAATTTTTACAAGCATTACCAGCATTTTTAGCAACACAAAAAGATTTATACCAGACCAGGCTGGACTCTTTGGCAGATTAATTAATGACTTTAACGGGTAACCAAATTCAGATGAAAAAAGTGCCTACTATAACCTCAGGAATACCTCACAATCTCAGAAAAAGGGAAAAATATAAAAAATGTGTTGAGCAACAAAAACACTGGTGCAAATGGCTTAATAAAAAAGGGGACTTGATACAACAGCAAGGTTTGTGTTCATCTTTACCATCACCAAACGAAGAGATACTAGTGTCAGCTTATCCATCATTCAACATAGCTATGTCAACAGTTTATCAACAAAATCAACATCAATTTCTCTCACCATGGCTACAGGCTCTGATATATGCTGCTATGGGCAAATTAAAGCCGAGATAAGCCTACTGACCCTTCTATGATCTTTTCAGTCAGCATTTGTAGTAGTGGACATTCAATACTCCATGAATTGACTTCCTAAACAATTTTGGTTTAATGAGAGATTGCCAACAGAGAATGATCATCAATCCCACAACATCTTGTTCAAAGAAACTAAGAACATTCAATGACTATCAACTTAGTCATAAATAATATGCTTGATTTCATTAAAGGCTTTATGAAAAATATATCCTAACATTATATCCCCACATACCAACCCAGCAAGCACATATGCAGGAGTATACCATAGAATTGATACAGGCAGTCATGATCCTACTTTTGAGAAGGCAAGACATTTATCAGAAGAGAAAGCTGAAGCAGTAAAGAGGAAATTTTCAAAATTGCAAAACAATGGTGTCATTACACCTTCTGACACTTAAAAAGCCTCCTACACTTAAAAAAGCCAGTTGGCAACTTCAGATACTGCAGTGATTACCGTGCATTAAACACCATTACAAAATGCGATAAATGCCCAACCCTGAACATTAATTCAGCTGATACACTTTTCAAAGATACATGGACAAGAATTTTCAACATGTTGACTATGTATTTACTTACATTGACAATATTCTTATTTTCAGCAATGATTCTTCAGCACACATAAAAGACATTGAAACTGTTATAAAAATCCAACAGGATAATAATCTAAAAATTTCAATTGAATTTGATGCAACTTCAGTTAATTTTTGGGGTTATAACATTAGCTCTGGTGGTATTAGACCAACACAAAATAATGTTAGTGCATTACAGAATTTTCCCCCTCCTAAGGACAGTAAGAATCTTCATTTCTTAGACATGGTAAATTTTTATAGAAAATGAATCCCAAACTTTACAGACACAGTCATGCCATTAACAGAAAAAATATGTATATGCAGTAATACTAAGTTTACATTAAATGACTTGGAATTGCAATCATTTAATGATATTAAAAGCAGAATCAGTGAATTTCCCTCTTTACCTCACCAACGGTCTGACTGTACTGACTATCAGTTGATTACTGATAACAGTAATTATGCAACTGGTGCAGCCCTACATCAAATAGTAGAAGGAGCACCAATTTCATTAGGGTTCTTTTCTAAAAAGTTAACTCAAACTCAAACAAAAGGCATTCAACTTTTAATAACAAAGTTTTTGCAGCATATTCAGCTACATTATATTTTTAAAATTGTCAAAGGAAAATAAGTTTTATTGTTAATTGACCATAAGACTTTGTGCAGTGCATTCCATAGTCTAAGTCATAGACAGCAGTGGCAGTTAGCAATTCTCACAGAATATATACCAGATATAGGTCACATAAAGGGAGATGAAAACATTATAGCTGATCACTTGTCTAATGTACCCTAGCAGTTATGGTAGATCTGTGTGACTTTCCAGCTATAGCTGCTGCACAACTTAAGGACCCTGAGTTACAAAAATTTCCAGACTTAAAAAAAAAATACAATTTTAGTACTGTGATAATGCTATCAGTATTCCCAGATCATTACATAATTATAATTATGTGAATTATGGTGAATTATAAAAATCTATTTTCAATAGTATTCATGCAATATCACACCCAGGAATTAAAACTTTGTGTAAACTTATCAAAACAAGATTTTTTGACCTTATATGGACAAGAAAATAAAAGAAATGTATAACAAATTGCCAGAAAAGCAAAATTCAAAGACATACTAAATCTTCTATTCAGCCTATTGAATTGCTTACTATTTGTTTTAATACAGTTCACTTAGATATAATTGGTCCACTCCCTGTTACTAGGAGACATTAGAAACATACAATACTCCTAACAAATATGTGTTAACCTGTATTGACTGCACAAGTAAGTGGATCAAAGCAGAACCATTAGCAGATATAACAGCATGATCTGTGGCCAGTGCATTCATTCTCACGTGGATCACACAAGATTGGCACTTAGTTTGGGAGTGAATTGTTTTCAGAAATAGACTCAACAGTTGACTTCTATAGATTGTGCATGACTAGTTAGCATCCACAAACTAATGGAATGATCAAACATGCACATATAACAATTAAGACAGCATTAATAACTAGAAAGGAATCATGGCTGGATGACATTAAAAAAATATTAATGGGTATCTGTGCCGCACCTAATTCTTCCAATACTTCACTCTTCTTGAACATACATAATGATTCCTCAGTTACTAGTAGATGATACTAATGAAAACATAGATAATTTGCTAAGGAGTTAAGACTTACACTCCTTACATTCAACAAAGATTATAGTTTTGTAAATAATTCATGTCACTACATTCCTGATAAGCTTAAGACATGTAAAAGTGTATGGCTAAGAGCAGACAGAGTTCACAAGCCTTCGGAAGCTCCTTACACGGGTCCCCTCCAAGTGTTGTGTAGAAATGACAAATATGTTGTAATTAAAATGAACAATGAAATACAGTCAATGGTATAGATAGGTTAAAACCACACATTGAACCTAAAAGTGATAAGCAAGTAGTAACTGAAAAGCAACCTCATAGTGATGATATAATAAATGATACAGAAAACAGACATAAATAGTAAGCCTAGTCATACGAAACAGGTAGAAGTTTCTTGGAAAAGAGACAACCAATATCACTACTACTAGACTCCACTACTAACTGGGGAGGTTTCTAGCGAGAGACAAAAAGTTATCTCCCCTTGACCCAAATAAAACTAACAGCAAAAATTAATTATAAATATCCACGAGAATAGAAAACAGTCAAGAGACCTGACAAGACGTGGCATAGAAAATGGAATCAGTGAGTTGAGTTCACTTCACCCTAATGCCCTTGAGAAAGACTGAAATCCATCTCTTTTCCTCCATCAGATATGAATTAAATAGCAGGGTAGACTAGGCAATCAGTTAGTCTAGGGGGAACCACTTCCAAGTAGTTATGGCAATTCACAGATAATAAAAGAAAAAGGAATTAGTGGAAAGCCATAATTACCTAAAGGGACATAGCCTTTAGAAAAAAAAAGGAAGTGAATGGTATATATAGAGCAATGGAAATTTACAGATCTGTTACTAATTAGAAATGAAAAACACTTCAAAAATTAAATGTAATTGATGTAGCTAGTATATGAAAGAAAAGATAGTCAACTGTTAAACGTGATGAAATTGAGGACAAATTTTGAACTCAATTCTTCAAACTGGTGTAGATTTTCATGAAATAGTTTTACTATAAAGTCATTATATGTATAATGTAAAAACGCTGTTTAAAAATGCATTGAAAATCTAACAGAAAGTCACAGTAGTTAAGTGTTAAGAATTATTTTAAAATATTTCAATGAAGAAAGTTTTAACACTAATATCAAGATATTAGAATATTTCTTTAAGAACCATTTTTAAATACCATCTAATATTTCTGTATTTATATAAAATTTAAGGAAAATATAACAATATAAGAAGTGTGTACTGAAAAGTTCTTGGCCTTACCCCATTGTAAAAATGTGATCAAATTTCAGCATCACCCACCACCTCCAGACATGCAAAGTCAGTTTTTTTTTCAGAATCTTGAGATGACCATAATTCCAAAGGATTTTTGAAAGATATTGAGCTGTTAAAGTTCTTTTAAAGAAAATAAAAATAACTTAAATCCCTTAAAAGGAAATACTACTGTTTTACTTAAATAGTTAATCCCCAAAATTATTTGCCAATCATCAATTGATAAATGTTTCCTTGCAAAACAAGAGCATATGCAAATGTCTTCAGAGAAATAGTAATTACATTTAAAAACTATTTCATGAAAATCTTCACTAGTTATTTAAGAATTGGGTTCAAAATTTTTCCACAATTTCATCACGTTCAAGGTGATGCCATTTTTTCTTTCATATACTAGCTACATCAGTTACATTTAATTATTGAAGAGTTTTTCATTTCTAATTATAAACAGAGCTGTAAATTTCAGTTGATCTATATATATATATATATATATATATATACCAGTCACTTCCTTTTTGTTTTTAAAGGCTATGTCCCTTCAGGCAATCATGACTTTCCACTAATTACTTTTATTATCTGTGAATTGCCATTGCTACTTGGGAAACATAGTGGAGTGTTTTCCCCTAGTGTGGTATTAGTGTGAAGATAACAGACTTGGTCAGGACTTGAACTCAACTCACTGATTCCACTTTCTGTGACAATAATTATGATATTATCAATGTAATATCAATCATTATGAAACCTTATATAATTTTCCTTACACTTTATATAAATACAGAAATATTAGATGGTTCTTAAAGAAATATTCTAATATCTTGGTATTAGTGTTAAAACTTTCTTCATTGAAATATTTAAAAATAATTCTTTTGAATTGCTTTAATATTACCAAATACTATTGAATGTGACAGGTCCTGGGAAAACAATTAAAACAATTTTACTTAAATTTAAAATTTTATTAATTTCATAAAAATTAAAATGTTCAGAAAAAAATTAGTTGGTGAAAGGAAAGGAGTAGTTGATATTCTTTTTTGTTTTTGATAATAGATGAAGGTGGGAAGACCAGGACTTAATAATATACATCTATAATTGAATCAGAATTAGTGTAATTTAAACATTAAGTCCAGCTGAAAGCAGATGAAATGTTGCTAAGTAGGTTGGGTGTTGTCTGAAGGTAAACGTCGCCAAGATGATTTGGTCTCAATGAGGAAAACTGAAATCATAAAAAAACAAAATAGAACAAAAGTCAAAATTTGGAAGGAAAAGGAAACTAAATTGCAAGTTGCTTTTTTGAATAAAAGTAATTTTTTTCTAAATATTGGTCAGTTATTAGCTAAACTTAAATATGTAAGGTCTACTCAGGCAACTTTTTTCCAAGAACTACAACTTTTGTGGGACTGACTCCTGCATGGATGATTCCCTCAATACTCTAATTTTTACCTCTTCAAGTCAAGGGTCAGTCATCTTTTTTTCTCCTACAGATATTATTACATTATTCTCTTCCATTCATATCACAAACCACATTGACCTTGAGTGGCTTTCAGTGCCTGAAATCAGAGAGCTTTATTTAATTTGTAACAAATTATAAAAATATAACATTTCTTGACGGTTAAAATGCTTAATCAGAGCTGAAAAAAATTCCACCAGCTAAACTGAATTTCTTTTTATTTTAACTTTTTCTTTTTTAATCAAAGGGAAAGAATTAACAAGAGTTATAGATTTGCCTTAATCATTAGGTTATGACAATTGCATTAAAATTTAGTTGGTTTTTTTCTGGATTGTTTTTAGTTACATTTTTATTATTTTTATACTGTAGATTGTAACAGAAAAATATCCTTTCAAAAACTATTTTAAGTATATTTACTTTTATTTATTTAATTAAACTTTAGTATAAGAAACAAAAATGTGAAGGAAAAAAATTGTAAAATTAATCACTGGTTCACTTTTAAAATTTTCAAAGAAAAATATTAAGACAATTTTAAGAGCATAATGATCACATGAAACCACTTTGTGAGCAAATAACAATCATAATTTACACATTTTTCCTTCAGAAATATAACATTTAAATTAGAATTTTTAAAACTATTTTTGCATTCTAATAAAATTTTATTTTTATATTTATGACAACAAAAGTGTTCAGAAGACAAGCATATTCTAAAAAAAAGTATAACTTTTACATTTTTATAAATTCCAAAATCTCTATTATTCTCTAAACAGAAGTGAACATTTTCAATAAAACTAAATAAAAAAAATCAAATATCAAAGACAAATTTTTATATTATTTTTTTTGCATTAAGAAAAACTAACATTATATAACAGTATATTTGTTACTGTTCTTATTATATCTCAACAATTTACTATAAACATGGCCATGGCAGTAAGTAAGTCATTTTTTCTATGGACTTTATCCCCTCAGTAACAAAGTTCATGCAGCAAATAAATTGCACTGTCAAGAACTTAAAAACAAGAAAGACTATCAAATGTGGCCAAGGCTTCAAATAGCAAAAAAAAGTCAAGTCATGAAATCTGAAACATGTCTGTTTGTCTCCCCAATTGGACATAGCTTTTTTCTTTTTTTCAAACACAAACAACTTTTGTAGTTGTTTTAATTGAGCCTTTACTGTTTTAAATAAAAACAATGTCCACAAGATTTTAATTTCTGCTCAAATTTATTGATGACTCAAGAAAGGAAATGGATGTGTGAGTGTTTCAAAATGTTTCAAAAGTAATATGACAATTAACCTGCTATTCATATGACCTTGTGACAGAAATAGGGTAAGAATCTTCCATTTCATTCCTTTTCACATCTATTAAGCTAAGCAGATTCAATTTAATTATAAAGATTACCAGTAAAGCTGAAATTGTCTTTGATTTAAATTTTTTTTATATTTTGAATATTTGAAAATTGTTGATATTTCCCCCATTAAGTTTGTTCAAAAAGATAAGTCATTATCACTGTAGAAAAAAAGGATAATTCAGTGACATGACATGGTGTGAGAAAAAAGAACAAAACCAATCTTTTGAGATTCAAACCTTTTATGAGTATAACAGTTCTTTGAGGTCTTGTGATTTCTTGTTGTTGTGGTATGACAATGTCTCAGTGTCTGCACTTACTGAGGATTGAGAAGATATTTTTTCACATGGAGTAGGCACTATAATCCTGGGTTTCACAGATGTGTTGGTGAAGTTTGTTTTTTTTTCTTTTGGTGAAAAGCAGTGTTTTTTTAAGTGCTACTTGTTGAAAGCCAACTTGGGAAAGAGGAAGAAAGATTCAAACATAGTGCACAGATCAGGATGAAGCAACTTCAATAAGGGGCCTTCTGATTGGTTCCTTTTTAGCCAGTAACAGGGATCATTGTAAGAATGCCAAGGGGCCTGTTCAAAGGTGGGGTTATTCTGAAAGACTCAATATTCTCCCCCAAAACAAGATTGCAATATAGATTTATTGCAATGTAACTTGCTGCACAGTTCAAAAGGTTACAAAGAAGAAACTATGTTCCTGCAGGAGGTTAAGTGTTCCTTGTTTTGTTTTTTCAAAAACGGTTCCAAGGATGAAATGCAATAATGAAATGAAAAAAGATCTTAATTTTTTTGTTTCAAAAGCATTCCAAGGATGAAATGCAATAATAAAAATGAGAAAAGATGTTTTTGCATTTTACAAAAAAATTCCAAAAGAAGGAAGTAATAATAAAATGAAAAAAGAATCTCAAGTTTATTTTCTAATTCAAAATTTTAAAACTTTTAAATGTTCATTTTTTTTAATGAAGGAGAGACTGCAATTACAGAATATAAGATTTTGTCAAATGTTTGGCATTCTGTGACATATAATTTACAGGTTTAAATATGCAAATCTGATTAGTTTTAAGTAATGTTTACTTTATTAGTATACATAAAAGATCAGTGAGAGAAGTTTTCCTTTAATGTTTTTGGTCTTTTTAGGATGTTGTGAAGTCTAGTTAGAAGCATCATAGAATCTGCAACTTGATTAGATACATCTGATTTTGAAATGTTATTATCTCATTCCCTATTAATAGATTCTTCTGAATTCAGAAGAATCTATTAATAAGGAATGAGTTAATAACATTTCTAGTGTGGATATGTGACGGCTTAATTGAATGAATCTGAACAGAGATGTCACCTCTTTTGACTTTAATCAAACAAACTGTTGTCACCAATAATTAATTCCAAAACACTTCCCAGAAGTCAAAATGGTCTAGTTTTAGCAGGATTTTTTTTATAAGAACCACATCATCAACACTGATTTTATTGTTAACCTCATCATCAATACTGATTTTATTGTTAACCTCATGCAAATCTCTACACTGTTCCCTGAAGCTCAATAAATAATCTTGATACCAAAGTTCACAGAATTTAGCTAACATGGCATCATGAGTTTCAGTAGACTTAATTACATTAGATCTTGAAAATGGGTCAGATTTCCAAACATCTTGATCATCTATTTTCAATACAAGTCCTGTATTTACATTAAGATGAAGAAAACAATTTGGAGTTATTATTTCAAGGTTGTAGAACATCTATAGGTAAGAGGTCTTGAGTTTACGGCATTCTGAATATCAGATATCACAGTGAAAAGATCAAAATATTTGATTTGGGAACGTCCATTTGTTTTAGACAAACAGGATTCAATAATTCTGATCATGTTCTCACATGTACTCCCAACCCAAGTGGCATATAAGGATATTTTAATGTGATTTATGTTGTACACTTGAAAGTGTTCATTGAATTCACTGAAAGCATAAAATCCTCTATGAGATTGCAACCAGCAATAAAAGATCTGGCATTATCTTTGTAAATATGACATGGTATACCATATATATTTGTAAATCTAACTAAAGCCAGAATAAATGAGTGAATGCTCATGTCTTTAACTAATTCTATATGTACTGCCCTAATATTAAGACAAGTAAATATAAGCATATACATCTTACTAACAGCATGGTCACTTTTCACCCAAACATATCCAGTGTAATCAATCCCAATATGTAGAAATAGTTTAATAAGGTTGACTCTGTGTTTAGGGAGATTTGTAACTTTAGGATATTTGAAAGCAAGACTATTGAATTTTTGACATATAATACATTGTGAAATAACGTTTTTGATAGCTTATCTCACTTTAGGGATCTCTAACCCTGAAAGTAAGATTTTGTTTAAAGTTATACCAAGATGTTTGCAAAGTTATACCAAGTATGTTAAAGTATACCAAAATGTTTGCATCTTTTGTGATGTTCAGTGATCATAAGTTTAGTTAAGGCATGATCTTTAGCCAACAGATCAGGATTGATAACTTCATAATCATATTCAACCTTTAGCTCTGATTACCATCCCCCTTTGGTCTATAAATATGCTCAATTTTTTTACTAATTCAGGTACTTTTTTACCTTAGGGGGATTGAAGTTAAGCAATTTCTTCTGCAAAGCTTTGTTGTTGCATTACCTTAAAAAAATAAAGTTTGGCACTTTGACTAGGATCCTGGCCCATGTATTTTAATCTATTTTAATCTTATAATAGCCATGACAACACAACTTGTGCATCTACTGATATTACAATATTTCCAATTTTAATTCAGGAGTAAGCATGTAATAATGGTAACAAACATTTGATAGCCAAAAAAACGGTTAGTAATTCCAACATAGGTAAACTCTTAGGCTTCATAGGTGCCACTTTAGCTTTTGCTAATACCAAGTAGGACTGACTGTGTTACACACTATAAGCTGCTAACCCATAAGCCTCCTTAGAGGCATCACAAAATATGTATAAATCAACAGGTAAGCACAAAGACAGGGGCTCAAAAACTCTAGCAGTCTGTGATAATATTCCCCTTTTGGTGTTAATAGAATGGTCAATAGAGGACCCAAAAATCTGAAGTGTGTCTTCTAGAGTATGTATACTTGTATCCTAAAACATTTTTGAGCTCACAACCATGTTCTACAAAATTTTGATTATTTATCATTTTGGATTTAAGACTTTTACATTTTGTATTCCACAATCTAAGATTAAAATTATCCTTTTGCATACATTCATTAGCTACTGTCTATAGTTTTGATAAATTATCAACAGAATTACTCGTTTTAATCAAATTGTCTACATAGAAATTTTTCTTTAACATGTGAGTACAACTATTATTGGGAAACTTGTTTGCATGGTGTTTTATTACAAAAAAGATGAAGGGACTAGCATTAAAACCCAAAATAATGGTTGAATATCTAAAACAAACAAGCCTATCTCCTTCTTTCATAAAGAAACAAAACCTGTTATGGTCTTCAAGTAATCTAATCTTTATCATGAGAAATGTCTGCTAGCATGGCATATTTAGTTAATCTAAATAATAGCAGTAACTAGCATATCTTTCATTAAATTAATACCTGGACAGGCTGCTTCATTTAGGGAGAATTTCCCCTTAGTTTTTAGAGAGCAGTTAAAAACAGGTCTAATTTTTATTGTAGTTTGCTCCTCAGTTTTAATGACAAGCCTATGAGCTTTCCAAATATAATTAGCAAAATTTTCAGGTGCTACTTCGAAATGTTTGATTTATGCTTCTGTTGCTGGAATACCTCCTCATAATCTTTAAATAAGTTTTGTTGCTTGAGTTTTTCAACAACTCTGTTTAAAATAGAAAGAGCTACTTGATGGTTAGAAAGCACAGACTTGATTTTATCCTCATGACAATGGAGCTTAATGTGATTGGCACTATCCTTATATTCAGTGGAATCTTCAAATTCATTGATTTTTCTTGTCATAGTTACAAATTGAATCATCTTCTGGAGCTATGCCCAGTGAATCAACATTGAACATTTTCTCTAAACTTCGCTCCACTTGACTTTTGTCAGAAATTTCAACAAATGGGTCAGAGTAACTTTTTATAGGATTCATGACAAAATTGACTCTAGTATCTGAGCATGTTGAACACCCAGAAACTATAGCATGCTGAGAACATTTTGCATTAATTTTCATTGGGGTTATTTGGTTTCTGTATAAAAAGTGTTGGTAGTTGCCTAAAGGGGCAAATACCTGTAGGAAACTTCCAAGCAGATCCCTTCATGCAAGCCACCATTTCAATATTTTTCATAAATTGAATAATGTCAACACCCAAGAGGCCATGAACATGAATATTATTTTTTTCATGCAGAAATGCTGATTTATAATTCAAATTGATTAAATTATTTTTTAGAGCTTTGAACTTATCAAACTTATAAGTCATATTGAAATTGTTATCAATAAGAGTGGGTAAGGATAAGGAACTACACCTATTTACTTCAATACCCAATACAACCTGGTTTAAGCTTTTTTCTTAGACCCTAAGAAGGTCTTAATGTTAAATTCTACAGGAGTTAGGAAAGATTCCTCACTTCCTAATTTTTTTATCACATGTTTAGAAAAGTAGGACCTTTGACTGCCTGTATCAAATAAACAGTTGAGTTTGTAATTATTTTTTCCCTTTGATACACTAATTGATACTATAGGCAAAATAAAGTGTTGTTCCTGCAAGCTAGTGTTGGTACACAAGTTATTAGAAGAATAGTTTTTACTTTTAAGAGATTCTTAACAAAGAGGGCTAATGTGGCCTCTGGATTTGCAAATTGTACATTCATGGAGTAACTTATTATTTTGACCAGGGTGCTCTTCAGTTCTGTGATTAGCACTTGTACAGAGAAGACATAAGTCAAGTTCTTTACATCTAGATTCTAAATGTAAAGACCTTGACTCAAGGGCAGAATACTTAGTACAACAACTCATAAAATGCCCATTTAGGTTACAAAGCTTACAATGTGTAACAAAAATGCTGGCTTTAGTCGAAAAATTTTCTAGTGTAGAAACACTCCCTTTAATGTTGTGGTACTTGTTATAATTCCTTTCCCATGACATAAGATTGACTTGGCCGTAAGAATTGCTGTTATTTTTCTTAAGGGTGGTGTTTATTAAAGTTTTTATTACCCCATTGTAATTATTAAAAATATGGTTGATTTTTGGATAATGCTACCAAACTTGTGACTTAATTCTTTTTGAAGTGTAGGTGGTAATTTTGAAAAAAATATATGGCTAACTATTTCAAAGCCCAGTATGTTCTCTTCAAAAAAATTCAAACTGTTAGAAGATTTCAATTCGGATAAGTCAGCTTTAATTTCTGACAAATATATTTTCACACTGACAAAGTCTGGGTCATACTTTGGGTTATTATCCAGTAACTGTTTGAAAATTTCGTCAAAGGGTATATCTAAAAATTTTCTTTTCAATAATTGATGACTACAACATGATTGTCATCTTTGAGTGAAAGATGTCATATTAATTGCAATGTGTAGCCAGTTAAAAAACCTTTCAAAAGTGACAGTTTTGCTTTCTCAGAATTTACTGAGAATACATTTCCTGAATTGAACCAAGAAATTCTTAAATTCAAATTTACTGACTTCACTGCTGCTAAATTTGGTGCACTGTAGTCTGGGCCCTGGCACTTGAAATTGCATTTGTTATATGGACAAATTCAGTTTCTAATACTTCGTCTGGTAAAAGGCCACTTTATTCCAAATTAATATCTGACTTTTCACTGGCCTTGCTTATTTTTGAATTTATGAAGTCAATCTGTGCTAACTATTTATTTATGAGGTTGTTTTGTTTTACTGTAAAACAAGATAACCTCATAAATAAAACAGTTTTACAACATAAAGTTTTTTGAAGGACATTTCCGCTAGCATGGCTGAAGTTATTTTCCCCTTAAACAACAAAAATTTACACCTTTTTTAGTTTTATATTTGATCATTTTGAGTGGAGAAGATTTTTGCACAGTTAAATTTCACAAGTGTAAGAAAGAGAAAGAAAAAAAGAATGTAAGAAACTGCTACAAAGTCCTTCATAGATACCAAAATTAAAATATTATAAATTATTCTAATTAACATTGTAAAAAAATGAAAACAAATCTTGTAAAAATTAATTTTTCATTGAAAAATTTTTTTCTTAAGACAATATTGTCCTTAATATTCATTATTCATAAAAGTAATTAAAAGCTTCTCTAATTAAATAATGTTTTAGTCTTATTGTATTTTTTATTTTATGATTTAGAGCAGATTTTTGGTAAGATGAGGTCTGATTTTACAAAAAATACTGATTTAAATTCCCCAAAGAGTTCTGCTTTTAAGTTTTAATTAATATCATCACTAAAATTATCACGCTGAATTTCTTGAGTTTTCATAAAATTAAGTGGGGTGAAAAAATTGTAAAAAAATATTTTTACCAAGATTTTCTAAAAAAATAATTTCAAAAATAATTTCATTCATTTGTGAATAAGTCCTGAAAATTTCATTAAAATCTGACAATTATTTGATTTTTTCAAAATATTCCAAATTAATGCATCTGTAAGAAAAACAAAATTTTTTATCAAAATTTTGAATATTCTAAAAGGGCTTAAAAAGTTTAATTAAATATTCAAAAATACTTTGATCTTTCCTCTTAATAATAACAAAGATTTCAATGGCAAAACTGTGTTTTCATTAAGTTTGAAGTATTTTTTGATCACAGTATGCCAATTTTTCAGCAATTTTGTGAAGGACCTACATTTTATTCCAAAATTTGCTGGATTTTTTTTTTTACTTTTAACATTTTTATTTTCTCATTTTTTTCCTTTTTGCAAACTAATCTTGTAACCTACAGGATGATTCTTACAATTCTCATTTGGACCACTGATTTAGAAACTATTTTTGTACTTCACACTAGCAAATAATCATTAAAAGCAGTTTATTATAAAGATTTTATGCAGCCAAGTCTTCACTATTGTCATGCTAAGTTCCCCAATCTGTGATGTAGAAGACTATGATTCAGTGTTAAAGGCAATAATAACAAAGAAAGAATTTAAAACATTAAAGATATTTATTAATTTAATTAAATAAATTAAAATAAATATTCTTAAAATAATATTTCAATTGATATTTTTTCTGTTTAATCTACAGTATATTTTACAGTCTGCAGTATATTTTAATAAAAAAGCAACTAAAAACAATTCATAAAAATCAAATTTTAAAATGCAATTGTCATCACCTAATGATCAAGGCGATCCATAACTCTTGCTAATGATAATTCTCTCCCTTTGATTGAGAAAGAAAACGTTAAAGTAAAAAATTCAGTTTAGGCGGTGGAATCATTTTCAGATCAAATTAAGCATTTTAACCGTCAAGAAATGTTATATTTTTATAATTTGTTACAAATTTAAATAAAGCCCATGTGATCCCAGGTATTGTATAGAAATACTATAAATTGGTTAAAATTAACAAAACTATTTGCAACTGCACTTTATACAATGTTTCCATATCAAGGGGAGGAAAAACTGACAAAACTTTCACAATATAATATGATGAATCAATCTTAAAAAAATCTTTAATTCTTTGGAATGGCAACAGAATGATACTGATGAGAAAAAAAATTGAGTTCAATTTCTTAGTTGATTTAATCCCCAAATCTTCCATTCAAATTTCATGTTCAAAAATTATAAAAAAAAAAAATAATTAACAAAATTTTCTATCAAGTTGTTTGCTTAAAATACTTTACATTTTAACTTTTAAAGGTAACAAAGAAAGTGGATAGAAATAAATTTTACTTTGATATCTTTTTTCTCAAAATACATGTCATTTATATTTTAGGAAGAACTGACATTTTAAGCTATTCTGAAAACCATAAAAACAAAAAGGAAATACGAATATAAGCAAAAGCAAACTCACTAAAATCTTAAAGGGTGACAAGTAAACTAAATAGTACAAAACAGAACTTATAAAATCTAGTTGTTATCAAGAGTGTTATAAAATCTAGTTGTTATCAAGCCTCATTTTGTTACTCTCCTCTTTGAAAAAGCTATTTCTGTTTACTGGGACTATAAAAAGAAATGTAAACCTTGTATTCTCAGTTGAATAAAGCAGACCGAATTTGACTGATGATTAACACTCAACGTTTTTTCTGTCACTCTATGATCTTTTTGAACTGTAAACTCTGTTTGGTTAAGTTGGATTTATTTTTACTGTTTTTCTACAACTGTTTTGCAAAAGTTTTTGATTTTTTCTTTTTCAATTTATTACCCTCTGCATTTTATTTTTTCTATTTATTTTGCTCTTATTCTTTTATTATTATTTTTTATTTTTTCTTACTTTTAAGTTCCCTTTTGAATTTTTTTCCTTTTTAATTTTCCGTAACCCCTGCCAGAGTTTATATGTTTATTTTTTCTGCATGTTAATTTTTTCATCAGACTTTATTTTTAGGGTTGTCCCAGGTGACGCTAAAAAAGTGGTATACTCTGGAGAAAAAAGGTCCCCAAATTGAAAAAAAAAAATCTAAGGTGTAAATGTTTAGGTAAAAATTAAAGAGGAAAGACCAAGGTATTTTTTAATTATTTTTAAAAAATTTTTTTTTCATTTGCAGCATTTTTTAAATTTAGGTTGAAAATCTTGTTTTTTTTTTTAGGTCAAAAATTAGGTCATATTAACATTACTTGTTTTTCACTGTTTTCAGTTGCAAAAAACACATTGATTGCAAAAATCAAGTACTTGTTGGATTTTAATGAAACTTTCAGAACTTATTCACAAATGAATGAAATTATTTTAGAAATGTTTGTCTTTTTGAAAGTCATGATATAAATAGTTTTTTTTATATCTGTTACACCCCTCGAACTTAATTTTATGAAAACTTCAAAAATTAATTTTCAAAGCCTGATATTTTTTTTTTCAATTAAATGCACAAGACTCTGAAGATTCTAAATCATCGATTTTTTTGGTAAAAAAAATGCGCAAAATTGTCCAAACTTTTAACTCAATTGTAAAAATACAAAACCCAATAAAACCGAGACAATATTTAATTTAAAAAAAACTTTTTATGACTTTTCTGAATAACATATACTAAGGTAATTCTTATCTGAAGAAAAAAAAAAATTTTGATGAAAAATGAATTTTTACAATAATTTTTTCTTTTTTTTTTCTATTTTAAATACACAATATGACAAAATGTTGTTATATATTTTAAAATTAAGTTTCTTTATAAAGCCTTATGGAAATGACATATTATGTTCTCTACTTCTTATAGATCATAAATATGAAAGCTTATTAAAATCTGACAACCGTGAATATTTTTAAAATAATTTTTTAATATTCCAAAATTGTATTTAAAATCGTCTCCAACGAAAGTATGGATGCACAACTTTGAAATAACGTCACGTGAGGTAGAGTTGTTTCCCTAGATAGAAGCAAGTTTTTTTTTTTTACTTCAGAAATTACTTTGCATTCATTCAGTTAACAACAAAGCAAAATTTGAAATCGATTGCATAGCATTTCAATATTAATTTTGTTAATAAATAAAATATGTATAACTCAATTTAAAAAAATGTTGTTACTGTTTCATTTTTACTTGTAAAATTTGATTTTTTTTCACAATTTAAATGTTATTTTCAGTGCAGAAATTTTTCTTCAAACGTAAGGTTTTAAAAAAAAAAAAAATTGAAAGTTATTTTTTTTGTTATATTTTTTTTAATTTACTAACTAGGTTCACTTAAAATTAGAACGAATTACATCACTTCTGCGCTACCGTACGATAAATTCCTTTGACGTAAGTTGTCAATATATTGACACCCATCAATTAACACCCTTCAATCACGCACCCGTTTTTGGAAAAAAAAATTAAAAAAATTAAAAAAAAAAAAAAAAAAATTTTCTGCTAAAAAAGTAAGTAATGTTTCTTTCAAATTACATTAAGTATACTTTAATCATTCTAAATTTCCTAAGATAACAAAAAAAAAAAAAGGTGTAATTGAATTTTAATTGATTTTTGAACTAATTTTGATTTTTTTGTTTACAAATTCGGCCAGAAATGGCCGATAAATCAATTTACTATTTTTTTTTTTTTATTCAAGAAAAACGAATTCTTTAAAAATTTTAAAAATTTATAGGAAGGATTAAAAATCTGAAAAAATATTCAAAAAATACTTTGGTCTTTCCTCTTTAATTTTAACATAAACATTTACACGTTAAAGATTTTTTTATCGATTTGGGGACCTTTTTTCTCCAGGGTATACCATTTTTTTTAGCGTTACCTGGGACAACCTTACTTTTAAGTAACCCTTTTTGAAGGTTTAACTGTTTTTTTTTATTACTTTGTCCCATTAAATTTCTTTTATTGCGATTTATTTGTAATCATCTTTTTGATTATTTGCATTTTAATTTTTGTTTTTGCGAAAGAAAGGGAAAAAAATTGTAGTTTTAAAAAATGGTTGCCAAGAAGACTAGAAAAAATCTTTTTGGGACTAAAAAAAAGAAAGATCCTCCCGATAAGTCATCTGGAAATAATACTGATATGGATTTAGTAATGGATGCTGAAGAGAGCCAAAATGTGGGCAAAAATTCGGTTTCCACCAAAAGCATGATGTCCCTAAATGAAGAAAATCTGGCCAAAAGCAACCTCTCAGACAAAAGTACGGTGGCCGAAAATGGGCAAAATTCAACAAATCAGAAACAACAAAGTATCAACAACAAAAACAAAGATGTCGTCCCCATCAAAATGTAAAATCAACATAATTGAGTTCCTGGTCACAGCAGATGGGCTCTTGACAAATCCCGAGGAACTTAATGAAGGTTGAAAAAAGAATTGTGTCAGTCTTTGTGGTGGACAAGCGTACGTGCAAAATTTGTCACTCCACAAAAACACTGTTATCAAAGCCTTGACTTCTCGGGGCATTAAAGCTCAGAGGGTCATCAAAGGGAAAGGATTTTTTATGTGGGACACAATTGTTATCCACGCCTGCCAATTGTGAAGCAGCAACCACAAGAGATCTAATAACCAAAGACATCATTCTGCAGACTGAATATGAAGGCAGGCGGAAGACCAAGTATCAGTATATGAGATTCCTTCTCAGATCGTCAGGGAACACTTGGCTGCTCATCTGTGCCAGTTTGGACAGGTACTCAGTGCTTCCTCTGACGATCTGACCGGGGGTTGGAGTTTCAAGATCATGATCAATAAGAAGGCCTTCATCTCCATCCCCAATTGTCTGGATGTAGAGGGCCAGAAAATGCTGATAATCGTCACATGCTGGAAGTGTGGACAGACTGGTTACCTGTCCTGCACAGGGAAGAAGGCCTCTGAAATTCTGGCCACCGCCCAACCAAATCCCCATTTGGTCAAGTCTGTTGTTTCCATCTTGCCTGTAATGGGAATGCCAGTGACTAGGACTGGTGTGGATAAACCTCCAGATGGGGTCCAACTCTCAGCCCTCATTCCCCGAAAAGCCTTTGCACAACAACTAAAACAGGCAAAGATACAAACAGCCCCCCTACCTCTAGCAGCTCCAAGGGCAATTCTCTGACCAGCTATTCCGATAGGCTCAAGCAACTGCAATACGAACCATCCTTCGAAAAAAAAAAGAAAAATTACAAAAATTGAAAGAATCCTTTACACAAAAACGTCTACAGGCTGAGACATTAAATGGCTCATCTTCATCTGCAGCTTGTAAACAGCAGCATATGGCTCCACCTCCTATAACAAAAGTAGTGACTCCCACCCCTTCCAAAATGACTACCCTCAAGAGGCTCCTAGTCCCAAATACTTAGCCAAGAAAAAGACTACCCCTGCCCATCCCCTATCCAAACTCCCATTAGCTCCCCTCAAAAAGCAGAAAAACAAAAGAGACAAAGAAGTCCATCAACAGACGAGATAGAATCTGCAACCAAAAAAAGACCACCAACCCTAGTTTTAATAAAAAAGATGTTTGCAAAATATCTAAAGTACAAGAGGAAAGGTTAGCCACACAAGTAAAAAATTTCAGAGACTTGAAACCTCTTTTAAAACTTCAAAAAATCGACAACTTAGATGTTGAAAATCCTAACAACTTTCCGAATGCAAAGAGGATTTTAACTGTCGTGAAGACTGGTGTTCCTGGCCAACAAATATGGCTCATGATAATGGAGGCGAATACTGTCTTTGGCATGTTTCCGCCATTAACTTGTTTTGACAATGATAATGTTAAAAAACTAAATCAATTTTGTTCTGGGAGGCTCCCGCTTTTCGTTCACCCCTCCCTTTACAGAGCATTAAAATGTTCCCATTGGACATTGGCGGCCTGTCTCCTGATGGCACCATCAGGACTGAGATGGGTACAGGATCTTTGGGATAGGCCATCAGTGTCCTTACCCTGGCCATGTTCAATGCAGGAGGGCAACCCTAATCAGTTTGATAAATGTCTCTCTGGTTAGCAAGTCTGAATGCCCGAGGCCTGAGGTCGGCATCTTGCAGGGAAAGGCTCTCTCATGATCTTCAGCGTCTCAGGGTAAATATGTTGTGTGCAAGAGACCTGTTTTTCTTCTCGCAATTATGAAGGCATTCTGTCTAGGAAGTTTTCCCTCTATTCAGCATGTTTTGAAGGATACTCGAGGGGTGTCTCTTGACTGGTGAGCAAGTCTTTGAAGTCTGTGTGTGCTCTTGTCTTCGCAGATCTGGTGGGCAGACTTTGCATGCTGGATGTTACCATAAAGGATAAGGTTCTTCGTCTCATTGGGGTTTATTCGCCCAATGTCCATATTGAGCAGGCTGCTTTGTTTCAGCAGATTGAGCCATTTTTGACAACATCTAGTCGGATAGTTTTAGCGGGGGATTGGAATGCCGTCCTTGACCCTGACATAGATCATATAGGCATTGGGGTACTGACAACTGGGATGTGAAACCATTTCGGGACTTTATCAACAAGTTTGATCACGTTGATAAGTACCGGAATGAACACTCCTGGGAGGTAGTGTGAACTTGGACTAATAGTGGCAGCTCGGCTACAGAGGGGTGTTCTAGTTTCCTCAACTGACTTTTAGTTAGGAGAATCGATGTAGGGCTCTTAGGGTGTCCAAGTTTCCATTACATAGTTTATTCAGATAATAGGCTTGTCTGTGTCCGTGTAAACTTAGATAAGCCTAAGGTTAGGATGGCTGGCTACTGGAAATTAAACTGCTCATTATTTGGTCAGCAGGATTTCCGGGACCAGCTGCTACTAATGATACAGAGGGAATTGACAGGGGCTGTGGGACAAATTAAAAATTAGAACTTTGCTGCCGATTTTAGTCGTTGACTCAATCTAGTTAGATTACAGGAGCAAACAGGGTCTGAGCAAAAGGTAGATCGGGCAATTAAATCCCGTGATAGTGGGGAAATAGCCTTAGCTAAGGCAGAGTTGGCCTCCTTGCTTATCAAGAAGGATTAAGCTCTAGATTAAAAAGAATGTCCTCTGAGGTGACGAATATGGCCTTTGAATTGCATGCAGAGGAAAGTAGGAATGCATCACGGCAGCATATCGTGTGCGTCACATTGCCGAATAAGCAGACCGTGACTACAAACACGGGCATATGTGAGGCTTTTCGGAATTACTTTCAGGAACTTTTTTCCAGGGAGCCCAATCTGAGCCCTGCTCAGTTTGACGCCTATTTAGCCGACTTTTCCTGCCTTGAGGTAGCTGAAGCGGCTGGGTGTGAGGGTCCCATCACAGTTGGAAATCTGGGAAGCGCTGAAGCAGTTTGGCATGGATAAATCACTGGGATTAGATGGTCTCCCCTACGAAGTTTACTTGAGGCAGTTGCCCATTTTTGTTCCTTTGCTGGAACTGATTTTCAACAACTGGATGAAGCAGGTGTCTATTGTTACGTCTGGGGTTTCGTTGGGACTACGATAGCCAGGATGCAATGAGAAAATAAAAAAAAATAAGTAAGAGATCCCAAGGTTCGATATCAAAATAAAGAAAAGAACGTTGGGAGGGGAATTCTCCAATTCCGAACTTCGGTAAACACAGAGAGAAAAAGAACCATACACAGTCACAGAACAACAGAAGACGAAATGAGAATATATTATAGAAAGATTTTATTTATAGAATATACAAAGTGTGAAAGTAAGAAAATGAAAAAGAAAACTAAATAATACAAGGGATGGGGAGATAAGTTACCAATTAAACAGATTAAATGCGGCGAAATACATATGAATACAGAGATAGCAGATTATAAGATATAGAAAAACATGCAGAAATTTACATAAGATTGGAATCGACGTCAATTGATTATTATCAGGGTACAGTTTGATCAAAAGGATATTCATACATTTCTCTAAAAGTAAAGGATGGGATTGTCAATGTTCTAATATGAGTTTTTGATTGGCGACGTCCAATCCGTGTTGATGGCGAGAACACACAGAAAAATCACGGGAGTGTAGCCGACTTGGGTTGAGGATATTGTTCTAGATTCTCTCGTCAGACCTTTGGTTTTTGGTGGCATCTAATTCTCTTGGCATCAAACAACGAAGTCTGGTTTGGTGACAACTGCTTCTTCTAACGGCAAACAGCTAAGACTGGTTTTGGTGACGTCCGCTTCCTCCAAGGGCCAGCAACTAAGTGAGATCGTTGTCACCTCAACACGTGCGAAACGAATCTGCTACGAGTTGAGTCACGTGTTGGCCCACAAAAAAAGTATGTGTCATTCACGGACCCTGTTAATGTCATTCACACTTATCTGTCAAACAGCGTTTGTTTGGCCTACAAACATGGACCCTGTTAATGTCATTCGCACATATCTGTCAAACAGCGTTTGTTTGGCCTACACATCAGAGACCAGATAGGAAAATGGGGAAGGAAGGAAAAAACTGGCCCTGACTCATCTGGGCATAAAAAAAAATATATCCCACAATCTGCATACTCAAGAAATAAAGAAGTTATTAAGATTCATATGTTTCATCGCAAATAGACAATGTACTTAAAACATGCTTATAAAATCTGAGGTGAGGGTACAACTATTGGGCTAACGTAACACTATACCTCAACGCTTCATGAGGGGTGTGATCAAGTTGCCACGCAAGGACAAGAACAATGGGTTAGATAACTTTTGCCCTTTAATCATGTTAAAATACTGAGTTAAAGATTTTGGCAAAGATCTTAGCCAACGGTTTGCAGCTTGTCATGTCTAGTCTGATTGGCTCCAAACAGACTTGTGCTGTGAAGGACAGGCCTATTCAGGACAACCTTCATATGGTACACTCGGTCATTGAGCAAGTTGACAGTGAAGTTGTGCTGATCAGTTTAGATCAGTCCAAGGCCTTCGATAGGGTGGACCATCAATTCCTGGAGGCTGTCCTTTCAGCGGCCAGTTTTGGGCAAATTAAAGGCAAATCTGGTCCTATGCAGAGTTTCCCTGCATGGTGCTACCAATGCAGACAGGTATTTGACGTTTCAGTTCTTGTGTTGAGCAGAGCCAAGAGTCAGCAAAGAAAGGTTAAGAGATGGTGACAGGGGCCAAGATCAACCACGATGTCTATTGGCTTGTGGTCGGGTGCGTGGAAGACATTTTCTCTTCCTGGACCATTCCTCTGGACAGATGGGCCAGTCATGATACTCTGCATCTGGTTTGGTCCTGGTATCCAGTTGGAAATGAATTGGTCATGGTACAAGGAAAGGCCAAGATCGCAGTTAATCTGTGGTCTCGGGGGAATCTGTCCTTGAAGGGGAAGGCGGAAGTATGTGTTTCATACATCTACCCAATTCTCCTTTACCGACTCTCTGTACTTCCACTTCCATATGCCACACTAATGTCATTAGTAAGGCTTTTGTTCTCTTTCTTGTGGAGAGACAAGTCCACTATGGTATCTTGAAAGATCTGTTGCCTTCATCCATCTGAAGGCAGTCTAGGTATGCCTAGCATTGAGATTTGTCAATATATGCTTCGCATTGGATTCCTAGATCAAATGTGTTGCGAATCGGATGAGGAAGGTGCCTTCTGGAAGGAAGACATCTGTAAGAACTTCCCATCCCTGAGAAGTGTGCACTTATGTGAGGAGGAGGCCCACTGTTTACCCCCAGCTGAATGCTCCTTCTACCATGAATGTTGTCTTGCTCTGAAATGCCTCTTATGGGCATTGGATGCCTCTCTAATGCCCAGGCATTGTCTCGAAGGGCATTATATCAGGAGTTAGTCAGGGGGTCTGTCCATGATGAGCTGATTGACAAGCTTGGCATTACAAAGCAGGAGGCTCGCTCAATATGGCCTTGGGCACCAGGGTTGAAATGTCTCAATAATGATGAGGCATCTCTCACCTGGCTGGTGATTCATGGGTCCCTCTGGGGCATGAAAAGACTTTGTTCAGCGGGCTTGGGGAAATCTCCAAACTGCCAATGCTGTGATGGGGAAGTTGAGATCTTGGGTCATGCCTTCTTTCATTGCAGGGTGGTAGTGCCATTGTGCAAGTTTGTTGAAGGCCTCATGGTTCACATGTTGCAGGAGAAGTTGTTTGTCCTTGAGGCCTCTTCTGTTTGTAGCAACATGGCACCACTGTTAACGAAGGCTGAGCAATATGTGTTCATTGCTTGCTAGGTGTTATGAGAGTTGTGATTTGGACGACATTCAGAGAGGATTCTATGGAGGCAAGAAGTTCACTTCTTCCCAACTGATCTTGTTCTTTAAGCATCAGCTTAAAGTCAGGATTAGGACAGAAAGGTGGTGGCTCACTTCATCAGAATTTGGCAAAAAGTGGGTGAATCTTGCGTGATTGTTTTGAGTGAAAGGGGCTGACCTGGAGTGGCACTTTGATGCGGGTTAGGCATCAGGATATTGTTCTTCCTGGGTTGAATATAGGCAACTCGTCCTGATATTAGGCTAGGTTTTGTTTTTGAATCTTTAGTTTCTTTTTTCAGTTAACTTAGCTAGGGTGTGTCTGCTCATCGGCCCCTTTTATTTCTGTCCCCATTTTTTCTTTAGTTTAATTCCCCATCCCCTCCCTTGTTATGTGGTCAGTGATGTCAGTTCTCTGGTAGATGCAGGGTGCCTTTCATTTTGCATGTGTGTTTTCATATTTGTTGTTGTGTCTGAATGAGTGTGTGTCTGCATGAGTGTGTGTCTGAATGAGTGTGTGTCTGCATGAGTGTGTGTCTGCATGAGTGCTTGGGATGAATGAATGTTTTGTACTATTATAATCCCGCATTGATTTTGTCCAGTTAACTGATATTTCTGCTACATTTAAGGATTGTGGTGGGGGTTTATTACTAACATGATTTTGTTTAGTTTCTTGTAAATAATTTTGTTCTATATTGTACATACTCATTGGGTTTTTTAAATTGTTGTTTTATTCATCTCTCCTCCCCACAGTCAATGAATTGTACATATGGGGACTATTTAGGATTTTCATGAAGATAATAAGGTATTATGGTGGATGTAGTAAGAAAGGTAGGTAAGAATGTGTTGTTTTGGTGTTAAGACTATTGTTTTTATGTTTGTGTCAGTGCTAAGTTTATAGTTAAGACAGAAGAAGACCGTCCTTTTCCCCAATCCACACTTTGGCCTTGTGCCACATTTTGTACCATAGTACAAATAAATATCCTCAGTTGAATAAAGCTTTCTTAAAGCCTACACCTGTATACTTTTGTTATTACACTAGTAAAAGTCACATTTTTGTTTGAATGGTAAGTTTTCTCAATGTTTCAGTTCTCATTTTAGCTTATCCTACACTTAGATTCATTTTGCTTTAAATATATTAAAATGATAAATATTGGCTATAGATAAAACAAAAACAAAGTATTAAATTCAATCAATTTTGGCTTGTTCCTTTTGTCATTTCAAATTTGCATCTTCATAAACGCCAAAAATCATTGAGTAAAATAAATTATTTGCTTCTATAAATCACAATTCAATCAGAGAGAGAGAGAGATAAAAAAGAACTTAGTTTAAAAATAAAATATGCAAAGTGAACAGTGCAAAAAATACAATGTCACATAAGGGAAACCTAAAAAGATGAATAGTACAGATAAAAAGATAAACAGCCCTGATAAAATAAATTAAAAGAAAACTGTAAAAGAGTTAATAATTTTGATATATAAAGAGGTGATGCTCGGGCACCTCAAGGCAGTATAATGGTTAGCAAGCTTGCCTTGCTAAAACAATTATGACTGAATAGTGAGTTCGATTCTCACTGGGTGCCCCATACTTTCGGCCTTGTGCCACATCTAAGCCGGGCTTAGAAAACTACTATAAAGAGGTGATGCTTCAAAATTTGAATGTAATGAAAAAAATGATGTTGTGTTAAAGATTAAAGATATGAAAATGGCAGAATTTTTTAAAAAGTTAGAAAACAGACAAAAAAAACTGATGAAGATATATTTATTTATTGATAAGGGAAAATGATATATAAATTTTTATATATCAAGACTGTCGCATTTTGTTGGCACTCCCACATTTTTTAAAAACAACCAGAAGAAAAAGCTTAATCAGCATCGTTCTATTCAGGATATAGAAAGGCAACATAAAAAAAACACATTCTGTGGCCCATACCAGAGGATGATTACTATCTCTTGGTTGCGTCTCTGTCTTTAGGTAGAGTGCAACTCAGTTGTGGCTTTATCTGCAAATAGAGATGCTGCTGGGGAAAATAAAAATTACGAGGTGCCCAGTCCTGGGGAACAGCTGCCCAAGGCCGTAATCCCACACACTGCACTAGAGATGGGGTATCAGTAGTCATACCAATGTCAGCACAACTGATGGATGTGGGGACTGGGCAATTTTTGTCCTTGGCCCAAGCGATCGGTTTTCCCACGTTAAACCCGACCTTGTGTCATATCTCGTCTCAGTGTGGAGGCTGGGGTAAATAATCACATTCCACAGCCCAGATGACTAGGATCAAAGTGTAGTATCTTCTCTGACAGCAGGCCCATAGCTCCAGCCATCAGCAGTAGTTCCAGCTAGCCAGCCATTATCATTTCCAGCTTGCCATCACCTACAGCTCCAGCAATCTCCAGTAGGCTCCCAGCTCCAGTCATCCTTGCAAGCAGGACAACACTCTTCACTGATTACAAAACTGTCCTTTTCAGGACAATGCTCTCCAGTGTCTACAAAACTGTCTTTCTCAGAACAAAGCATTTCTCACCCGCTATATGAGCATGCAGAGACATTTTTTGCTTAGTACACTGTAACTTTATTCTTGTTGATGTATTTTCTTTAACAAAAATAAATTTGACAATATAATTTTTACTCAAGTCTTTGTTTTCTTTGTTGCTGTCTTCTGTCATTCAATATTTGATTGCAGGCCAATATACCACCAATTTTAGGAAAACTTTACAAAGTGGAAAAAGGTTTTGTGTGATGCGTTTTGTCCTTTAGGACTTCATTCACTTTGTCAACATTTTTTTTTTCCGAAAAAATTGTTCTTGATATGTTGAAAGTATGGTCTCCTTGCAAGGAGAGATGTAATGGTTAAAAAAGTGTACAGGTATGATACATCTCTTGCCTCCACAAGGAAAACTATTAGAACATTAAAAAGAAATGACATGAATATTAACAGATTATAAATTGAAAGTGCAGTAAGCAAAATAAAAAAAGCAAAGAAAAAGAACTTGCACAAAAATAAAACATTTCTCTAAATGAAGACATTCTTAATAAGAAAAGAAAATAAATTTGGTGATAAGCAAAGAGTTGAAAGTAAAGTTAAAAATAAATAAATAAAATGATTTAATTTTTTATTTCTGTCTGAATAAAAAAAATCAGATCATATTTTTCATGATTTTTATTTTACCTGCAGATCTATCAGAATGCTTCAGATTAATGTATTTTTTTCTACAGTTTTATAGTTTTAAGCCTAAATTGGCAAATCATGTTAAAAATTCTACATTTTTGTAATTATTCTCTGCAATTGTATAAGATATTATTTTTAAACAACACCATGAATGTAATATTAAGAAAACTAAGAAATGGTATCAAATGAAGTGAACTAAAATTAACAAATTGAGATAGTTGCCTTTTTAGTAATGTTGTAGTGGTATGGGTAATAAGAATGGACCAATTGTAGATGTCTGTTTATGGCTGCATGAATAAACATGACCACACAATTTATATTAAACATAAAAATGCCACAAAACATGAAATACAAGAAGGAATAAAATGGTTTTAAAACATAACATTTGTATTTATTTGTGTATATTGATGTACATGCGTAGAAGTTAAAGATCTGTGAATATTTTTATCTGAACTCACAAAAGTTGAATTAATTATAAAGCTGAGAAATGATGAATAAACTCTAGAAGAATATTTCAAAGAGAAAAGTTCTTGTTGCATGTTTGGAAATGTTCTGTATGTTTGTAATGCAGGTTGGAAAAGTTTGTACGTACGTGCATGCATGAATATGCTTTTAACATCTGACCGCCCATGGTCAAGACGAGAATCCTTTTGCAACTACATCTTGTAGCGATAAGAGAGAGAGAAAAGAGAAGGCAGCAAGTTTGTGTCTGCTATTTATAACTGATGTAATCACGTGACAGGCTCACAGAAAATGGTGGGAAAACTTGACTTAGTCATGTGCTGGAAAAATATTTGTACGTGGGTGGATTGCAACACCCACTTGTGTGTTTACTGACCAATCAGAAGCTGATATTTCCTGAAAATATTTACTGAGTAGGCTCTCTGATCCACCTTTTGCACAAAAATGTACAAAATTCAACATTGATGTGGTAGCAAGATGCTACAATGCCACTGTAACAATATTGCTTATAGTTATAAAAAAATTCAGCTGAACTTACCATGTTCTCTGAGGCCTTTGCCAAAGTTCTGATAAACAAAGTAGAACTCAACCATGAGAAATAACCAAACAATCAGTGCCACAGCAGCTAGAAAAGAAAGAAATATTTAGCAAAATGTCTGAAACTATAAACAAAGAAACAGTACAAGAAGATGCATAAATACATACCAGCTGTTAACATTGTGTAGATAATATACAGGCTGGATTTAGTTGATGATAATGGTAAAACTTGGTAAAGCTATGGGAGAAAGAGAAAAACAGATAAATAGCAGAAAATAATGTGAAATAGAGAAAAAAAAAATGTTCTTACACTGTTTATTTATAACAGAAATATAGATCTTCTGCAATTTCTATAAATACAACATTTATTAATTTTATCAATTGCTCGTTTAAAGTTTATGTATAGCTAAAGAATAAAAATATAACATTACAACAGAAAATTAAAAGGCAAAAATGATTCCCTACGAAAATAAATTATTTTATTGAGTGTAAGTGAAGTTTATAAACAACAAGTTGCTTCCCTTAGTATCTTATACAACCCTTGGCAAAAATTTATTATGGAATTAGCTCAGTTAGAGGATGTTCACTTAGGTTTTTATTTAGCAATAAATAAACTAATAACAGATAAGATGCAAAATATTTATTTAATAACTGAACTGAAGATGCTGGCTTCATGAAATATACTTTAAACAAACAAAATTAAATTACTTTATAAGAAATTTAAGCTGCTTATTGAGCGTGTATTATCTGCTTTTCTGAGAGAAAGCAGATACTGTGTTGGGCTCTTGCTTAATTTTTGAATTTCAAAAATAATTTTGGTACATTTAGATTTGTGTGAAGACAGCTGCACTTTGTTTTTCATCCAAAACCATTCAAAAGGTTTCCCTCCAAACTCCGAGAAGTGAATTTTCAGCCTACTTGTAGGTTATAACAGGGGTCCTTGGATTTAATTGAAGAAGTCAATGAACAGCTGCTGCTGAATCCTGATGGTCCCAATCCAGAAAGAAAAAAACAATATAGAAGAAATTTGATAACCACCAGGTGAAAATTGAAAGGAACATCAAAGTTGCTCCCACATCAAGGAAAAGTCTTCAGTTGGTGTGATTGTTCTATGCTTCACAGTTATCACAAACTTTGCTTCAAAAATTGTACCAATTTTTTGGAAACTATTCAAAGAAGTATTTTCTCTTTTTCTATACTTTACATATAGTTTTCTTTTCTGAGGACCTTATGTAACATTATAATTTTTATTGTAAAAGGGCATATTTCATTTACATTGATAATTTACATACATGTTATTGGCCATCATTTGGCACACAATGCACTTAATTTGTGTAATTCTTTCAATTTTGTGGTTAACAATAAATTGACCATTTGTTCTTAAATTCAGCTTGTGTCATCTGCCTTTGTTGTATGCCCATATAAATGAAAATTAAATATTTGTTTGAACTATTTTTGTAGGGTATTTTTATCAAATAAAAATTTCCTTTATTTACACAAATTAAATTGTTGAATGTGTTAGACTTTGAACACAGTTTGGAAATCAGAGTTGTCGCGGTTTATTTGGCTATTTAAAATAGCTGCACCATTTTTCAAAAAGTGTAGCAGAAAAACACAATTTATACACAGAGATAACAAATTAAAGCCAAATTTACAAAAATTTACACAGAAAACATATATCTCTAACTACACACCAATTTTCATCGAGCTTAATTACACACATGCCACACTCTACTCAAAACAAATTTTAAAAGAAACACAAATATACCAAAGTGCTGGCCATTATCAATGTGACTCTCACTTGCCACAGCTGATTACATCTGTGTGCTTCCCTTATATATAACCAATGTATTATTTTCACATACACACTAACCATAGAGGCTACATGGAAGCACGACTCACTGCTTGTCCAACTATTAAGCTGTAAAAACGACTTTCATTAAATACAGAAAGAGAACAGACTCTAGTGTCAACACAACAAGCCCAAACCAATAACCAACAAGCAATCAACTGGATTAAGCATAACTCCTTTTCCATACCCTCATTTCACACCTCGTACACCGTACATTCAAAAGCTACACTACACAACTTACCAGAGACATTTTCATATCTTGTAAATGAAAATAAACCTTTGGTCATTTCTCCAAGATTTTCTGATGGAAGCAAGAATTTGAAAGGGGCGTACTCATGGACCTTACTCAGATTGAATGTTGAGTGAAAAAGGAAGGTGAAGAAATTGATATTGAAAAAAAGGTTGGTTCTGTAGGCTTTCCTGGTGCATTGGGCTTCAAACTCAAATGTCCCTTTTTTAGTGGAAAGGACTGCGAAAAGGATAAATTTGCACTTAACAATTTCATGGCCAATTTGAGAAATATGTAATTAACATAGACTCAAATCGAATAAAATTACAACTCTTAAAAGCATATTTAATGGGCAACACCACACAATTCATCATTTTACAATTAATGGTGAGAATTATGATACATCATAATTCTCACAATTAATGGTGAGAATTATGATACATCATAATTCTATTGATTTGTTAAATTAAGAATTTTTAGACAGACAATTCATTATTAATGAAATATTTAAGTATATGATGCTGATTTTTTAGTTAGTATCTTATAAACATTACATCACCAAGGTAAAGGCAGACATATATGAATTAAAGAATATCTTTAACCTTGATTTTTTTAGAGGAAAGTTTACCTGGCAACATTTAAATTTTATCATATTTACTAAATTTCTAGGTATTTAAAAAAGAAATCATTCATGTAAGAGATGCAAGTTATCCTTTACTACAGGAAGTTTTCAATAAATCTAGTGAGGCGATAAAAACATTACAATTAACAAAATAAAAATTTAGCTGCAGTAGTAGTAGTAATAGAGAGAAAACAAAAGGGTTTAATACCCACCCAAAATCTAACTACTTCACACTAGAAAATTTTAGTACTACAAGTACTAAAAAATGCTATCACAAGTGTAATTTTTGCAGAACCGATGATCACTATGCCAGTTATTGTAAAATTACCTTTCAAGTGTTAAATTAGAGAGGTGTAATAAAGAATTAAATTTATGTAACTTGTGTACTAGCCCTAATCATAAGGTTCTTTAATGCGTGGCTAATAAAAATAGTTTACAATATTTTTGTAAAATTTGTTCTTCTAAATCCCATGTACAAGCTTTGTGTCCTAAAGGTGGAAAAATCCAATCAAATACTGTGGTAAAATAATATTATTATTACAATAGCTGTATGCCCTTATTAAGAAATTATCAGACCTGACCTAGGACATCTGTGGGCATTAACAGAATTACCTGCCTCCCAGAAAGTAAAGTCCTTAGAATGAATCATTGGAATGTTTGCATATTATGCAAGGTGGATCAAGAAATTTTCTTGATCCACCTTTTCTTTGTTAGCCTTCCAGATATTGAAAACTAACCTGGTAGATGCCAGCCTGCAATCAGTGATAACCTGATATTTGTTGTAAAAACCCATGCATTACACAACTGTGTATCAGTAGTACTCAGTCAGGACAATTGACCAGTTGCCTTTTATTTAAGATCACTGCAAGGCAGTGAGTTAAACTAGGCACCAGTAGAGAAAGTGACTTGTGAAATTAAAATTATCCTGGGATGAAATTATACCAATAGAATATCAAAAGACCTGGAATAAGGAGCTTGTAGAGTTCTTTAAAATTGCCCAGATGTTCTTGCAGAATTGTATTTATTTTGTGATGCCTCCGAAAAGGCATATGGTTTTGCCTCCTATATGATACAAGATTCTATAACCTTAATTTTTGCTAAGGTAGCAGCCATAAAAGCAAAGTCTTTTCCATCACTTGAGTTGTTATCAGTGTACTTAGCCACTAAATGCATTAAGAACATCTTGAAACCTTTATGAAATGTTTATATCAAAGATGTAATTATTGTTGTTGTGCTTAGATAGTGTTATCTTGGTTATTGTCTGATCAACATAAAAAACAAAGGCCAGTTTGTCAAGAATAGATTAAAAGACATTAAAGTAGCCCTAAAAGAGTTATTCTAAACATGGGTTATCAGTAAAATTCAAATATGTGCCTTTCTCAGAAAACCCTGCAGATTTAATTAATTGGGGATTATCTCTTGAAACGCTTAGATAAAACTTTAAATTTTCTGGTCCTTCTTGGTTAAATCCAGTAGCTTGACCTGAAAGTGGTCTACATTGTTTGAGTGATTACAATAAGGAGGTTATTCAAAACCAAGTATATCACAACATAAGCTATACTAGTCATTTAAAATCAATCATATATTTGGAGAAACATTCAAAGTTATATAGATTATTAAGAATATTAGCATTAGTGTTCAAATTCACTAATAAAATATTCTGACACAGATCCTAAGCAAGATGTTAAGATGTATTTGTTCAAATTGATGCAGAACCAAACATTTGGTAAAGAAATTCAATTCAATTCTTTCTGTGATTTCCTTTGCGACATCCCTTGAAATGTATTTTTTAATCACCCCATTCAAAAATGTGTGTCTAAGGTCTCCTCCTGGGTAAAAGCTGGCATTGAGGCTTTCATACCAACAAGAAAATATAAAGTTAAATCATGCTCATCTCCTTGATTCAAAGCTGCTTGATCAGCTGCTATAACCCATATGAATCACTTCTTCCATCTGTACTGAAGTGAAATGTCTAATTGCAACAGACGTCTCTTTGTCTCTGCCTGTAATGAGTGCAAGTGTGTCCTCAAGGAAGCAAAGTTACTATTTGCTGATAGAATGTTTCATTCTAAAGATTTATTGGTGGCTCTGCAAAAGTGTGCTGAACAACAGCAAATCCACAATCCCTCCTTTATTCAATCAATTCGAAGTCCTAAATTCCTCAGCTGAAAAAGCTTTGCTCAGAAATTGTCATCTAACTCAGTGCTAGACTCAACCAGAGTTCCCACACCTGATTTTGCCCTAGAATTGATGCTCTATTGAGTCAGATGAGCATAACCCTCCCAATGGTATTGGACATCATCTCTAAATTAGACTCTCATAAAGCAAGTGGTGGTGAGGGGATACTAGCCGTAGTCCTAAAGTAATGTGCTTCTGAGCTGGCCCCAATAATCTCCAAACTATATAACTATTGCTTCACTGACTTTCAAGCTTGTTGGAAGTCCTCATCTGTTGTCCCTGTTTTTAAGAACTCTGGAGATCCTTCTGACTCATCTAACTAACATCATATCAGTCTCCTACCACTCTTCAGCACACTTCGGGGCTTTAATCAATGCCAAAGTGGTTAAGCACCTTACATAATCTACTTTTTCATAATCTACACCTTTCATGATCTACTCTCCAACAAACAATATCGTTTCTGCTTTGCCCTGTCTACTGTGGATGTGCTTACGACCATAATTGAATTTGTATACCAAGCTCTTGATAATAACGGTGAAGTTCAAGCTGTGGCCCTAGATATCTCTAAGGCATTTGATAATGTTTGGTATGCTGGCCTTCTTCTTCAGGGATATGATATTACAGGACAATTATTTGATTTGATCCAATCATTCCTGTCAAACTGTGAAATGAATGTCATCCTAAATGGGTTCTCCTCCAGTTCCTTCCATACAAGCACTGGTGTTCCCCAAGGCTCTATCCTGGGTTCTACACTGTTTCTAATCTTCATCAATGATCTTCCTGATATCATCAGTTCTCAAGCAGGCATCTCTGCAGATGACACTACCATTTACTCCTATCTCAATAGTAAATCTGGCATTGCTGACAAAGTTAACTTGGCTGTTGGTCTTGAAAAAGACCTCCAATCTGTGGTTGACTGGGGCAGGAAATAGATTGTAAATTTTAATGCCTCCAGAACAAAACTGCTCTCATTTACTTACCATAGAGAAACCTCCCTGCCTCCTATCAACATGGCTGATGCTCAACTTCACAAGAGTATCTCTTTGTGCCTTCTTGGTCTCACGTTTTCCACTAACCTGAGGTGGAGCAACTACATAGAATCAATAGCTTCATCTATTGTAAGGAAACCTGGTTCTCTGTGTTGTGCCAGGATGGTTTTTCTCATCTGTCCATCCTTCAAATCTACAAATCTACCATTCATCCTTGCATTGAATACTGTTGCAATATATGGTCTGGTTCCCCTGCTATTCATTTCAAAGTTTTCAACAAAATCCAAAGACAGCTATGCAATGTGATAGGTCCTGGCATCTTGGCTACAGTCACTTTCTCACAGACGTGATGTGGCTTCTCTCTGTCTTTTCTATAAATATTTTCTTGGCAACTGCTCTAACAAGTTACTTTCACTGGTATCCTAACTGCATGAATTTAAGCGTGCTTCTAGGCTAGCATCTTGGTCCCACCCTTTCATGGTCAAAACAGTTAAATGTAACCGCCTCTTCTATTCCAAAAGTTTCTTCTCTCACATTTCTTGACAATGGAACTCCCTTCCCCTTACTTGCTTCCCTGATAGCTATAATCTTCAAATATTCAAATGTAATGTCAATTGACATCTTCTAATGCCTTGATCTTGATCCCTGCCTTTCTCTTTATCCTTTCCTCAAACACCCCTCTTTACTTTTGCTCTCACTCTCTGTAACCCCTTGCATGCTAGTGGCACTCCCACATTGCTTGGGGTGAAATGCTTAAAAAAACAAAACAAAAAAAACAAACAAAAGGCAATAAATTCCTGGCCACTAACTTATCGCTGTTCTTCTGATTCAGATTTGGAAATAATTGCTTTTTATATCCTCTTTCTAAAGACTTGCTGTTAAACATGGACAATGAAAGTATTATTGTCTCTGAACACCCTCAAAGGAAAGACATAATTACATCTCTAGAGATAAGGGATTATTTAGTAAATAAATTTAAATTTATGGTATAATGAGTATCTTCTAAGTTGAAGAGAAAAATGTAAGGATCTGTGTGAAAGCAAATATGAAAATATTAAAGTGAATGATGTTGTAATCAGTTGTGGTGTAAACACAAATGAGATTATGCCTTAAATAAAGAACTCCAAGTGAGTCAGGAGTTCTTGAGTCAGTGGCAACAAGAGATTGAAATTTATGAAGTAGGAAAAAAGTACTCTTTTTTTGTTTCAGTGCACATAACAGTAACAACAAGAAATTAGAATTATGTTGGTTTAATTTTATCTCTTTGGTGTGTGTAAAAAAAGGGAAAGAGGAAAAAAACAGATATTCTTCAAATATGGAAGAATTATTATTCCAAGTGGTAAAAATGCAACAACAGCAGTTGTTGGAACTCCAGAAACAGTAACAAAATTTAATTGAAATAATACAGAAGAAAATGGAAAATTCCCCAAGTTCCTTCACTCTCGACATCATGTCAAGTGCCATATCTGAATTCATATACAATTCAGATGATGGAATTACGTTTTCTACTTATTTTAGAAGATAGTGCAAATTTTCAGAGAAGAATGCAGCGATTGGGAAGACAAGAAAAAACAAGACTTTTGTTGAGAAAGTTAGCACTGGTAGAACATGAAAAATACCTGAATTTTGTACTACCGAAAAAGAAAAATAACAAGAGAAATTTGCTTTAAAGAAACAGTAAATATTCTGACTATAATTTTTAATGAGAAAAGCTTGTTATTCAATACTTGTTGGAAGTGTATGAATCTGATGATAAAGAAGACACAGATTTTATCATATATGTTGGAATCATTAACAAGGAGTCTGAAAGAAATGACTCCAGATTTGTTTAAAGGGTTAATTTTCATTCAAAGGTTAATAACGAAAAAAGATGCAGAAATACATGCAAGAATTCTAATGAAACTTGAACAGAATCAAAAACTAGCACTACAGGAAATATTGGACAACTGTCAAAGAATCCTAAATCTGAGATGTGATACCAAAGAAATTGAAGAAAAAGAATGTACATATGTACATATATACAAGCTAAATAAAATATGGAAAAAGAAAAATTAATCCATGATTCAGATGTGGAAGGTCACATTTTGGAGTTGACTGTCCCTTTAAGAATGCAAAGTGCAACAAATGTGGAAAAGCAGGACATAAATGTCACATTGTAAACTAAAGAAAGGAAAAGTTCTCACAGAAAAAAAATTTGTACACAGCATTGTGACAAAAAATAATTACAGAAAATCAAAGAAAATTTGTGTATGTGAAAATTAATAATGTGGATGTAAAAATGCAATTAGACACCAGTAGTGAGATCACAATAATCAATGAAACCACATGGAAAGCAAACGAAAAACCTATATTAAAAAGAACTTTGAAAATTGCACATGGCAGTCAGTTGAGAATTTTTTTTTACTGGTGAAATGATTTGTAACAAGTGTGTAAATGCTAAGTGTTAAAAAATACTACAAACTTATTTGGTACTGACTGGATGGAATTATTTGAACTGTGAGATTTACCTGTAAATATTTATTTGCAAGTGGACAAACTACCAGTTTATAAATACAGTGTGAAAAATGGAAGAATTGAAAAAATGCTTTCCAGATGTTCTGTTGGATGAGTTTGGTCGGGCGTAAAAGTAAAAAATATCAAAGTAAAATTTCAAGTGAAAAAAGGGTCAGTGCCAGTGTTTAAACTGAAATGTAATGTACCTTTTGCATCATTGTCAATGAAGAATTGAGCAGACTTGAAAAAATAGGTGTAATTGAAAAGATTGACCATTCAAAATGGGTAAAACCAACAGTGCATGTAAAGAACAAAAAAAAAAAAAGAAATAATAAAATTTATTTATGCTGACTTTTCAACAGGGTTAAACAAATGATTAAAATCTCATAAATACACATTACCAAGTCCAGAGGAAATTTTTGTGAATTTAAATGCTGGAAAAGCTGGATCTTTCTGAAGTTTATTTATAAATACAGATTGAAGATGAATGTTCAGAGTTAATAACTATAAATACATACAAGGGATTTTATAAGTTCAACTGACTATGTTTTGGGATAAAAGTGGCTCCAGCTATATTTCAACAAGTTATGGATATCTGCTTGTAGATTGTGATTTTGCTGTTGCTTATCTGGATGATTAGTTAAAAGCATATCTAAGGAACAACATATCAGGCATGTGAAAAAAGTTTTTGAAAATATACAGGAGTACTGGTTTAAACTCAGTGAGGAAATATGCAAATTGTTTTTACCTGAAATCAAGTACCTAGGACAAATCATTGACAAAAATGGTCATCAACCAAATCTGTTGAAGGCAAGTGCAATTTAGAATATGCCTCCTCCAACAAACGTTACTAGATTATGAGCATTTCTGGGACTAGCAAACTACTTTAAAATTTATATGCCTAATATACAGAATTTGAGAGCTCCACTGAACAATTTGCTTAAAAAAGGCATAAAGTTGAACAGGACTGATGTGTCAGAGGGTATTTGAAGAAATGAAGAAAATACTAATGTCAGACTTATTATTAGCACAATATGATCCAAAAACAGAAATTGTATTGACTTCAGATGATACTGATTATGGTATATGAGTGGTAATTCTACATAAATATGATGACAGTAACATGAAAGCCATTGCACATGCTTCGTGTTCACTTCTACCAACAGAAAAAATACAGCCAGATAAAAAAAAGGCATTAGCAACAATATCTGCAGTGAAAGAATTTCACAAATTTATACACCGAAGGATTTTTCATTTACAGACAGACCATTGAACTCTAGTATCAATTTATGGTTCACAAAAAGGGATTCCTACACATACAGTGAATAGATTAAAATGCTGGAGTACATATTAAATTAGGATTTCAGGATGGAATTCCAACTGTTCAAAAAATTAGGACATGCTAATGGTTTATCAAGATTGATACAAAACCATTTGATGACAGTTATTGCAGCATTAAAAAGTGAAATAGAAATTAAAAATATTTTATGCAATGTAGTATGCAAACTATCAATTTGCCTGGAAGAAATAAAAAATAAAAGCAGAACAAGGCATGTTTACTTCAAAAAACAACAAATGACTAAAAGTAAGAAAGATAAATGATTTTTAGAATGCAATCCAGACTTGAATGCTTACTTGCTATGTGACAAAATACTGATGTTTGCACAAAGAGTAGTAATACTTAGCATATTACAAAACGGATACTTAAATGAATTTCATAGTGAACATCCAGGAATTTCAAGGATGAAATCTATGAGAAGCTATGTATACTGGACCAAAATGGATCAAGACATTGAAAAATTATTAAAAGCCTGCAGAGGTTGTGCTCTGGCAGCAAAATCATCTACTACAAAATTACAACTTTGACCAAAGACATATACTCTGTGGTCAAGACTGCCCATAGATTTTGCAGATCCAATAAATGGATCCCATCTTTACTAAGTGGCCTGAAATTTGTAAGTGCAAAAAATCAACTTCCATGGTTACAGTGAACTTTTTACACAAATTGTTTGCAAGATATAGCATTCTGGATGCCATAGTCTTAGATAATGGTAGACAATTCACTGCTTACGAATTTAAAGATTTTTGTAAAATGTTCTCAATTGAACATATTACTACCCTGCCATATCACCCAAAGTCAAACGGACAAGCTGAATGGTTTATGGGTACTTTTAAGAGAGCTTTTAAAAAGCAAGTAATGAAAAAGTGACTGAAGAAGTGCTACAAAAATTCTTGAGAGTATACTGGATAATGCTAAATCCCAATATACTGTCAGGTACGTTACTGGTAGAATTGATGCTCACAAGAAAAATTAAATTGGTGTTAGAAAAGTTGTTACCAGGTCAAAAAAGAATAAGTATGGATAACAAAAAGGGCGCAAAATTTTTCAAAATTAGTGAAAATTGTTTTTCAGAATATATAAAAAAGGAAAAGAAGTGTGGAAAGATGGTGTAATAAGGTCATGAATTGGAAAAATGATACATATTGTAAAAGGAAAAAAATGCAAACACAAAAAGCATTGGAATCAGTTAAAGAAAAAGTTTACTGAAGAAAGGCCCACAAGAAAGGAAGTACTGCATGATACTTGTGATGTACCAACACCTCAAGAATTCATTGACCATACAAGTATGATTACCAGAAAAAGGAAATGTATGGAAAAACTAAAGGATGACCCAAAATGAAAGAAATACAAAGTTCAGTACACTGGCAAACTCACCAGAAAGCAGGCGGAGTGAATACTAAGAAATAAAATAAATAGTTTACTAATAAAAAAAATTCTCAAAAATAGAAGATGTGGAGTAAATACCCCCCCCCCCCGCTCCCCAGTAACATTAATGAACTAGGCAAGACACCTTAAATAAAGAACTTCAAGTGAGTCAGCGTAGTCCATTAGAGTCAGTCAGTAGCCTAAGCAAGATATAATATTATAACTACTAGGAGTGAATAATCATAAAAAATATAATAACTACTAGGAGCATAATATTATAACTACTAGGAGCATAATCATAAAAAATCCAGCTAATTCTCACCCTTATTGGCAATTAGGAAGAGTAGTTGAGCTTATATTAGGTGATGGTAAAAATGTTTGCTCAGTTATAGTTAAAAGAGGGGATGGTTTGACTTAAACTCATCGTTTGAGCCATCATCATCCTTTAGAATTTTCTTTAACACATAACTTTAATTTGGCCCATCCAGTATCTGTAAATGAATGTTTCCCATCACTCACTAAGGGGCACTGATTCAGTCAGAAAATCTTAAACGTTAGCTAAAATGAAAAATAAAAAAAAAACTCTGATCCTAAGGACCTTAATATTTGGTATTAGGCTCTTCACATTACATATTTGTGAATTAATGCAAAAATGGACAGATTTCTTTAAGCCAGAATTAATGGTTCTAAAATATCAGGTCATCCCATAAGTTCTGTCCGAATTTTGAATAAAGAAAACAAGTGACCAAATGTTACATTTAATTACAGATTCAATCAACAAAGTATTTTCCCTGATTATCTATGACTTCCTTCCATCTATTAACAAGCTTATTAATTTCATTACTGTAAAATTCTTTTGGCTTTAATTCAAAGAACTCACCAATGTCAGTTTTAACCTATTCCTGTGTTACAAAAGCTGTTTCTTCCAAATGATTCTGTAAGCTACGAAACAAATGGTAGTCTGAAGGAGCAAGATCTGGAGAATAAGGTGGATGAGGAATTTTCTCCCAACCAAGTTCTTCGATCTTTTGTGACGTGATTCTTGCTGTGTGTGGTCGTGCATTGTCCTGATGAAACATCACCTCTTTTTGATTCACTAGAGCAGGTCTTTTTTTCCTCAAAGCTTGGTTCAAATGTTCTAATTGCTGACAGTATATTTGAGTATTAATTGTTGCATTAGGTGGTAAGAATTCAAAGTGGATTATTCCTTGGCGAAACCCACCAGATTGAAAGAAGAACATTTTGCCCATGAAGTTCCCTTCTTGGCTGTGGCTGGGGTCCTTCCCCTTTACCAAGCCACTGTCTACGATGCTTAACATTTCGATAAAAGATCCATTTATCGTCGCCAGTCACAAGTCTATCCAAAAAAGGTGAAACAAGTTGGTGAGAATGGAGAGAAGAGGAGATGTCAACTCGTGATTTGAGGTTGTTTTCAGACAATTCATGAGGCACCCATTTTTCAAGTTTAGGAACTTTTCCAAGTTGTTGAAGATGACGATGAACAGTTGTATGGTTTGAACTGAGAACCACTGCCAATTCCTCAACTGATAAAGCAGGATCTTCTTCAAGGGCTGCTTCAAGAAGCTTTTCATCAAACTCAACTGGACGTCCGGTTCGATCTTCCTCTTCAAGGGTGAAATCTCCACCTCTGAATTTTGCAAACCATCTTCTGCAAGTTCTTTCATTTACACATTCCTCTCCATAAACTGAGTGAATGTTTCTAGCCGTTTCGGCTGCTGAGTTTCCTTTCTTAAACTCATAAAGCATTATGTGCCTCAAAAGATTCTTTGGTACTTCCATGTTAGCAGGGTTTTAATCAAACAAAATTTAATTTTATTGTTCTCTAAAATAAAATTTGATCAGTTTAAATGCATCTAAACATAAAAATAATGTTCAGCTTCATTAGACATTATAAAATACTCTTTAAATTTCGTTCATTTTAACAAAAAGTTAAAATTCAGATAGAACTTATGGGATGACCTGATAAGTAAAAGGAAAATATATTTAGTGTTCAAATATTGTAACACTAACACAGAAAAAAAATATTAAATATTGTTCTAACTCTGTGAATGAATATGTCTGTCAAGTTTAACAATTGTAAAATGTTTTCACATTCAAGTTTTTCTGGTAATGTGGAAATAAAATTTTGCATAAATGACCAAAATAAAGAAATGCAATTTGTTCTTTGTACAAAACAAAATGATTTCAAACATGGTTCAAACATTGTGAAAAAATCCTTGTATGTAATTGTAATATTGTATATTTGCTATAAAAAATATTGTACAATTACATTCTGTACTTATTGTAAAAAAAAATATCCATTCTGAATTGTTCAAAGGTTCATTAAAATTTTGCTTGCATGAGAAAAGTCTGTCAGTCAGTATAAATTTTATATGTAAAATTTCTTGCACCTTTGTCTGAGGGGAAAATATAAGAAATTTAAGCTGCTTGGACATGTATCAACTGCTTTTCTGACAGAAAGCAGATGCTGCATTTGAAATTCAAAAATAATTTTGGTACATTTAGATTTATGGGAAAACACCTGCGTTTGTTTTTCTCCAGAACCATTCAAAAGGTTTCCCTCTAAGTTCCAAGAAGTGAATTTGGAGGCAACATATAGGTTATAACAGGGGGCCTTGGGTTTAATTAAAGTAGTCAATGAACTGCTGAAACTCAGGTTGCTTCAATCTAGAAAGAAAAACCATTCAGAAGAAATTTGATAACTATCAGACGAGAATTGAAAGGAACATCAAAGTCACTCCCACATCAAAGAAAAGTCTTCAGCTGGTCTGATTGTTCTATTCATCACTGTTACTACAAACTTTGCTTTGAAAATTGTACCAAGTTTTTGGAAACTATTCAGAAAAGTATTTTCTCTTTTTCTACATTTTATATATAGTTTTCTTTTCTGAGGACCTTATGTAGCATTATAATTTTTATTTTAAAAGGGCATATTTCATTTACATTGATAAATTTACATACATGTTATTGGCCATCATTTGGCATACAATGCACTTAATTTGTGTAATTCTTTCAATTTTGTGGTTAACAATAAATTGACCATTTGTTCTTTGTTGTGTGCCCATATAAATTAAAATGTTACCTCAAACATTTGTTTGAACTATTTTTTTGTAGGTTTTTTTTTACCAAATAAAGAAATTTCTTTAACTTACATTAATGGTACAATTTTTTTCCATGCCACGCAGAAGAAAATATGGAATAACTTAATGTTGAGTAACAAATTATGGAATGATCTTGTAATTTGCAATTCTTAAAGCAAATACCAGCAGAATTGTAGATATGCAAATTGGTCTAGAGTTAAAAAAGAGATTCCTGTAAATCTCAAGTGAGATTGGGCAGACCTAATTGAAAGAAAACAAGGCTCCATTAATTGTAACAATAGAAAGGATCATAAATCTCATTTAAGAAGGTAATACACAATGGAGTCCAGTGAACGACGTTGGTTGTTCCTCATCAGTTGTGTTATACTCCGTTGCAATTAGATCTTTCTGATTCTTTTTGCATGCTGGTTGGATATGAATGCCACAAAGAGAATGAAATAAGAAAAGTCATTTTCTGCACATGAGTCTCCACACATCACATCTGGTCCACAAAGTGAGCTTTGGCGGTGGGCAATCACAAACATTACTGCCGGGGAGAAAGATGCATCTGGGGACAACCAGACCTGCTTTTAAGCAGGTCTCTGAGAACAACATGAGCATTTGTGGCCTGGCACAGTCTGAAGCTATCATGCAGGGTGCTACTGCTACCATCACTGCTGCAACCATCTTTATTTTCACCACTCAGCATGACCGCATATCTCAATGGCTGTTACCACTCCCATGCTTGACTAACAACCTTGACTATCCAGCTTCACATTGATAACATCTTGACCTTGTCACCTTGGCAAACATCAACCACAAACTGCCAACTATTCAGTTTCAACACCACCCAGCTACAAGACTTCATCGTTGACAATGATATCATTTTATGCAAATACCGTCTTCATAACATCTCCACATCAGCACCACCAAACTACAAGACATCCTCATCACCAACGCCATCACCTTGGAAAATTCAACTCTGCAAGCAGCAACTGACTCCACAAAGAAGTGACACTGACTCCGCAAGCATGCAACCCACTCAACCCACCAATGCCAATCCAACTATACCTTGTCACCTTAGACAACCCACTGCCATTACCTCAGCCTACTCATTTACAAGACATTCACTTTGCAGTTGTCACTGCACCTCTGTTCCACAGAATAGGCCTACAAAACCATGCTAATCCAATGTCATCTCAGCATGCAATGCATTCCCTTGCAGCCATCACTGCAGCCCTGTTCAAGCCTACCAACTACAGAAAATAGCCTACCACCATGACTTTGATCAACCAACATACACCAACCATAAACCTGTGATCTCACACTAAACCAACACAAAAACAAATAATAAAAATTATTTAAAAATTAATGAAGTCTTGTTTGTAGAGTACTTTCATAAAATAAAAAAAAATACAATAATGTTCAGCTTGAAAATATCAGTAATTAATAATATTAATGTATAAATGGTTTTATTAACAAAAATAATTAAATAAATAAAAGTTTGGTTTTTGAGCTCTCATTACAAACTTTAAGACAGGACAGAAAATTATAATTTTGCTCAAATCCATGTTAAGTACAATGAAATCAAAAAATGCTTACTGTGATAATTTTGTATAAATAAAATCCTGGTTTTACCATTCCGGAAAACAGAAATACAAATGCTCCAATTGTTACTTCTTTCCACATCTGAAATAGAATCATTTTTTGTTATTATTTCCATAATTTGAAGGAGCAGAGATTCTAAAAAAATTATAATTAAAATTGATTTATTTAAAGTTCTATCCCCATCCAGAGGTGTGGAGTTAATTTTCACTTCAAATAACAGAATGCACAGATTTTTTCTAAAATAAATACTATAGAAAAAGGATTTATATAGTCATTACTGGTATATTAGATGTGCTAAAACAATATAGATAATATATAAATATATAAGTAATGTAATAAAAAATGATCATGAAAAATAAATATAAATAACTATAAATAAAAGAAGAATTCAGATCATAGCAATCAATTTTCTGATTATTGAGTATGAATGGCTTCAGCTGTCAAGATCAGAGTTCAAGATGAGATAAATTGTAAGTAGCAGCATTCCAAAAGGATTTTTTATAAAACAAGAATCTTCCATCATGATAAAATGAGGTAAGTATTGTGTTGGTTGAAAAGACTTTATGAATCTAAGTGCAGCATTTTACAGTTGAAATTGCTAGATTTAACCATAAGTTCTATGCTAACAGTTTCTTCTCTTGCTTATGGAACTCTTGGATTTTTATTTTCTACTCAACAATGATCTTCTGATTTTTGGTTGTTTGATGCCATTTTACTGAACAATACTCCACAGTTAAACAGACTCATTAAATTGATAGAAATCAAGATATTAGAATCTACATGTTATACCATTGTATAGATGGGGAACCTAATAAGCCAGGCATTGAAAAAACAAGTTTACCAATTCATATTACTTGCTTTTTGTATTTTTTAGACAAACAAAAAGAACCCCTACTAAATTTCTATATGAGATTTGTTATTTAAATGTAATGAAAATGTTCCATTTTAGAAACAAATCATAACTGGCAGTGGAGCATGGATACTTTCTAACAACATTGAAAGTAAGAGATCATAAGGTAAGTAAAATAAATCCCCACTAACCATACCAAAAGCTGCTCTTTATTCAAAGCAATTGATGTTATATAAGATTAGAAGAGAATCTTCTATTAGAAGTCCTTTTCTGGGGAACAAATGATGGATTAAAATAACTAGGGCAACTAAAGACAGCAATTTAATGAAAATTATTTGGAATATGTTCAGTGAAAGAGCATTAAGCAGCTTGTCTGGAAAGTTTTCAGTTAACATATTCACCAGATATTGCTTCCTCAGATAACCATTTATTCTGGTCTTTACAGAATTCTCTTAATGAAAATACTTTCAATTCCAAGAAAGAGTGAAAGGGTAACACAAGCAATTCCTTATCAAGAAAGATAAAAATTCTGAGATGATAGAATCATGAAATTGGCTGAAACATGGTAGAAAATAGAACAAAATAATATGTTGTTCAATAAAGTTAATGTTGAAAATAAAAAAGAATTATCTTCTCAGATATTATTAATAAACCAAATAAACATATTGGCCAACCCAATAATAAAATAATTATCACTTTCCAATTAACATATACTTCATTTGAATAAATATGATCTCACCATGACATATCCAAGCATATCCCAAGCCATGGAAAAAGCAACAGCAAGTGAAATGATTATTAATTCAGCTTTGGTAAAGGTCAGTGATTGGTCAAATTTTAGTTTCATAAATAAGATAGCAAAACTCATCTGTGGGAAAAAAAAACAAAAAAAAACAACATTTTTCAGTTTAAGGAAACAAATTGAAATAAGAAATTTTTATCTTGATTTTTGAGATGAGGAATTATCATTATTATACACAGATTTACTTTGACTAGTGTTTTCATCTTGGTTGTTATAGTCACAATATTCCAGCCATGAGTTTGATCCCTGCATTGTGGGTAGTGCAAGAGAAAGTTGTATACAGTTGTTGAAAGTTGTATGTTTAGTGGAACATCAAAAAGATAAATTAACTAGAAATAATTAACCAATATTAAGATATTTAATTAATCTTATTAATTGATATATCATTAAGTATGGACAGCAGAAAGAGAACAAGCTTTTTCCATGGATTAAATAAAAGATTTGGTTTGTAGTTCTCATGTTATCAACTATAACATATGAAGAAAGCCAGGGTACAATCACCAAAATATTTTGTGACTATAACAATCAAGATGAAGCCATGTGTGAGTAAATCAGTGTTTAATAAGAAATCTTTTTTTATAATTTCTTTCATCTAAAATTAAAATTCATAACCAGTGCTCACTTTTATCTGAGGCAAAAAGGGACATCGATGGTGAGGCAAAATGATTGTTTTAAAGAAAGTTTAAACAGTAAAGTTTAAATTGACTCTAAAAGATTTTGGGAGATAGCATTTAATAATTTCATCAAGAATTTATATAAGAGAATTGTTTCTGAATTTTTGAATATGTATCAATGCATTTACACAAAGATGCCTTGATTTCTAGAAGTATTTTGCATTTAAACTAAAATTAAAAAAAAAAATCATTTTGGAATAATAATCATTATCAGTCCTATGGTCTGGTCATAGGGTCACTGAACAGCTGAACACCTGATCAGCTCCTTTCACATGTCTTGGTAGGTATTCATTCATGTGTAGCATATCTTGGGTAAAGTAGACTTGTTGGAGCATACCTCAGACAACCCTCTACCTTGACTGGTGATTTCAGTCTCGGAAACTCTTCCGCCCAGTGATACCATGTCAACACTGCTCTGTCTATACTGCCAGTAGTTCAGATTTAACCTGCACCCAGATGTTGGAATATATATTAAGATTTAAATATAACTGAGGTTCCACCCTTGAATTCATATCTTAAATTGAAACCTTAGAGAATATGTTAAAATTAATTAATGTCCAAGGATATTATGAAGTGAGTAATGGTTCAAAAGAGGAAACTTACTGTTATTTGAAAATCAAATTTGAGTAAAGTTGAAAATTTGGTAGTTTGTCTGTACATTTCTGAAATAAAGAAATAAGAACTTATTGATGACGTATCAAAAGAAAATTTAAATATAAGAATGTTTTTTTCAACTATACATTTTCTATTATTAATATTTAAACAAGCTTCTGTACTTTTAATTGCTCTATAAAAAATATATTAATAAGCAAAATGCAATTACAATTGGGTATTTTCTAAATGTTTAACCTTTTTCCAATTTAGAAAACTAATACCACACATTAAACAAATACAGAAATATTCACATATCTTTATAAGAATTTCTTTAAAAAGAAATTTACCAATCTGTTAGCACCTATTAAAAATGATTTCTTTTATCCCACCTTTTCTAAGTTGAATGCCTCTCCTCTGGCTATTAAAATAACTTCCAATAAGACTTTGACCAGTCTATTACATCCTGGAAGCTATTCTTTTGTGAATAATACCTTAACCAATTTACTATAGAAACTTGTGGCTAGAAAGGATTCTCAAATTTTTCATCTCTGAATTCTAAACTAGTAAAAGCAATATGTTTTTAAGATTTGGAAGAGAAAGTTGACAATATGATCTGTGCCTTGTCTATTCATAGACTTCCATGTTTAAATTGGTTGAGGTGTCACCCATGAAAGATAAACTTATGAAATATGGAATAGGAATTACACCAGAAACTACTTTGTATCTATTTCATGTTATTTACAGTCAGTGGATCAAGGAATTTAGTATCGAAGCATCAATAATGACAAAAAAAGAAAGAAAAAAATTGTCAAAATATCATAAAAAATAAACATTTTGTTTTTAACAATCTTCAAGAATACTTCATGTCAAATTTTCAACTGGTTTTAAAACCTAATATCCTTTAATAAAATACAAAAGTGAGTCAATAAAATGGTAACAGACTGGTTATGGGAAAATCACATGACTTTTATAAAACAAAAATACTTACGTTGTAATGCTTCTGAGGCTCCAACTATTTTGAGTTCTAGCCAACCAAAGTTTTGCACCACTAAGACCATCAGAAATAAATTCAAAGGAACAAAAATACAAGCAGCAATCAGTCTGGCCTATAAAACAAGCAAGTCATTTGTTTAGAAAAAGATCTATTTGATGTAAGAAATGCTTTTAATACAATGAACTCCCACTCTTCTTTTTTTTACTATTAAAATCTTTGTCACTACCCTATATGTCTGTGTATATATATCTTTATCGTGTATAAATTTGTGTAAGACTAAATTATTTCCAGCTTATATCAGCAGAACAAAACAGCCCAGCCCAACACAGAATATGACGCATGGTCTGTGACAAAAATTGCTCAGTTCCTGCTACTACTGTCATGCTGTCATTTCACCAACCCACCCTCTTAGTGAAATGAAGGTGATGCTCATTTTTTCTATGATCTGACCAAAGACAGAAATATGACAAAAAAGTGGAGATCAGATACTATACATATCCCAGACTGAAGGCAGAGTAAAGCTGTTTGACTGGAATGAGCATAGTATTTGTTCTCTCCTCATTTGAGATCAGAGAAGGAGCCCAGACCTGGAATTCTAACCCTGTAACAGTACCTTTCTCATTGTACTAATAGAGGTGGGGTTGGTGTAATATTGATGCCAGCATGATAGTGGTTGCGGATACTGGGTAATTTTTGTCCTCAGAATGTAACACATGGTCTTTTTTGCGTGTGTGTAATGCCCATATGTATGTGTATGGGCTTTATGCATAAAAAAGGCCATGTGTCACATCCTGCCTTAGTGGGGAGATTAGGTAAATAATGCTATTAGTTTATATATATATATATATATATATATATATATATATATATATATATATATGAAAAGTGTATATAAATAAATATATATATGTATAATTATTTATATATTATATGTGCGGTACTTATTAGAAAATAATATGACATGTATACATTCACGAGACATTTCCGCCACACTTCCAGTCTTTAAATTTCAACATACAAATGTGTATGTACAGACACAACACCACCCGTATACATACATATGTCATATCCGAAACTGCCCACATATGTTTATATATGTATGAGTCCCGACGAAATAGAGAGAAATTTTAATCCCCACCTTTACTTTTAGGCCTTCCTGTTCTTATCTCATCTGTTACCGCACTCTAGAGATTTCATTTACCTCTCACATTCATCCCCCACTCTCATTCATACATAAACTCTCACTAAATTTTATATTTTATTCCCAGAGTTATTTTTTCTGATTTCTTTTTGAATTTGTAGGTCTGATGAATGGATTGTAATTACGATTCCAATGTAATAAATTATAACCATGGAATATTAGTGTTTAAGCCTTTTTATTATATTCTTACTCTGTCCTGGACATTGTGTTCTACCTGGATTCTATCCTCTTGGAAACTTTTATATGTATATGTATATGTATGTATGTATATATATTATATATATATATATATATATATATATATATATATATATATATATGTGTGTGTGTGTGTGTGTGTGTGTATTAACCACTAATATTATCAATATATATATATATATATATAGGGTGCGATGGGTAAATTGTCGCCATTTTATATTTTTAATTTCCCACATGTGCATTGTTTGTTTTTGATTTTGTCAACTGCACATTATAGTAGGGTCAGTTGGGCACCATCTGTGAGAAAAAGTGCACCATGACTCAATTCAGCACCAACACAAATTTGAAAATAGCATGCTGTACTGCTTGGCATATGTGCTAGAAGCACCAATACAAAGAGCAAAGTGTTTGGGTGTCAATCTGAGGACAATGCAGAGGATTTGAAAAGAGTTGGATGAGTCTTATGGTGATTACGGAGGTACAGCAGCTCGGAAAACTCACTCTAATCGTTCTGATAAGGAAAGAACTCCCAATTTGTTGGTGAAGGCCTCAGACTCAACACAGAGGCCTACATCAAGTGCCTTGTGGAGTTAGTGCTGCCCTGGTTCAAGAGGGTGGCTGCTTAAAGACCCTATGTCTGACAACAGGACTCTGCACCATGCCACATAAGCAGGAGAACTCAGTCATAGCTGTCAGACAATTTCTGTGAGCACATCACTCCTTACGTCTGGCCACCTAACTCCCCAGACTGCAACCCCTTTGATTATTATGTGTGGGCACAGTTGAACAAGAGACCATCAAAACTTCTTGTAACACCAAACTGATGAACTGAAGGCAAGGATTATGGCAGCATTCATCAACTTAGACAAGAAGATCATCCAAAAGAGGTGCAGGAGATTCCAAAGTCGTCTAGGGGTTGTGCTTGAAGCCAATTGTGATTTTATTAAATAAATTTACTCTTGAGTATTTCAAGATAGTTTTGTGTAATTTTGGTAAATATATCTGTTAAAATGTGATGTCAACGTTATTTTCATTTTTGTGTAATTTAGATGACAATTTATCCATCGCATCCTGTATATGTAAACAATAAACAGTGTTTACAACATAAGAAGTAATATCTAATATACAAATTTTTGTTAAAAGCATATTTTAATAAATATTTCATTTGTGTTATTTTTAATTCAGATTTTAAAAATTGCTAAATATAAGCAATGTCTGTAAACGGGATTTTTTAATTTTTTTAATTCATTGTGTTTGTATAAAAAGAATTTATATCAAACTTATCAAAATTCAGTCATAAGTTAGAAAATCTATTGCCTCCATCATAAGTGGTTGTCATCTGAGATTTTACATGACAACAAATTAATGGAATGAAATCAAAAAAAGAAAAAAGAGAAATTTAAGTTAAGAAAGTTAAAAATAATCTATTTAGTTAAATTTTCTTAAAACTAATTATTTAAACAAGTGAAAAAATAATAAATTTGCTGAATTTGTATTATTATTAATATAAAAATTTGAAATTTATTCAAATTTCATGGTCAGTTCTATGTAGGTAAGTGGACTTAGTATAATGACAAAAAAGTTTTAGAAAGTAGATGTCTTGGTGAAAATGTTTTAACAGAAATTATAAAAAGTTAAGAACTATGACAACTGACTTTTCTGTTTGTAGGGCAGGATTTTGGCTGATATTACATAAAAATCTTGATTAATCTATTTGTTGAAAAAGGTAACTTTTCATGTAAAGTAACAATTCTAGAAGATTAATTTTAAATTAATTTATCAAGAAGGAGTAAAAACTAACCAATTTGACTGGTGAGTGATCTGTGGTCACAGCAAACTGAACAATGAAATGTAAGAGAATGATGATGAGTGTGGAAATTAGGGCATAGAGTTCATAGGGTCGTTCTTGTAGTAGGCCATGAATAGTATAGAACAGGCAGCAGGCTGGAAAAAGGTAAATAAATATAATTGGTCATTAAAATTATAAATTCTATATTTGAATTTTTAGATAACATCAAAAACATTTTAATGTCTTACTTGTAAAAGAGTCATTAATATTTCAAGATTTATTCAAACAACTTAATTCAGCACAACAATTCCAGTTGTCTAAATGCATTTTAAAATAGTAAGCATTGGGTGGCAACCAGCTGAGAAGAATAACCCCAAATTCAAAACTGTGGAGAAAGCAACAGGAAACCTTTCCAAAGTCATGACAATCGCAAATTATAAAGAAAAAGAATCTGTGAAGAGTCATGATCATCTGTGTTCTGATGGAACATGACATGAAAGAATTAAATACTGAAAGTGTTTTTTTTTGTTGTTAAAATCCATTTAAGTTAAAGTATAACATTTTGTAGGAAGATGTATTTTTCTGATGCAGTTTTTTCTACTCTTTATGAAAAAATAATAATGTCTTCAATTCTTCCACTTTCAAGAAGATAATAAGTTTTAAGTTAAAGTGAGTGAAGTGCTTTTAAAGTCAAGGGAGAGTGATTAAAAATGTATGCATAATGCCAAACTGGATTCTGAATGTGTTTGATATTGTAACAGAAAATGTTCAGTTTACAATGTACATATACTGCTAAATAGACCATGTTTTTCTGTCTGTTTTTGCATATGTGTGTACTTTTAAAGTCTTCTATATGCTGTGTCTTTTCAGGACATGGGCAATCATGGCTCTCCATAACATTCTGTCCTTTTGTTATGATGTTGATTTGGGGTTAATAAAGACAAACGCCAAATAACACGTAACAATAAAAAGGGGTTTATTCGGTTGGTAAGTAGGTACAGAAATCGCCTGAGTAGTCTATAACTAGCTCAGCCAAGAACTTCTCCGACTCTGTCTGTCTTTTGACATGCCACTATTTAATGTCTTTGTTTGTAGACAAGTTCATCTTCAAGAGGGGTGGTAGGTTTCCTACACAACACCCCCACTTGAGATTAATTCCGGAGGAATTAATATCTTTTCCTTTTGGGATCTGGACTTAAACGTTCCACCATAATTCTTTTTCTTTTGCTTATCCTTCTTGGAACAACTGTTTCAGGCAATGGTGGAGTTGGTATATCAAATAAATCATATAATACCTCCATTAGTTCTTCATTTTCTTTACTTATTTCTTCGATGATTCTTTTCCTTAATTGGTTCAAATGTCTTTTTTGTGCGTCCATTTTTTACTTCATTATCATGTACAGCATTTTACCAATTCTTTGAGTTACCACTCCATCTTGCCAAAATTCCTTCCCATTTTTAATTTTTAAAAAAAAAACTTTATCTCCCGGCCTGAAATATTTCATATTTTCCTGATGCGTTTTGTTCTGGTAACTCTTTTTTTCTTTCCGGCAGCAGCCTATTGAACACAGAGATCTAATTTTTCTAGCAAACATCAGTTCAGCTGGAGACATCCCTGATATTGCGTTTGGATTTGGTGTTATTCTGTATATACTTAAAAACTGCTGTATATTACCATCATCTGTATTAGTACATTTTGTTTTTTAAGGGCTCTTTGAACGTATCAACAAACCGTTCAGCCTGTCCATTTGACCTAGGATGGTACGGTGAAGTCGTGATGTGGACAATTCCCAGAGTCTTACAAAACGTCTTAAATTCACTTCCTGTGAATTGAGTTCCATTGACTGTGACAATTTTTTCTGGTACTCCAAACCGTGCAAACAGTTCTGTAAGAAAATCTTTTGTTACAGAAGCAGTCGGTCTTTTGCACTTACAAACCTCAGGCCACTTGGAATAGCTATCCACAACTATCAAGTAAAAGTATTTTAATTTTATTTCATCTAATGTCACCGGTAATTCTTTTACTGTGTTATACATTAGTTCAACCAATTCATTTTCTGCTTGTAACGACGCTATCACCGTATCTTCCAGCGGTTCCGAAGACGTTGAGATCAGCCTAGATAAACCATCAGCATGGCTTAAATTTTTCGATGATAAAAATTCCATTTTGAAATTGTAATTCAACAAAATGGTTCCCCATCGTTGCAAACAGTTTGCCGTATGAGTAGGTATACCCTTCTTCGAACCATAAATTGAAAGCAGCGGGCGATGGTCGGTCTGCAATATAAACCTTCTTCCATGTATGTATTTATGGAATTTTTTACAAGCATAAATGATAGTTAAGCTTTCTTTCTCAATTTGAGAGTACTTCTTTTCTGCGGGTAATAATGTCCTTCGTATTGCCGTCTCTGAATTTATGCAAAATTACCGCACCTATTCCGTACTCGCTTGCGTCCGATGCCACTATAATTTCCTGTTTAGGGTCATAATGCGTTAGTGATAATTTGACGTCAAAATATTCTTTATTTTGTCAAACGCCTTCTGACACACTTCTGACCATTCCACTTTGCTCCCTTTTTTAAGCAATTTATTTAATGGAGCCGTAAGGCTGCACAAATTGAATATATATCCCATAATAGTTAGCAAGTCCTAAGAACGCTTGTAACGTTACTACATTTTTGGGAGATGGCATGCTTTTGATCGCTTCTGCCCTCGCCGGATCTGGTCTTCTTCCATCAGAGTCTATTATCTGCCCCAAAAACTTAATTTCACTCATAAAAATTCACATTTTTCAGCTGCAAGTTAGAATCCATATTCTTCAATTTTTTCAAAAACCTTATTAATATGTTCCAAATGTTCATTTCGATCTTTACTTTTTATCAAAATATCAAGATATGCAATGGCGAAGTCCAACCCTGCCAGCACAGTGTCCATAATTTGCTGAAAATACTAGGGGATACTTTCAAACCAAACGGCAAACGGTTAAATTTGTATAAACCCTTGTGTGTATTGATAGTCAACAATTTAGGACATTCTTCGTCCACTTTCACTTGGAGATAGGCATCCGATAAATCCAATTTAGAGAATATTTTTCCTCCACTTAAACTTGCAAAAATGTCTTCTGGTGAAGGCAAAGGATATGTGTGGTCTTTTAAGCAATCATTTAGACCCGTAGAAAAAATCGGCACACATCCGAATTTTATTATTTTTTTCTTAACATATACAACAGGGCAGGCCCATCTGAAAATTTAATGCGTGAAATAACTCCTAAATTTTCAAGCCGTTCCAATTCTTTTGTTAATCTGTTCCAAAACACCAAATGGCACATTTCTTTTTTCGCTAAAAAATAGGTTTACATTTTCCTTCACTTCAAATTTTGCGTTCGCCTTTTTGCAACATCCAAGACCTTCTGAAAATACTTGTGGAAATTTTATTTTCAGATCTTTCACCAAATTTTCTGTAACCCGATTTTTACACGGAGAAGAAACATTAATTATATTGCAAAAAGAATTTTCTAGGGAGTTCCCATAAATTAAACAGTATAATCCAATCTGTTCCAAACAAATTTGAAGCATTTTGTAGCACATACACTTTAGACTTTAGTGTCTTACCAACAAATGAAATATTACAAGAAAATTCACCTTGAAAATGCAATTTTCTTCCAGAAATCCCGCGAGCCACTTTTTCAGTTTTTTAAGCAAAGGTCTGCCTATTTTAATCCATGTTGCTGTATTAATAATGGAAATATCACTTCCAGTGTCTAGCTGTAGTTTAACATTTTTTTCCATTAATTTTTTACCTCTATGAATTTTCTTTTCGGCCCCTCCTCAATCTCCTGACGTGACAATACAATATTCACATCTTTTTCGACTTAATTTTTTTTTTTTTTTTTTCTTTTTACAATGAGTACTTATATGGCCTTTATTGCCAATGAATAGCAATTTTTACAAAAAAAAAAATATTCACTTTTTAAAATGACCACCACCGCATCCAAAGCACGTTGGTTTTTTTAACGTTTTATTAACTATTCCTTTTTTGGTCGAATAGCATGGACACGGGATATGTCTTTTTCTTCAATTTGCGTATTGTCATGTTTTAAGTTTTCAATTCTTTGACATTCTTCCGTAACCTTCTGCAAAGTAATCTCGGAATTTTGTTCGAGTTTGCCAATATTCGGGACCTTATGTCCTTATCTTTTGCTAGAAGTCAAGCCTTGAACGAATATCAAACATTTAAATCGATCAATTGAAAGATCATGTAACAAAACGTTCACACATTCTGTTAACATTACCAGCATACGTAACAACATCTTCATCGTCACGCTTTTTACCATATTCAAACACGAGAAACGAGTATGAAACAAACTAACTCGCTCGCCAAAAATACTAGATAAAGTATTAACAGTTTCTTCGAAAGAAATGTCACTAGTTTTTCTTGAAGGACAAAATTCGTATACTTATTATTTTCATCTGTACCCAACTTTTGTAAAAAGTAAACTCACTTTTTTGTTCATCAGTCCAACCATCACATTTTTTTCAAATATTGTTTCAAATCTTCTGAAATACGCAGGAAATGTTATGCCCTCCTCTGAGTTAAATTTGAACTCAGTAATAGAATTAGCAATACCTTCGGCCGTGAATCACGAATTTACTCGATTCTTAAGTAAAATTGCTTCATATAAAGCGTCATTTCGCTGCTGAACTTGTAAATCCAATAGTTGTTCCCGAAACAATTTTTGTTGCTCTTGTTGCAATCTTTGTTGCTCTTGTTGCTGAATTTGACTTTGCACTAGAGTTTTCGTTAATGCAATCAAATCTTCCATTACACGTAATAGATTACACAAAACACTTTTCGAAAACAGTCAAAAAGGGAAAACACGTATATATCCAACAATAAGCACAAGTCTTACTTATTTTTTGGCACGTTGAAACCTATTTCTTCGTGAAGAACAAAGTTCGACGTATTGTTTTTTTTCTTTCAGTGCGAGAAGAAAAAAATTATATAGTCCACCTAGAGTTGAAAGATTCTCCACTCAGCGTGATGAACGAATCTCTCGTCGCCACTGTTATGATGTTGATTTGGGGTTAATAAAGACAAACGCCAAATAACACGTAACAATAAAAAGGGGTTTATCTGGTTGGTAAGTAGGTACAGAAATCGCCTGAGTAGTCTATAACTAGCTCAGCCAAGAACTTCTCCGACTCTGTCTGTTTTTGACATGCCACTATTTAATGTCTTTGTTTGTAGACAAGTTTCATCTTCAAAGAGGGGTGGTAGGTTTTTAAACACCCCACTTGGAAAATTCTGGACTTAAATCTTTTCCACCCTAGTTCTTTTTCGTTTTTGCTTGTCCTTCTTTGGACAACTGTTTCAGGCAATGGTGGAGTTGGTATATCAAATAAATCATATAATACCTCCATTGGTTCTTCATTTTCTTTACTTATTTCTTCAATGATTCTTTTCCTTAATTGGTTCAAATGTCTTTTGTGCGTCCATTTTTTACTTCTTATCATGTATAACATCTTACCAATTCTTTGAGTTACCACTCCATCTTGCCAAAATTCCTTCCCATTTTTGTAATTTAAAAAAAAACTATCTCCCGGCCTGAGATATTTCATATTTTCCTGATGCGTTTTGTTCTGGTAACTCTTTTTTCTTTCCGGCAGCAGCCTATTGAATACAGATCTAATTTTTCTAGCAAACATCAGTTCAGCTGGAGGCATCCCTGATATTGCATTTGGATTTGGTGTTATTTTGTATATACTTAAAAACTGCTGTATATTACCATCATCTGTATTAGTACCATTTGTTTTTTTAAGGGCTCTCTTGAACGTATCAACAAACCGTTCAGCCTGTCCATTTGACCTAGGATGGTACAGTGAAGTCGTGATGGGGTCAATTCCCAGAGTCTTACAAAACGTCTTAAATTCACTTCCTGTGAATTGAGTTCCATTATTAGTGACAATTTTTCTGGTACTCCAAAATGTGCAAACAGTTCTGTAAGAAAATCTTTTGTTACAGAAGCAGTTGGTCTTTTGCACTAAAAAATTTCAGGCCACTTGGAATAGCTATCCACAACTATCAAGTAGAAATTACTATTCATGGGTCCAGCATAATCTATGTGGAGTCTGGTCCATGGAACATCTGTTTTTGGCCATGGTGTGTATTTTACTGGCAGTGCTTTCGCTGCCATTTGACACCCTCTACAAGTTTTAACTACCTGTTCAATGTCTTTGTCCACATTTGGCCAATAAATGTAACTCCTCATCAGGGCTTTCATACGTCCAATACCAGGATGCCCCTGATGAAATTCCTTCAAAATCCGCTTTTGTAGTACAACCGGTATCACGACCCTTCCAGCATATAACAGCACTTCATCACATATTGAAATATGCTGGTGAAGAAGTTTTATACTTTTCTGAAGTTACAACTTCTTTCATTTTCTAATAAAAATGTCGTTTTCTGCTTTTAATTTTATCTCATCTAATGTCACCGGTAATTCTTTTACTGTGTTATACATTACTTCAACCAATTCATTTTCTGCTTGTAACGACCTTTATCACCGTATCTCCCTAGCGGTTTCGAAGACGTTGGGATCAGTCTAGATAAACCATCAGCATGGCTTAATTTTTAGATGATAAAAATTCCATTTTGAAATTGTAATTCAACAAAATGGTTCCCCCATCGTTAAAAACAGTTTGCCGTATGAGTAGGTATACCCTTCTTTGAACCATAGATTGAAAGCAGCAGGCGATGGTCGGTCTGCAATATAAACCTTCTTCCATGTATGTACTTATGGAATTTTTACAAGCATAGATGATAGCTAAGTTTCTTTCTCAATTTGAGAGTACTTCTTTTTCTGCGGGTAATAATGTCCTTGATGCATGTGCCACTGGCTTCATATTGCCATCTCTGAATTTATGCAGAATTACTGCACCTATTCCATACTCGCTTGCATCCAATGCCACTATAATTTCCTGTTTAGGGTCATAATGTGTTAGTGATAATTCCGACGTCAAAGTATTCTTTATTTTGTCAAACGCCTTCTGACACACTTCTGACCATTCCCACTTTGCTCCCTTTTTAAGCAATTTATTTAATGGAGCCATAAGGCTGCACAAATTAGGAATATATATCCATAATAGTTAGCAAGTCCTAAGAACGCTTGTAGCATTACTACGTTTTTGGGAGTTGGCATGCTTTTGATCACTTCTGCACTCGCTGGATCTGGTCTTCTTCCATCAGAGTCTATTACCTGCCCCCAAAACTTAATTTCACTCATAAAAATTCACATTTTTCAGCTCCAAGTTTGAATCCATATTCTTCAATTTTTCAAAAAACCTGATTAATATGTTCCAAATGTTCATTTCGATCTTTACTTTTTTATCAAAATATCATCAAGATATGCAATGGCGAAGTCCAACCCTGCCAGCACAGTGTCCATAATTTGCTGAAAAATACTAGGGGATACTTTTAAACCAAAAGGCAGATGGTTTAATTTGTATAAACCCTTGTGTGTATTGATAGTCAACAATTTAGAACATTCTTCGTCCACTTTCACTTGGAGATAGGCATCCGATAAATCCAATTTAGAGAATATTTTTCCTCCACTTAAACTTGCAAAAATGTCTTCTGGTGAAGGCAAAGGATATGTGGTCTTTTAAGCAATCATTTAGACCCGTAGAGAAATCGGCACACATCCGAATTTTATTATTTTTTTCTTAACATATACAACAGGGCAGGCCCATTCTGAAAATTCAATGCGTGAAATAACTCCTAAATTTTCAAGCTGTTCCAATTCTTTGTTTTCAGAGCGAGAAAGAAAAAAAATTTATATAGTCCACCTAGAGTTGAAAAATTTCTCTACTCAGTGTGATGAATAAATCTCTTGTCGCCACTGTTATGATGTTGATTTGGGGTTAGTAGAGACAAACGCTAAATAACACGTAACAATAAAAAAGGTTTTTAATAGGTTGGTAAAAGGTACAGAAATCGCCTGAGTAGTCAATAACTAGCTCAGCTAAGAACTTCTCTGTCTATCTGTCTTCCCCCATGTCAACTGAAATGCCACTATTTAAAGTCTTTGTTCACAGATGCAGACAAGTTCATCTTCAAGAGGGGTGGTAGGTTTCCGACACAACACTGATAAGTATAAGGAGGATATTTTGAAATAAAGCTATTAATCTCTTTCAATCCTATAATCCAAGTTATAATTTGTCTTTCAAGTTATGTTCTTGAAGATTGTGAAGAGGCCATTGGATAACAACTTTCATCAACTGATAAAACTTATTCGACAACAGTCCATGTAGTCAATGTTTTTTCCAGCCATAAATTTTCTTGATTCATGTTAACCAATATTTAATCAGGCAAGATATAATAAAAATGGATTGTTTTATTCTGTAGACGTTAACTTGTCTGATAATTTTTATTCTCATTAGTTATTTATTCTTTCTCATTTCATGTTGCTTTGCAAAAGCACGTTGGTCTTAAATTAAACTAAAAAAAATACTAGTAAATAAATGAATTATTTACAACGATTCATCCAAGAAATAGAAATGGTTTTTAGTTTACTAATACTACTATGTATGTCAATAAAGATGAAGTCGGTCAAGAAAAATAAGGAATGATTATAGATTTAAATGACTTCAGCTGGAAGGTCTCTCTGACCTTATGATGTTGCCTTCTCAAGGAACATGGATGTGAATGGGAGTCATACAAAAGTTTATTCTCTATTTCTAGTCTGGGTTGCTTACAACTGTAGAAAGACAGTCTCAAAATTGTAATAAAAAGCAACTGTAATTAAGATGTGAGAAATACTAGTTGAACAATTAACATTATCTGTGTTTTTTAATTTCTTTTCATAATGTTTCAGTCAATGTACCCATTAGCCTTCATCTGACTTTAATAAACTTTTGGGAATGTTGTATAGAATTCTTTATTTAATCAGTGGTTGATTTTCTGTTTTCATTTCTATCTTCAAGATCCTTTTGCATTAATGTAGGCATCCTCCAGGGCTCTATCCATGGACTAATGGTGTTTCTAATTTTAATCAATGACCTTTCTGATGGTATCAATTCTCAACTTGGTATCTATACTGCAGTCACAACCATTTATTCCACTCTTACTACTGATTGGTTTCATAAGGTCAAATTAGCAGCTGATCTAAAAATGATCAACTTTCTGTTGTTAACTGGGGCAAGGAATGGTGTGTTAATTTTAATGCCTCCAAAATTAATCTGCTGAATTTTTAATCATCTGAGAATCCTTTTTACCTCCCATCAGCATGATGCATTGCACTTACTTGATTTTCAGGTTTTCCTCTGATTTGAAGTGGAAAGATTATATTGAACTAATTTCTAGGTCTGCTTCTAGGAAAGTTGGTTCACTGTATTTCTTGCTAGACTGTTTTTTTGACAGAATCTATCTTACATATTCATAAGTTTACCCTTTGTCCTTGCTTTGAATACTGCTGCCACATCTGGTCTGATGTTCCTGCTATATATTTAGAGATTCTTGATAAAAATCCAAAGAAGAATCTGCAATGTTATTGGTCCTGACCAGGCATATTGGCTTCAATCACTTTTCAAAACACTGTCATGTAGTTTCCTGTGCCTTTTCTATAAATATTTTCATGGTGATTGTTTTGATGAACTTTTCTCTGTGTTAACTTGACTTTATGAATTTAACTATTAGATTGGCGACAAGGTCTTTTACTGTTGAAATGGCTAAATAAAAAAAAAAATATAACTGTTACATTTAGATTGTCTTTCATCTTTTTTTTCAGAACTCATCAATTTTTGTTATGATGCTTATTTGTCAGCTTAACTGCTTATATATTTTATTATTTTTTCATTGCAGTGCTCCAAAAAAAATTGGGACGGTTGTTCCTGGGTGCACCAAATGTAACAAACAAAAAACAAACATACACTGCATCAAATGAAGAGAAGTAATAATGCTTAAAAATATGTTTAAAATTCTCAGTATTCAATTTAAACAGGAGCCAAGGATAACAGATGACTCTAAGGGATTCGTCCTAGAAATATTAGATCTAAAAACATCATTCTGAGCATAACAGATCAAAATAAGTGGTACCCAGGACGTGTGCTGTCTTTCATTGTTTTTTTACTCTGCTGCTGTGGAATATTAACTGAACAGAAATTACAATGTGCTGTGAATATTTTAATTCTGAATACAGATCAGGGGAAAGCGTTGCTTAGTTTAGTGCTGCTTCCATGTCTGGGAAGAGAAAGTGGTTGATTGGTCAGCTTGATGTCAGTCGCACACTTCAGTGTAGAAATAGTTTTAAGACAAAAGAAAAAAAAAATTAAAAATGATGGATGGCAAAATATGATGTGTTGTCTTCATTAATTTTTATAATCATAATTTCTTTAATTTTTACCTCCATATTTCATTATTTAAACAGAAAACATGAATATCTGGTTAGTGTAGTTGTTAGCAGCTTGGAAAGAGAAATTGATGTGCGAGTTCAAATTCTTGCCGAGTTTGTTACATTCCTTTCTCACAAATACCCTATGGGTTAAACAGTAGGAGAGATTGGATTTTCTAGCTTTAGTTGGCAATCAGTCAATTGATAAAAAAAAACAGCTATCTTTCAGCAACCTAGGCCATTCATGGAACTTGGAAAAATGCACAGTGACTGAAATGTCATATGAGTTATGCAATCTGTCGCAGTCACGTTGTCTTATTTTTCAAAAGCATTATTTTACTTGTAAAATAAAATATCATATTTGTTTTTAAATAAATGGACTGTATTTTTACCCCATTCACCAACTGACTGAAAGTAAAAACAATTTGAACAAGCTTTTTTCATGTGTTTAGTATGGCTCCCTTTCTGTGATTAGATCAATTAACCAAACAATCTAAGACAACATGTCCTGTGCAGTGTCCCTTCAGCTGTGTAATCATGACTCTCCACAACTTCTTACAACATCAGGAAGAGGCACCTGAAGTTTCTGGGACACATAATGAGGAAGGAGGGCCTGGAGAATCTGATACTCATGAGTTGAATAGAGGGAAAGAGAGACAATTGAAAAAACATGTGACATACCTGGTAGGCTTAAGCAATGGATGACAGAATATGGTCTGGGGGAGGAAGCAGAGGTAGAAACTTGTTGAGAGCTGCAAGGGATAGAGGGCGTTGGAGTGCCATGATAAAACATCCTGAAAGGACACGGCACATAAAAAAGAAAGGAATCTCCTTATACCTCTCACTTCCTGTTCTGTTATCCATTTACAAAAGCTTGTAAAGAATGATACTTACTGTTTCTTACTGCCCTACAATGTCTTGTGAGTGACAAATTCTCCAAGCCTTCTTTCCTCATTATGTGCCCTAGAAATTACAACTGTTTCTTTTTTGATTCTAAGTAGAATTGTCTTTTTTGTTTCCATTTCCTTTAAACTGCCTTGTTTCTCCATAGTATTCTCAGCATCTTTCTGTTGAACCACGTCTCTGTTGCCTCAAGTTTTCTCTTCATCCACAAGGAAATTATTCAGCATTCATTACCACAACAGAGGATTGATATTCCATAGCAGTTCAGTACACATCTTTGTTTTCAATGAAATTTTCCTGTTTCTTAATACTTTGCTTAGTTTTTTGGAAGGCATCATTCATGATTCCAATACCCTTTCTGATTTTGGTGTCATTTTCTGTCCTCCATTTGAAAAAAAAATCCTAGATATTTAAATTTTTGTACTTGCTGGAATCTGGTGTCTCTAATATGTTATTCACATCTTGGGTTGTTCCTTTTACTGATAACCATACATTCTCTCTTCTTGCAATTGATGTTTAGTCCTATGGGAAAGGTATGAATACATCACCTCCTCCTAGTTATGAGTTCAATAGTAGGACTAGTATCTGGAAAAACCACTGTTGTCCTCAATAAATTGTTAATGCAATATTCACTCACAAAAAGAAATATTATTACAATCCAAAAATATGTTTCAGGCTTAAATAATCCACAAAGGTTTGATAAGCCATAAAAAACAAATCAATCCATCAATTGGTTGGTTAGTATCATTTTTATTGTGTATGATCAAATCTGACAGTGTTAGCATGATAAAACCAAAACTGACATTACATTATCTTCTATATACATAATAAGGTTATTTTGAAAACTATTTTGTAGGAAGAAAGTAATCACAAGATACTTTTATTTAATATACAACTTATGTTGAAGTTGTGGCAATTAGAAAGGAAAAGAAAGGCACATGACAAGAAAACACACTGACCTGCATTAAAGATGATCAAGACTGTGAAGATTATTTCAAAGTAATTTTTAACTTCAATAACATTTACCAGCTGATAAATCGTTAATCCTAGGACTGCAAATATATTTAAGATGGAGATTCCAAGGAAGAGATATTCTGTGTTAGTGAGACCAACCAATGTATATGCCTATAACAAATAAAATAAAATGATACTTTTAATAATGATAAAAAAAGTTGAAAATTATCAAAAGGAAATTTTTAGCCACAGAATAAATAAAAGATGCAATTGTAAAGATTTGTATTTATATTTTAGCTAGTGAATTAATTAGTTAGTGGAAACTAAATTACTATTAATTTTTTTTACATTTTCAGAATGTTTTTTTTTATGAATTACCTCCTACCAAATCAGAAAATGTTTAATTCATTGTCATATACCACTGGCAAATAGCTAATAGTCAACGAAGTTTTACAATTTCCTCCCCAAATGCCACGTTATTGTGACTGAGATTGTCAAGAGAACCATTTTATTCAAATTTAATACATAATCAAATTTAATACTTAATTTTTCTAAATTTATTTCCATTGAAAGTAAGATCTTTATCAAAGATGACCACCTATCAGCAAATACATCATCTCATTGCCAATAGTCAGTGGTCAACTATCAATCCTTGTACCTAACCTGGAGTGTTTCACAATATTTAAGTGTCATTCATTAGGATTTTATTCTTTATTAAATTTGTCAATGAATTATTTTTTATATAAATTTGGAATTACATATTTGTCTTGGCTAACAAAACTTAAATAAAGTGTCACTAAAAATTTTATTTTTAAAAACTGTGTCACCAATTCAAAATGTCTGAAAGACTCTCACCTAGCCTAACCCTATAAAAATTGTAATATTAAATGAAAATAGAGAGATCTTATATTCTTGAATTGGTTTAGATTTAAGAATCTCCATTCAAATAAACAATATGACTTCTGTTTCTTCAGGTCTAACACTAATATGTTAACATCCATCACTGAATTTTCTATCAAGCTTTTGGCAAGCTGGCCTTATCCCTAAATATATAAAGGATATCTGTTTGCCTGAATATTTGGCTTAATCCAGTTGTTCTTAATAAATCCTGTAATGAAATTGTTTTTTGAACAGACATGCTTCTAGATCATTTCATATTAATGTAGGGGTCCCCATGGCTCTGCATTGTTGTTTTATCTTCAACAACAACTTTCTCCATGTCATCAGTTCCAAACTAGGTATTTATATAGATGACACAACCATTACTCCAGTCTTAGCAAGTTCTGACCAACCCAACAAAGTAAAACTGGCAACTTCTCTTGAAAAAAGGATCTCAAATCAGTTGTTAATTGGAACAAGAATGGTTGTAAGTTTTAATGCCTCCAAAACAAAACTGCTTTCATTTAATCACCACAGAGAAACCTTTTCTACCTGCCATCAGCAACTCATGCTAACCTTTGGGGCAGAAACTGTTTGTGCATTCTTGGGCTCACATTTTCCACTGACATGAATTGGAGTGATTATATTGAATCAATTGCTAGATCTACTGCTACAAAAATTGGTTCAGTGTCATGCCAGACAATTCTTTTTGTCAGAATCCTTTTTGCACATTTATAAATCTACCATTTATCTGTGCATTGAATACTGATGCCATATCTAGTCTACTGCTTTACTATAAATAATGAGATTCTTGACAAAATTCAAAAAGAGTCTGTAATGTAATTTATCCTGGCAATTGGTTTCTGATGAGCATTTCTACCCTCTTGTCTTTTCCTGATTTCCATGGCAATTGTTCTGAAGCTGTTCTTAAATGCTACTAGATTCCATGAATTTAGGTCATGCTACTAGATTTACTTTATCACCATTTTAGCTAGATGCAATTGTATGATCTATTCTAATAGTTTCTTTTCACTCACTTCTAACCTGGAATTTCTTGTTTTCCTACAATCTGCAATCTTCAAAAATTTAAATGCAACATCAATCACCATCTTCTGTCTTCCTGAATCCTGTCTTTTATTTTAATTTCTTCTCATTAAAAGTTTTTCATTCTCTTTCATTTCCTGTAATATCCTTGTCCTAGTGGCATTATTGCCTTCCTTGGGGTGAAACAATTAAAAAAAAAATAAACTCTGCCAACATTTTAACACAAACCAAAGATAAGTAATTGCTGTTTCAATTTCATATCATTGTATTATTTTTAAAACCATTCTTTTCAAATTTGATTATTTAGACCAAAACAGAAAACCTAGGGATGTGCTACTGAAATACTTTTAATTTGCATGGAAAATGGAAGAGACATGATCCAAAAGATGACTTTGGGAAATAAAGGAAATGCATGAAACCATCACCATAGCTATGAGTTAACTATTGCTCCAGACTAGGCTCTCAAGCCTTATAAAGCAACAAGTCTGGGAGAAGGAAAAAATATGAATTAAAATATATAGAAAATGTAATTTCACTATCTTACCAAAATACAGATTATTGAATAATAAAGATAAAAATGTGAAGAATATGATCACCCACTGCCTGAAGGAAAATGCCATTAAAAAATGAAAAAGAATTTCTATGTTTGAATTAGCCATCCATGTTTTGAATAAATTCAAAGCAAATTTATTTTCCATGTTTTTACTCAATTAATCTTTTCAGAGAAATGGGAGGGAAAAATTCAGGCATAGGAACAAATTTTTTTTTAAATGCATCCAGAATTTAATTTGGTAGGAAGTAAAGATCCATTAACTTCAGCCTCTTCTTTTTCCCTTTCTTTTAAATCAGAAATTTCTATGATGCTGTTGACATAAAGATTTATGGTTGTGGATTTAAAAAAAAAAAAAGCAAAATTGTTTTGACAGTAATAATGATGAAAATTTTTTGAAAATGGAAGTTTTTTTAGTTTTTTGGCTTTAATAAATTCTAGTCTATAAATAGTCAATAATTTATTTATTCATCCTCATGTTTGTCGGATCCAACTTTTTAATCAAATAAATTATGTTTTCCATTAAATGCTTGTTAGACTCTCAAATTTATTCTAAATCATTTTCTGCAATCAGCTGACCATCTGCCAAATCCTATGTTTTCAGTTATCTTCTACCCAAATTAAATAAATATCCACTCCATTTCTTGTTTTCAGAAAAGATTTGGTTTAAAAACTTAATAAAAATCAAATTACTTTTTCCAAATATACGAATATAGATTCCTTAACTGGATTCAGTGGGATGTTACAATAAATTTCAAAATGGCATGTGTGGGTTCAAAGATTGAAATTTTGAATTGAACCAGAATATTTCACTAATTTTTCCACAATTTTTTCCCATTGCTATCAAATGGATTTTCTTGTTATTGTTGCTGGTGATATTTTTGGTGATGACAAGATTTTAGGTTGTATTAACCAAAAGCAAAGCTATATATATATATATATTGTAAATTTGGGCAGCAAATTTCCCTCTTTACGCATTTTTCTTTGAAAATGACTGACTGACAAAAAACTTGTTTTTTTTTGTATAATTTTTTTCAAAAGGACATAAATGAATATATAAAAATATGCCAAACATGTTCCGAAAAAACAAAACATTCCTAAAACTCTAGATACATAGATAAAACAATCCATATATTTTCAGTAGTAAAAAAAGTAAAATAAAATATATCCTTCAATAAGGTTCACTATTGGTTTAGTTGAGCTGTCTGAGAAAACATTTGGACAATTTTATATAATTTAGTTTGTATAAAAAAAAAAAAAATTATATGAACAAATGAAAAAATTATAAAAAACTCAACCAGTGGATTTCAGCTTTTTTCATTAGATGGAAACTTGTTTATATATATATATATATATATATATATATATTAAACTTTATTGATGTAATCTGATGCATAGCATAAATTTAAAAAACTCATTTTTTGAATATGACTATAAGAGGCTTGGATACAAATGTATATCTACACAAACATATTTATCAGAAACTCATTATATATATATGTTTATATTCATGAAAAATGAAAATATACATTTTATAATAACATGTATTTATGCATATATATTCGGATATAAATCTTATTTTTTGAAATTTCCCACCATAAAAGAACCAAAATTCCCATACAAAAAAAAAAAGGAAAAAAAATCAAAAATAAAATCCCTTCAAAAAATGAAATATGTCTTCCAATTCTGATGGTTGGTTTTGGGTTGATTAGTAAAAAATTTTATTAGTATTAGACTAATATAATTTTGATAATGTTTTCTCTTGATGAATGTTTTGCTATGATAAATAAAAAATGAATAAAACAAACATGATAGGTAATATATTTTTGAATGATTGTTTAAAATAACAAAAAGATTATACATGCTTATTTTCTGATTAACAATGTTACAATGAAAATAAACAGTGAGTTTGTTAAAGAACAAAAAAATGTTCATTTAAACTTGTTTTCTTTTGTTGAATAGATTTCAATCTGCTTTCTTGAAAATTTTGCAAAAAAATAATCTAATTAAAAAATATTCATACATACAAAATAATGAATAATTGAAATTTCTTTTTAAAAATTATTTCAGCTTTGTTTATTATCCATATGTTGGGTTGAAAATAATATTGGACACACAAGAAAAATATTTAATGAATACTTCTTATGAGGGTGATTGTTAATGAAATTTAAGTTTATTATTTTTTTGGCCTGTGTTCCCAATAAAATTAACAATTTCTAAAAATAAAATATTTATTTTAAATAAATAACCTTCCTACTTATCAATATAACGTTTGCTGACAAGAATGGAAAAATATTTGCAGGATACAACATTTGACATATAAATATTTTACATTGATTTAAATATTTCAGTGGATTTTTTATACATTGATTGCATTTATTAATATATTTAACAGAAATTTCAGATATAGAAATTTTTAGTTGTGATTTGATATATTCAACCTCATTAATTTCAAGATCTTAATAATTTTGACACGTTAAAAGCAAATATAAATTTTTTTTTAAATATCATTTTTTTTAAATAGTCAAAAAAAAAGTTGGTTAAATTTTTGAATAACTGTTAAATTTTTATCTTCACAACATTAAACATGGAGAATTTAAAAGAAGCAATGCCAAATGATAAAAGGTCACTGAAAATTCAATCTTTCAATTCATAAATATTCATTTGGATTGTTTCAGGATTCAGGGACAAACAAAATGAAAATCAAAACAAACATTCTGAAAAGTGTTCATTTTGAGTTACTGTAATTTAAAAGAACTTAGTAAGGCAATGAAAATTCTTTTTCAATTGATTCGGTGATAAATTGAAGAAGTGAATTTAAATTACAGTCCTGGTATAGTTCTGTAACATTTTAATTATAAAAAAAAAAAAAAAATAACGTTTAAAAGGTATTGACGGTTAAGTAATGGTAATTGAAAAAATAAAATGGATAATATCTGGATGTCATTCCTGTTTAAGTGAAACCAAAAAATATTAACATTTAACATTTGATAAAAAATATAGAAAGTTTTTAACTGATATTGAGAATTAAATAAAATTGTTTAAAGAAAGAAAAGAAGTTTTGGAATCACAACAATTTATTCAACACAAATAGATGTTTAATTTACAAATAAGCAATGTTGATAATTTCACTTTTATGCAAAAATAACATAGAGAGTTGAAAAATTTTAATTAAATCAACTTTTGTATTTATATTGAGTTTAAATGACATTGAAGGATATAAGAATCATTTTACATTTCAAAAATGCCAGAAGAGTTAAATGAATCAACATAAAAGACCTATTTTTCCCAAAAAAAAAAATATTTTTGTTTTATACCTGAGACAGATTCATCATTTCAAGGAATATGCATGTTAGAAGGAAAATGTTTAATAATTATTTTTTAGTTTAAATGAATTAAAAAAAAAAAAAAAAAAATAAAAGGACAAAAATGAAAAATACAGTTAATTCAACTACAATGAAAAAAAAAATAAAAATGAAAAGAAAGTTTACTTTAGATGAACATTTGAATTAAAATTATTTTTTATTAGTTGTATATCACACACATTGATAAATGAACAAATTGGAAATGTTATAAAATAAAATAAGACATATCTCGGCTGATTTACAGGCAAATAAACTAACATACTCAAGAGCGAGAGCCGGATGTGAACGGGACAAAGGCCCCGTCACAAAATGACCATTATCTTTCATTTACACATATTTCCTGACGCATGAGTTCGGTCGAAAAATAAAATAATATTTTTAAAGTGTTTCTATTTTTCGACCAATAAAAAATGCTTCCCTCCTAATTATACTCATGTCATTTTTTCGAGCCTGTTAAGCCATAAAAAACGCCATAAAAGGGGTCACACGGAAGTACAACAACGGCAGTCAACAGGAGGCCAGGAAGAGACCTGTCACGGTCAGGTTGAGCGGTCAGCAGCAGCCAGCAGGAGGTAGCACCACGCCAACCAGCGAGAACTACTATGAGAGATCAACCCAGATCTTCAGCCGGCCTATGAACTATACCACAAGGTAGCTGTCCCAAACCCACACGTTCCTATTGAAATAAATCACGTAAATCTATTTCTGCTGTTGTATTTCTTTCTTGCAACCATACGCTTGTCTATAACACTGGTGCCAGAAACGTACAGCAAGAGAAATATGGCCGACTACACGAGCTTCACCCGAGCCGAACTATTTACTCTCATCAAGGAACAGAAAACACTACTATTCAACTTGAAAACAAGACCAACACAGCCTTCCGAAGATACGATACAGGAAATTCAAGCCGACATGAACGACATGCTGACTGCCCTAAAATCAACAACTTTAACACCTCCCACCGCTCAAACAAACGGCGATTACAGCTTAATGATGCGCCAACAAACTATATGCGACATATTGAAGCTAGAGAGAACTTTTCACCCTGGACACGACGTGAACCGATTCATTACGGCTCTAAACAAAGCATACACAATCCACGTCACGCCAGAACTCAGCACCTATCCCAGCCTGGAATGCGAATTCGTCAAGTCTGCTAAAGATTTACTGGACCAAAGTATCTTTCAGTAGATGGTTGACTCAAAAAAAGACATATCCACCTTCGAACAACTGAAGAAATACTTATTAGGGAGCCCACGAAAGCCAGATGACTAACTTCCAACACCTCAGTCAAGCCTGGGATCTGGAACGGCGAAACGGCGAAAAAATTAACAGACTTCGCGGGTCGACTCGAAAACACCCTTAGAGAGGCAGCCGTCCACAAAAAAAAACAAATACAAAAAGAAAAATACAGACTTAACAGTCGATGGACTTATTTCCATCATCGGCACTATGCTAATGAGCAAAAAGGTGAAAATTTGGAACTCAAATGTTTACCCACATCTCGTCAAGACAATGGACAACCACTATTCAGCCATTGGCATAGCCTCCGAAGCTCAAAGATACCTTGATCGCGGTGTAAAATCCAACGACATGACTTCGCACAACACTGTGTATTTCACACAGAAACCACAGCAGTCAAACCAAAGAAACGCGCCACTCCGACCCAGCAGGCAACCAAACCCACAGCAGACGAGCCTCACCAACCCTCCCGAACATGGCCACCATCCGATACGCAGAAAGCATCAGCACACACCACGAATCAGCGTGTGCAAGAACTACCTCAGAGGTCGCCCCTGCCTCCATGGACGCAACTGCCTATATCGCCACCCACCTCGCACTCGGGCACAGGCCCATATCGACGCAACGAATGATAATATACAAGCCATAAATGATGTGGAACAGGATTTTTGCTTCGGGCGATGCCTCGTTCGCCGTGCCCCTACGTCAGCCATCACACCTTCAACTTTCAAGGACTCGCTCACCATTCACCGCTCGTCCAATCCACCTTCAATTTCAGGGACATCACCTTCTCTGGTGTCGCAATGCTAGACCCTGGATGCTTCACCTGCATCTTACCAATATCTTAATTACCCAGAGAAGCCAAGAAACACATGACCCGCTCCGACGTCGTAGTAAAAGGAATCAACGGCAGAAAGATTAACGTGTTAGTAACTACCCAAACCATACCGATCCACATTCAAAAAGGTTAAAATATCCTACCCAAACCACACCAATCCTGATCGCCAAAATCCTATGTAATCGACATTCTAAAAATGACAACCAAAATGTGACTATAGAATTCAGACGCACACTTTCCTCAGGATACACAACACACACAGCCGCAATCATATCACCGTCATCGTCAACCAACGATCCAGCATATGGCGCCCAAGTTGACATCATCCAAAACCAGCCTACGATGGAACTACAGCCCAACATCCAGACACTGGATCAAAAAAGCTAACCTGGCTAAAAGCATAACACGAGGCTATCGCTACCAAACCACCCGAATCGAGACGAACTAGAGGCCATGCAAAACTCATTCGCTATGCTGACATTATCGGCACCGAAAGCAGCAGCAAAGGCACATTCATCCGACCCATCCGCATACCAACCAACGGCCAGTCTCGCAGCCAGAAACAACACCCGATAGCCCAGGTTTTGGAAGCAGACGTAGATACCGAAATTAAGGGCATGGCTGATGAAGGTATCATTGAAAGCTGCAGCGACCCCAAAGGCTTCAATAGCCCTGTATTTGCCGTACGCAAGAAAAACGGATCGATTCGCGTCGTCGCTAACTTTAAAAGAACTCTCAACAAGGTCTTAGTCGATCTTGACCCTTACCCAATGCCAAGGATCGACCACTTGTTCAACAAAATCGGCAAAGGCAATAGATATTTTACTACCCTCGATCTACGCAGCGGCTACTGGCAAATTGAGATCGACAAGCGAGACCAATACAAAACAGCATTTACATGGAAGGACCAATGCTATCAATACATGCACCTGGCCTTCAGCCTTACATCTGCTGGACAAATCTTCTCCCGTTGCATAGCAGAAGCCCTAGCCACAGTCACATCCCGTGACAACATTTCTTCCTATATCAACGACAACCTGGTCCACGCTAGGAGATTTAGGGAGTACATATTCTCCCTCAAACAATTTTTACTGCCCTCCGAAAATTCGGACTCAAGCTGAATCCAGATAAATGTTCATTCCTATTGTGAGACCGGAAACTACCAACACAATAGACTCTTCCAGGCCTATATTAAGTAGGCGACAAACACTCAATAGAGTGTCACACTTTTTCCCACCCTATCTCTGTAACCTGTTTGATATATCTTTCTTACATCTAATCCGTGTTCCAATTTTGTGGTCCCAATTTGGCCCCCATCAGTGGCGAACGAGGATTCGAAACTAAAACGGGGAAAGAAACAATTTCGTACGTCGAAAAACCACATCAGTGGCGACGAGTATTCGAGAAACGAACTCACGGCGAAACATCCTCACCAATCCCACATCAGGTCGACGAAACATTCGACAAACGCAACACGTCGAAAAACAATATTTTGCCAGTCCCACAACAGTGGCGACAGAAAGATTCGAGAATTTCGTTCTCACCATATCAATAGCGACATTACTCGAAAAATACACAAACTCCACGCGTTCCCACAGCAGTGTTGATATGAAAGCAGCGCTGGTATTAAACCAGCGATTTAAAATCCTAAACACCCAGCGTCTACATATATTCCAATACCAAACAGCAATGACGAACTAGCGATTCGACATCTACGGAATATTAAAGTCTGTCCAAAATACGAGAACGATTTCTACTTACACACACACAGAGAAAAAAAAAAGTTTGTTTATAAAACAAACGACTCAAGTTTTCGAAAAAAAACTATCGAAAAATTTTTTTATGTAACTGAGTTGAACTCGGGCATAAAATTATTCTCCTCTCAAATTCACTGAGGTGAGTTTTCTCTTTTTGTAAAAAAAAAAAAAAATAAATAAATAAGTGTGGTGAAAATTTATTCAATTACGTTAAAATTAACGGAACCACAGGGGAAAAAAGCTAAACACTTAATTGGTAATTCTGTAAAAGAAAAAAAAAAGAACAAAAATCTATCAAGATTTTTTTGTGTACCTCCTCTTAGTACACGTGTTTCAAAGCAACAAAAAAAAAGCGCTGTCATTTTAAATATGGAAGATTTGCAAAAAGTAGTTGTCCAAATGTTAAAAGCAAATTTGGATCAGCAACAAAAAGCAGAAGAAAGACAACAACAACTATTTTTGGAATTTCATAAACAACAAATGGAATTTCATAAAATTACGCTTCAGAATGCTGAACTACAACAGAAACAACTTAAAGAATTACTCGTAAATGCATTAAAAGGCTCAAACTCTGAAAAAGATACAATATTCTCCCAGAGTACAATCTACAATTCAATGGAAACCTTTGAATACGTACCAGAGAACGGCAAAACGTTCGACGCTTTTTACAAGCGCTACGAAGATATTTTCAACGTAGACTGTGAACAATGGTCCAGTAAAAAAAAAAGGTACGTTTACTATTAAGGAAACTGGGAACTACAGAACATAGTAGGTTCGTAGATTTCATACTACCCAAGAAAACGACTGACTTGGATTTTTCAGAGACTATTAAGCTCCTATCAGTACTATTCGGGCCTAACACAACCTTGTTCCACAAACGTTGGAAATGTCTGAACACAGTCAAAGACAACCAACAAGATTTTCTAACGTTTGCAGCATCGCTAAACAAGCTCTGTAATGATTTTAAACTAGCCGAACTGACTGCCGATGATTTCAAGTGCTTAGTTTTCGCACAATGTCTAGTATCAGCAGAAGACGCCGAAGTCAGACGACGGGTACTGACCAAGCTTGAGAACGAACAAGGATTGACTCTCCAAAAACTGGCAGAGGACTGTCAAAGAGTAATATCTGTAAAGCGATCCTCAAACACTATCGAGGAATCAGGTGTGACTCAGATTAATAAAATCAGAAGCAAGTCCCCCTATTCCCCTAAAAAGACAAAAAGGCAAATCTCATGTGGTTTAACCAAACCCAAATAAGTTAAAGAAACCGCCCGGACCATGTTACCATTGTGGTAAATGACATTGGATGAAATTCTGTCCAGTTAAGAACAAAAAATATTGCAGAAATTGCAATAAAAGTGGTCATACATTAACTTCGTGCTGGTACACCAACAGAACAAGAAAATCCAAAAATAAAATTAGGCAAAGCTCAATCTGACGATATTGTTGATAGGAATTTAAGAAAATATGTAACTGTGGATATTTTCAATAAGTCCATTAAATTTCAGCTTGGGGAAGGTTCTGATCTTTCAACCATTAACCGTACTTGGCGAAAATTAAACAAGCCATATGACCTTATTAAAAACGGATAAAACAGCAAAATCCGTAACTGGCGAAAAGATTAACATTTTAGGCGAGATAATACTTACAGTAACACTAAATGGAGTTACCAAAAAGCTCAAAGCCTATGTATTAAAACTTCAGACAACTTATTTGGAACTGATTGGATAGAAAAATTCAATCTTTGGGATTGCCCAATGAGTACATTTTGTCGCAAGATACAAAGTACAACGTCCAATTTGGTAATCCTAAAAAAGGAACTCAAACAACAATTTCCCCAGTTTTTTTTTTCTGGCGGCCTTGAGAAATGTACTAAAATGAAAGCTAAGTTCAAGGTGAAGGACTTTGCACAACCGGTATTCAAAAGAAACGGAATGTCCCTTTCAGGCTGCTCTAGAACAAATAAACAAAGAGTTAGATAGACTCGAACAAGCAGGTATCCTGTCAAAAACAGATTTCGCGAGTGGGCAGCAAGTTACGGTTACGTCAAAAAGAAGTCCAATCAAAGTGAGCCAACGCGATCAGAAACATGCCGGTCCCAGATAACGTTCAAGCGTTACAATTCTCTCCTAATCCTGTTTTTCCCCAAGGGTTCATTAAGAACATGCAAAATTTGAGAGGGCCTCAACCAACTTTTAAAAAAGATAAACCATGGTCATGGACCAAGACGCCAGAGAAGATCAAGAAAACGCTTTCAGACCTCTCCCCACACATTTCGACCCTAGTCTCGACATCATAGTCGCAAGTGATGCAAATTTTACGGTATAGGCGCTTGCATATTCCCCAAACTGCCAGACGGTTCGCGAAAATGTGGCTCACGCATCAAGAATCTAGTTCGATCTCGACATGCCCCAAGTCTCTCCGTGCGACGCTCAGGAAGGAAAAGGAAAACTCAGCCGCTCGACGTAAATCCCAAGACAAAAAAATTAAAAGTTTTATTTTTTTCTCCTTTTTTCAAAAAAAAACTTTGGAAGTGGGGGGGATTGTGAGACTGATCTCCCAATGGACTCTTCCAGGCCTATATTATGTAGGCGACACAACAGTCTAGAGAGTCACACTGAGAGTCACACAGAGACACACTGAGTGACATAGTAAGTTCCGCTTACACTATCTCCGTAACCTGTTGTTAATATATCTTTCTTTACATCTAATCCGTGTTCCGCCAAACACTGTGGAACCCTTTGGCCCCACATCAGAGCTCGCATCAGAGGCAAAATTCCTCGGACGCATAGTAAACAGCGAAGGATTCAAGGCTGATCCAGAATACGTTCGTGCCATCAGGGAAATGAAACCTCTAACATCAGAAAACATCAAAAAAGGAATTACAAGGCCTTATCGGTCGCTTCGTGTGGATCAGACAATTCCAAGAGACACGTCTTCACGAACAAATCAGGTCAGATATGTTTTCAAAACTTATGGGTCCCATACACGAACTCAACAAGGTTAATAAACGTTTATCTGGACGCAAAATGCCGATAGAGCCTTCAAAAAAATCAAGGACCGTCTCCCTTCGCCACCCGTCATCTCGTTTCCAGATTTCTCCAAACTTTTCACACTCACCACCGACGCCAGTGACGTCGCATGTGGAGCAATCGTAATGCAAGAAGCCGACAACGGGAAGCTTTCTTCTATATTATAGCGGTCGCTTCCCATACATTCAACTCCACGGAACAGAACTGGTCCACGACGGAACGAGAGGCATATGCAGTAAAGTGGGCAATATTGAAATTTGATTATTTCCTTCGCAACCGCCCCATCGTCATCTTCACCGACCATAGATCGCTGACATATCTGGACCAACGACAGTTCAATAATGCCAAAATGCGACGATGGCAAGAAGAAATTTCATGTTATAAATTCGTCTTAGAATATGTTGAAGGCGAATCAAATGTATGGGCTGACATGCTCAGCAGAGGTTGCGGACATAAGAAAACGAAAGCCCCGAACGACCCTACACCGGCAGGCAGGACATTCGAGGTAAGCGGTTCAGACCTCCGCGTATACATCCCATCTTGGTGCCTCGGCGAGTTTAACGGTTTACAGCTCATTCCCAAAACTCACACACCACAAAACGCCCGCACCCACAAGCGCGTCACCAACGCATTCTTCGCCTACCACTCCACCACCACCATCCCCACTGTGAGAATCTGCAACCACCTCGGCATCGCAGATGAACAACTGAAAGACGACGCCCTGGCAACGATCATTAGTGCCCTCCAGTCACATCCTCCAAGCGAAACTCATATCGATCCTGACGACCACCGAGCTACGCTTTTCAAAAAAAACATTTGCACCAATTTTTTCTAGAACCAGGCACCTCCGTTTTGATGATAAGAGACAGTAAACAGTCTTCCGAGATTGGTTGTACCATACAAACTACGACCCAGATACCTCTACCAGGACACACGAGGGCAACAACCACTCAGGTGTTACCCGTATGCGAGAACTCCTTTCCAGCTACTGGTGGGAATTCAAAAACCGCGACATCAAGGCCTATGTTGATTCTTGCGACACGTGTGCTAAGTGCAAGGGCAACTACGGTAGACGTACCCACTGGCCCATTGGCCACTGCAAACGAAGAAAGAGACCATTCAATCTCGTCTTTATAGACTTTGCCACAATGCCCAACTCAAAGGGAAAACGCTACATCCTAACCATCTTGGATAGCTTTAGCCGACATTTTACAACCATACCATGCGCGAGAGACCATGCTATCGACGCCGCCTGCGGATTTTACCAGTTCTTCCTTCGACACAAAGAGATTCCACGCATAGTATCCTCTGATCGAGGCACACACTTCACTGGAGAAGTCTATCGACATTTCTGTAACCAGATGTCAATCACGCAAGAACTTCACTGTCCTTGCCCGTAAAGCTCCGGAAATATCGAGAGACAACATCGCATGATGAAGAACGCACTTTTATGCGATGGACAGGACGTTCTAGAATGGACAGACGTTCTAGAATAAATGCCACGACCAACAGCGCCACCGATGTCTCCCCCGCACTATGCCATTACTAGCCGTCACCCCAACATCGGCCTACCTACACTACACAGAAAAGAAATCACAAGCGACGATCCTGGAGCATATGGAATGCAAATTAATGCCCTGCTAAAACAGGTTCACCACCATGTCACCCTGGCCAACGATGAAGCTGACCACAAACTTGAGACTAATTTAAATCGCCTCACATACAAGGACCCAATACAAGTAGGCGACAAGGTTTTACTTCATCGGCCACACTCAACTGTTGCCCAATCCTCTCACCTGCCCTGGATAGGAAATTACACCATTATAAAAACGAACAATATGATGTGTCAGGTGCAAAACGATGATGGTGATACAATCTGGATTTACCGTGCACATATCCGACGACTGGCTCCACGCCCAACACATCTATCTAATACAATCCCTCTGCCTCCACCATGTAACAGTCACCAGGATCATTCTTCTCCACATCCCTCTGAGACACATAATTCAACAAATAACCACATACCAAAACAAATGCCAATAAGAAGAACATGAGGACAACTTCCCACACGCTTCAGAGACTTTATCATGAATTAATCACCCAAATATACACAAATAATGCTCACTGTAAATCAGACTGAGACCTGGGGGAGCCTTGTTATAAAATAAAATAAGACATATCTCGGCTGATTTGCAGGCAAATAAACTAACATACTCAAGAATGAGACGGGTGTGAACGGGACAAAGCCCTGTCACAAAATGAGCATTATCTTCGTTTATGCATATTCCTGACGCATGAGTTCCGGTTGAAAAATAAAATAATATTTTAAAGTGTTTCTATTTTTTGACCAATAAAAATGCTTCCCTCCTAATTATACTCGCGTCGTTTTTCGAGCCTGTTAAGCCATAAAAAACGCCATAAAAGGGGTCACGCGGAAGTACAACACCGGTCAACAGGAGGCCAGGGAAGAGACCTGTCACGGTCAGGTTGGGCGGTCAGCAGCAGCCAGCAGCAGAGTAGCGACACGCCAACCAGCGAGAACTACTATGAGAGATCAACCCAGATCGGAATCCGGCTTATGAACTATACTACAATATAGCTGTCCCAAAACCACACGTTCCTATTGAAATAAATCACGTAAATCTATTTCTGTTGTTGCAACCATACGCTTGTCTATAACATTAGGAAAAAATTGGCAGACCAACTTTATTGACGATGAAAAGAATTGCTCATGGCATTACAGGAAATAAACTAAATTTTGAAGGAGAATTTTACACAAATGTGACATTTATTGGCAAAACTATAAAATTAAAAGGATTCATTATTAAACAAACACAGAACCTGTTCGGTATGGACTGGATTGAGTCATTTGACCTTTTCAACCAACGAATTAATTTGTACTGCAATAGTGTTAGTGTTAATTCAAACAGCTTGAAAAATTAAAAAATAATTAAAGATAAAATTTCCTGAAATTCTTTTCTGCTGGTCTTGGCAGGCGTACAAAAGCTAAAGTGATATTTAAACTTAACAAGATTATGGCACCTATTTTTAGGCTGAAAAGAAAAGTACCTTTTGCAGCATCCATTAGTAAATAATTAGACTGCTTAGAGCAAATAGGCATGTTGAGCAAAACAGACTACAGTGAGGGTGCAAGCACTACTGTTTACATGAAAAAGAAAAATAATAAAATTAGGGTCTGTGCAGATTTTTCTACAGGACTGAACAATTGTTTGGAAACATATAATTACCCTCTGCTAAGTCCTGAAGATGTATTAGCAAAATTAAATAGTGGCAATGTGTTTACAAAACTTGATTGGCTGAGGCTTACCTCCAGATTCTAGTTGACAAAAAATGTATGAAGTGTTTAACTATAAATATGCCTAAAGGTCTGTATAGATTCAACAGACTGTCATTAAGGATAAAGGTTGCACCAGGCATTTTCTAGCAAGTCATGGATAATATATTGAATGATGTTGACTTCACAGCAGCCTACCTTGATGGCATCTTAATTGAGAGTGAAAGCTGAGAACATGTTAAAGAATGTTTTGAAAAAATAAAACAATATGGCTTGAAACTTAGTTTGGATAAATCGGAATTTTTAAAAATCTAAATTTAAGTATTTGGGACAGGTTACAGATGCAAAAAGCAGAAAACCAGACCCATCTAGATTGAGTGCTATAAATAATATGCCAAACAAATGTGTCAGTACTACAAGCATTTTTGGGTCTAGCAAATTACTATAGTAATTTTATCCCAGAATATGCATATGTTAAGAGCTCCTCTAAACAAATTATTAAAAAAAGATTCTAAATGGAACTGGAGTACTGAATGTCAGAGTCCTTTTGAGGAAATTAAAAAAATATTAATGTCAGACATAATTCTAGCACATTAGGATCTAAATAAAGATATTTTTGTTGCAAGTGATTTGAGCTTAAGAGCTATAATATTACACAAAGAAAGCAACATCCAAGTAAAAGTGATTTTGCCCATGCGTCAAGGTCCAGCTGAAAAAGAAAAAATAGAAAATAGAAAAAGAGGCTTTAGAGATAATTTTTGTGATAAAAATGTTCCATAGATTCATTCATGGAAAAAGTTTTATGCTTCAAACAGACCGCAGACCATTATTGTCTATTTTTGGTTCTACAAAAGGGATTCCTACACATACTGAAAATTAACATCAGAGATGGGAAACAATATTATTAAATTATAATTTGAAGATGGAATTCTTTCCATCAAATATGTTAAGGCATGCAGATGGGTTATCCAGGTTAACCCCCAAACTATATGAACCATTGGAGGAAACTGTGATAGCAGCCCTAAGAATAGAAATGGAAATAAGAAGTGTGCTGTGCAACACCATATATGGGAATTACCTGTAACTCTCAAACAAAAAAAAAGAAATAAATTATGAACCAACAGTACAAAAAGTAATGATAGTGAAAAGATTTTTTCTATCTGTGATGGAATTTTGATGTATGGTGAATGGGTGGTGATACTAGGAGCACTACAAAAAAGAATATTAAAATTTGAAAGCTTTAATGAGAAGCTATGTTTTTTGGCTGAATATGAAACAGAAAAAATGTAAAATCATGCAAAGGTTATACAATGGCAGCAAAGGTGCCACCAGTGAAATTTACCCCTTGCCCAAAGACAGACAGACCTTGGGCAAGGCTGCATAGAGATTTTTCAGGTCCAATGAAGGGACAATATTATTTAATTGAGGTTGACAGTTTCTTGAAATGGCTAGAGATGATGAAATTGTATTCAGATGATAGTTTAGACATCTCTGGGCTTATGGTCATAACACAATGAAACACCAATTACTGTACGATCACCGAAGTTAAGCAATGTTGAGCCTGGTCAGTACTGATATGAGTGACCACTTGGGAAAACTGGGTGCTGTAAGTTTAGATATGTAGTTGATGTAATGACTTGGAAATTGTTTAATAGAGAGCCAAGCTGGCTTTATATTCACTTATGTGTAAATAACCTTGGGAAAGCTATGAATCCACCTCTTCTCTCCCCCAGCTATGGGTAAATTAATAAGACTTGTATTACTAAATCATTATTATCTCAAAAAAAAAATCTTGTTCTTTTTCTTGTTTTAAATAACCTGCAAAGGGTTGATAAACTATAGAAAATGAATGAATCAATCAATGAATGGGATGGACATGACATCTATATGAAAGTTTAGATCTGACAAGGCTATTTAAGAACATGACACTAGTTTTCATGTCAATATTTTGGTTTTGTTGCATCTTACAATGCTGGACAAAAGCACCCATATCCTGAGTTCAACTTTATTATATCCTTGTTGATTGGTTGGTAACAATAACACCTGTATCTTCTCTGTTGTGAGGATTGATGCAAGGAATCTATTTCAAATCTGTGACTCACAAATTTCAACACTGCATCTGCCATGCTAGATACCTTCCTTCCACTGGCTATTGGCTTACCTATTCATCTACCTCAGAGTTCATACAGCTTCTTGTATATTCAAGCACCTGAATCAAACCACATGCCCCACATCATGCTTAAACTATGTTTTCTGCATTCTGAAGGATGTGAGTTCGATCCAGGCAGGCAAGACACAACCGAGTTCTCTTCCTCTGCTGAACTGGTAAGTTATTATTTCCACTACACTACCCTCTGATCTCATTATCATCACACAAACTGCAGGGTGTATGTGGCCTCTTGTTGCGAGAACTCTTCCAAAGTGGGACAGGCTTGGCCTCTTCTTCAGAAGAGCTCTCAGAAGAGGCATCTGTGGGGTTTATCTGCCCACAAGCCTCCCACACAGGGAAAATAGTTTGCTGTGTGATAACATTGGGAATGTCCAGAACTGCAGTTCCCAGTCTTCATAACAATCTGCCTTGCTCCTTCTGTAATCTCCAAGTCCAGTACCCAGGCTCCATTCTCGATCCATTCCAGGCCCTTGCAGACCAAGCCAAACTGGGCCAGCTTTGCCTGTACTCTTGTCAATAATGTGATATATCCTCATTGATGTAGATGTCATCTAGGTATGCTGAGGTTGCTTTTTTGACTGCTTTTTCCTGAGATAGTATGGCGCTGATGACGATCTTCATTATTTGGGGTGCCACATTTAGCTTGAAGCTCAGTTTGGTTAGGCAGTACCTTCTGCCATTGGACATCATGATCTGGAATGGCCAGAGTGATTCACTGACCCTAATCTGCAGACAGGCTTCTTGGGCACTATCAGTGCATCCACTTCGATAGAGTTTCCATTCCCAATGCCACAATACACATGAGTCTCGCCATTTATTGTGGTCAATGAAAATCACTTCCTCCTCACTGGAAGAGCCTGATATATACATAACTGACAGGCAGCGTCTCATCTAGATATTTGTGGAAGAGACTGACATTGATGTCTTGTCCTCAGCTCCATTTCCCAAGCAATCCCAAGTGATGTGTCCCTCCTGGTTGCACCTCATGCATGCTCTTCGTCTCTTGCATTCTCTGACTGAGTTACCTTGGCACCTATAACAGGTCATCCCTACATTAGTCCTAGTAGTAGCCATGATGACCAGCTATTCCGAAACAGAGCTCTCCCTTATAATGATTTGGGCATGGTCCAACGGCTGGTCCAGTAGCATTGTGTCTATGCTGGAGTTCACTTGCAACAGCTCCTTAACATGCAGTGCGAGCCCAGCCAGGAATGCATATGCCATCACTTTCTAGGGCAGTCCTCCAAACAATCGTGCCAGCTTTTGTAATGCTGCCACGTAAACAGCTATTGTTTCCCTTGGGTGTAGTATCCATGCCACAATCTGTTCATTGGCTTCCGGGAGAGTGGGGGCTAGTTGGCAAATGCCTTGAAAAGTACAGCCTTTATTCTTGCTTCACCCCATTCAAATGGCAAATTAATTCCACTTCCTAAACTTCCCATGATACAACTGGGGTAGAATTTAATTCAAATCAAATTTACAGTCTGTCATCATACATCAAATGCTGAAATACCTTTGTTGGTAACTGTTGTGGTAGGATCCACCTAATTTGCATACTGGAGTACCGACCATATAAATATGGTTGGTACCGGGAAGAGAGGGAGGAATCAAGAGATTCAACCAGAGACTCTGCCCGACTGCGACTCAGTCAACACATTCTCCAGGAAAGGTCTTACCAGGAATATACAAAAGACTATATGTAAATATTGTGTACACTTTCTTGTTTCAATACATTTTGTTCTAAGTACATTTTGTGTTGCATTATTATTCCATGCATTAGTCAAGTTTCAACAGTAACGATAACACCATTACCTTCTCTTTTGTGAGGATTGATGCAAGTAATCTATTTCAAATCCATGACTCATAAATTCCGACATTGCATCTGCCATGCTAGACACCTTCCTCCCACTGTCTATTTATCTACCTCAGAGCCCACACAGCTTTTTGTACATCTGAATGCCTGAATCAAACCATATGTCTCATATCATGCTTAAACCATGTTTCCTGCATTCTGAAGGATGTAAATTCGATCCAGGCAGGCAGTTTAGTTTTTATCAATTAAACATTCTGAATTTTTATGATGGATTCAGAGTAGGTGTCATCACAACTCTCATTCCAATTACAGATTATAAATTTGTTTAAGAAACATTTATCTGGAAACCTAATTTTTAGAAAACTTGATATAAAATGTTGATATTTTGTCCAAGATCATTCTTATACTGATTACAAACATCTCTGTCATCATTGTTGGTATACTGATCTTTACAGTGAGAAGCAAGAGGATCCCAAAGTGAGAGAGAGGAAGACAAATATAGAAAAGGTAGACAATGAATTTTTTTATTATGTGCATACATGCATGAAGATTTGGTATTGATAACATTCCTCAATACAATTTCATCTTTATTTTATAAATTAAAGTTGAACTAGACAATGTTACGAAACAGAAATTAATTATCTCAACCACCATCTGTAACCTTGTTTATGGTAATAAAAGACCATATATTTCAATGTAGATATAAGACTTTAAATCAGGGTAGGAAGGTGAGAAAAGATAAAAGAGGGTAAAACTTTGAAGAAGTGGGTGAGACATCATCACAAGGGCCACTGTACACAAAAGAGGAATAAAAATAATAACATAAATGACATTCCAGAAAATTTGAGAAGCAACAATTGTAAAGGAAAAAAACAATTTTTTTTCTAAAGGTAATCACTACTACAAAATGGAATTGACAATAGAAAGGAGAAAAAAAAAACATCAGTACTGCTGAAAGATGTAACACCGACAATCCCACTATTTTTTATTTAACCCCTGGGAAATATTATAAATTTGTAAGCAGTAAAAGGCTGAAGAGTTTTTGTTACTGTCTTCAATGTACAAGTAACAATTGGAGGGTTGTATGATACTGTTTAATAAGAAAAAGTCTGTTTCAATAGAAAATATTTTGCAAAAAACCTATGACAGTTATTTATAGGCATATTTCTTCTTCTATGTGCCGTATTTCTTCAAGACGTTAGCAATCATGGCTTCCACAATTTCCTGTCCATTGTAGCTCTTAATAAATGTTGTCTTTTTATCTCTCCTAAATCCTGTTTTGGCATCCATTTACTCAATCTCGCTATGTAGGTTTTGCATTGTTTTCCTCTGTCCCTCAATATGTCCTGTGAGTATCAAATTTTCCAAACCCTCTTTCCTCATTATGTAGTCTAGAAATTTCAACTGTCTCTTTCTGATGTTAAGTATGTGTCTTTTGCACTTTCATTTTTTTTAAAACTTTGTTGTTGCTCACATGTTCAGGCCATGGTATTCTCAGCATAAAAAGGCTACAAGTGTGAGAACCCTCAATAAGGATAGAACTCAGTACAGTAGTGATGGTCTGCTAAGCTAGCTTCCCTACTATTATTCTACTGTAAGGTGGCAAATGTCAGCTATTTATATATATTGTGCATGCATAAATAAAATAATATACACAGAGTGGTCAGTGAAGAAAATTGAATTTATAACCAAATCCAAGTCAGATGACCAATATCAAATTTCAATATCTCAGTCTATTAAGTCCTTTTAGCTAGAAGTGGGGTAATCTCTGACCATTTTTAATTAGGGAGAGGAAATTCAAGTAGCAGGTAGTTAAATAAAGACTATAGGACATTATATAATTGCCAATTGATTGAGTCAAGAACTTCTTAGGGCTTCTTGGTCTAGCAGAAGTTTAAAAATCTCTATGACATGTTTATTTCTGCAGCCAAAAATAGATTAGGACTACCTCCAACTAATAGGAATTGCTAATGGGAAAAGAACAGCAATCCATTTTTTTTCCAAAAGGGTTTTCCTTTTTTAGTGGGAAGTTGCCAATGTTATACTTGATCAAGTTTCACTAATCTACTCCAAGCCTCTCTTGTCATCACCACTGTGACCTTGGTCAACTGACCCACTATCACACCTTACCAGGCCTTACAACTGATCAACCCTGTCAACGACACCCCACATTTGTAGCTTCACAAATCTACTCCAGGCCTCTCTCATCATCAACACTGTGACCTTGGTCAATCTTTCAGCACATTTTACCAAGCCTTACCACAGACCAACCCCACCAAAGACACCCCACTCATACTTACCAACTGTATATACCTTGTGACCTCATACTGGTAAATCCACACCAGATAAGTCCTTTTCATACATGTATGCTGAAACTGAGTACTATGTATATATTCTGAAATTTGATAAATAAATGCTTATTAAAATTTTAATCCTTGTTTCTTCTTTCCATTGCAATCATATGCTGGATATAACACCAATGACTCCATATGCAACTTCTGACTGGTGACATTTCATTATCCTGAAAAAGACGCCAAATGTTGTAAATTTCTGAGGTATGAGCAGTTAATATTCAAATCACAAATGTGAATTTTTTCTAGTTTGTTCATAAAGTTATCTTCTATTTCATACACCAAAGAATGGTTTAGTTCTATTCACTGATTGTTATCCCAGTCACTTGACTGTGCTCTCTATTGTTCTCTTCTAACCTACTTCTAAGTCTCTTACTACAATCTTAGGATGGAGGAAATAAATAATGTTTGTTGCAACTTTCTTGCTGACTGACTATACAGCCAAGACTCAATGTAGTTTAAGAAATTACATTGAAAGACCCCAACTGTATTTAATAACAAATAGTTAAAAAGGATACTTTCCTCAACAGTTATAAAATTTATGTAAAAAAAACTATCTGGACTGAAGACATTTTCAACCAATGATGGAACTTTTGATAAGCCTTGCTTCTGAGCCTGAATGTTGTGACACTATTTCTGTTACAGGATAATAGTAATAATTTTAAAAAAAAGGAAAAAGAGATGTACTTGAAAAAAGCTAGAGAAGAGGACTTTTATTTTATTTTCAACCAATCAGAGGATGGAATTTAATACCTGAGAATTTTGAAAAGTAGTTAACCAAACTAATGCACTATTCATCATGGCTCTATGCATGAATAGTCAAGATAGATGAAATTAACAGAGCAATGAATTGAGAAAAGAGGATGCTGGATTCTGAAATATTTACAATGAACTCCAGGACAACACAAAATTTAAAAACAGATAATTTTTAACTTTTTCATCTGAAACAAACACACACCTAGACTGAGCCTCCTTTAAGTAAACTCACCTTCAATTATACTTTTACAAGGCTGTATTGACTTTTGAAAGTTTACTATGAATGATAATCATTCTACATCTCCTTCCATTCAACAAATAAATGATCCTGCTTCAGTGTTGATCAATCAACACCTGAACAAAATTTGACATTGTATACTTTGCTGACACATTGTGCTATATACCAAGGGCCTTTATAATAAGTCTCCACTTTCTTATGAACATTTTCTTTAGGTAATAAAAAAAATATTTTGAATATACTCCTACACTCAATTTCCTTTTCATATAAATTATTGTAAATAAATGATTTTTTTTTCAATTTCACACCAACAGTCCTTTTTACTGTGCACTTAAAGAAATGTTGATTGATTTTTTTCTATGATAAAGCCTCGAACTTTTTGCACCCCTTTGTATTTGTAATGCTTATTCTTTCAAAAATAATTTGCATGTTTAATCTACCTGAGTAAAATTGAAGATCCTTTTAAATGATTTTACACTTTTCTGTCAAGTATGATGTTCAAGTATTGCTTCAGACTATAAGGTATGTTGCTGATTTCTAAAATTTCAAAATGAAAATGTAAAAAGAATAAAAGGTATCAATTCTTAAAAAATTGTATCAATACTAAAATCAAAAATCCAACTGATAGATTTTGAGGAGAAATACAAAATGAAAACATTCTAACATTGCCAAATACTCTAGAAAGTATCAATTATTAAAATCTTAAATCTTCATTATCAATCTATGTCAATCTATGCTAAAATTATTTTTTTAGTTTAAGAATTACTTCTCCAAATTCTTGCATATTATCAGTATCACGTGATGATTTTAATAATGAAAATGTCATGTCCATCAGGATGTAGGCAATAATGGCTCTCCACAGATACCTTTTTTTATCATGTGAATTGCTATACCTTTTTGGGAAAGATAGTGGAGTGGTTTGCCCGTTAATGTCTCCAGGATTTCAAACTCAGTTTCCTTCTCTTAAATTGGTGGCTACTCAAAGCTAGTGAGTCAAATCTACCCTGTTATTTAATTCATAGGTAGAGGGGGAGAAGAGCTGGATTCATGCTTTTCCAAGGGCATTTGTGTGAAAGTAAACACAATGGACTAGGCTGGAATTTAAACTTGGCTCACCAATTCCATGTCTACCACAATATCTCTGTGATAATGAATGATGATACAAAAATAATGGGCCAGTTCTTGTCCTAATTTCATACTGCAGTAGGCTTCTTGCTTACATTTCATGAGGAACTATGTAGTTTCATATTCAGCAGGATTGAGTTATAGTAGGTTAGCTAACCTTGTATTTGTTATTTCTGTCATTTCTTTTCAGATTGCTTTTTGGTACTTTCTTCTACAAAGAATTTGTTTAGAAATCTGAAAAATATACACAAACCTAATATTGATAATTGATAAAATCAGTAACTAGAAAAGAAAGTACAAATTCTAAATAGGAAAACAAACAAATTATAACTAGGTTCTGTTTGTCAAAGGAGTAAAAGAAATTTAAAGTTAGACACAAAATATGGAATTCATATTGTTTTACAACTCAACATGTTAGTGGTATACACAATATAAACAGAGAGAATAAAGGAAGAAGGAAAGAAACCAATTATAAAATTATAATTGTTTTAAAAAATCCTCTAAAAGAGGTTAATACAGGGTTTGTTAGTGGAAAATGTTTCTATTAACAAAATAATAAATGTAATTAATTTTTTTTGTTTAATGCTGAGACAAAGCATTTTCTTTATCCTATTTATTCAATTGTTTTTCTTGCATTTATTTTGATGAGCTTTTATTTGTTTAGAGGACTGTTGTGGCCAATGTATCTTAGGTAAGGCTGAATGCCAGCTGAAATACTGTCATCATTGTGGATTGGAAAAACAAAAATGTGAGAATTTTGTTCATATTTCAATGTTAATTATTAATGTTATTAGAAGATAAAGGAAATATCAAAATAATATTCAAACAAATGTTTTAGAGTATTAAAAATGTTAAGAGTATTAAAAATGTTAAGAGTATTAAAAATGCTATTCATTTCATTTTTGTGATTCTAGATTAAGTCCCAAATTTAAATACAGATAAATCAAAGAATATGTTCATCTAAAACTTTCTTCTACATCTTTTGAATATACAATATAAGTAATAGATATTTTGAATATACAATATAAGTAATAGATATTTTGAATATACAATATAAGTAATAGATATTTTGAATATACAATATAAGTAATAGATATTTTGAATATACAATATAAGTAATAGATATTTCAATAGAGATTTAACAAGAACTACAAAAATATTTGTGAGCAAACATTTTAGGCACTTTTCAGAAAATAAAAATAAAAATTATGACAACATTAATCTTTCTGTCAAGCAAAACTGATAATTAACTAAGAGAGCAAAGTTTGTTTTTGTTATTTTCAAAACTGCTTTTAGCAATGTTATCACATGATTTAATTATACTTCTACAATGAATAAAAAAGCTGGATTATATAATTTCAGCTCACTTTTTTAAATAACGCTTAAATAATGACAGCTAGCAGTTGCCGACTAAGGCCTTGTCCACACACACAACAGAAGGGATTAACCAGTAACTTCTGACTAAGCCTACAAGCCTACTGAGTCTACAAACTCACAAACAGATTAGGCTGGCTGTCAGAAAGTAAGTCTGTCCATGCATCTCATACAGCACTATGAACACTTGCTTGAACATTTTCTTGCTATTGTATATTTCTGAAAAGAATCTATAAATGTTATTTGAGCTGACATTCTGCTTCTACTTTTCCTCCAGAAAATAACCTTTTTTTATGTTTCATTTAAAAGATCTGTTGTTGTTGATGCTGTTAACATGGCTGTTTAAAAGCCTTGTTTTTGTCATATAGGAAAATCCAACATGGCGTGTAACCAAAATATTCAGCAAAAAATCTCATTCATCAGTAACATTTTAAACACCTCATAGAATGTAAAGTTCTTAGAGCAAACCTATACCAAAACTGTTTTCCGGAATCCTTGATGACTTGGCTGTCCAAAAATGACAACATCAAGATGAAATAATGGAAACTGACCATGGAAAACACAATTATATGCAACAGGTTTTCGATCAATCAGTAATCTTCTGGACCTTTTGGAATTATTCACTGGTAATTAATCTTCAATTTGGCTGTGGAAAATGTCACTCGGTGGTTAGCATTAAGAAATTATGCCCAATTTTCTGAGAAAAATCACCTTTTTTTTATGAAAAAAATATTTATTTTCACTTCAAAATAATATCATTCAAACTTCATACATTTCTCCTTAGTTTAGAGTGAACATCATTGAATAAAAGGAATGGCTAAATGGCCTGGTGATGGGAAATAGGAAAGATATGCAGCAAAAAAATACAATGTTGTCTGCTAAGTCTTGTTGTCATCACCCGGGTTATGGGGTGTTAAAAACAAAACAAAACACATCAAGCCATTGTTCAAACATAGGTTATATCAAGCCCTACTAATGTTGACCCTTTTTTCACTCTTTGCTCTTATCTGGGAGTAGTGGGTTTTATCACAACTTGTTCTAAACGTTTATTGCTGGTTGACCTTTGACCCAGAGATGTCAAAGTCAATTTGGTGTAATTTTCCTTATTGCTGCTATTTTTTGGAAAAAAAAAAAGCTTTTGGTTTCTGGTGGTCAGGAATTGCAGATAAATCTTTCACCTTTTACTAAAGATTTCTGTGGCCGAGTGTCAATTTTTTTTAACCCCTGGCAGTCATATAATTGAAAATTACCAATGGACTTTGTCGCATTTTGACCCCCTAGGAATGTTGATTTCCTTCAAAACTCTCAATTTTATGCCTGAAATAGTTTGATTAGGATTTAGGCTTTCTGATTTAAAAAAAAAAAAAATGGTTAATTTCCCATTAATGGGGAAAATATTTGTTTAGAACTATAAAAAAATGCAAAACTTTCACTATTTTTTCACATTTTACCCCCTGAAAAAAGATTTTGAGTCATTTACACCAGCCAATTTTACTTTTAAATGAAAGAATATATCCTTTGCTTTCAGAAAACACCTAGTTCCATGTGATTCAGATCAAAAGTTTCCTTGATATTTGTTTCAGTGATGATAAAACAGTCATTTTTCAATATTTACCCCTATAAAATCCATTTTTTCAGAGAAAATAAGCTGTGACAAAATGATTTTTGCCATTTTTGTCAGGATTTTTACTTGGGATAAAAGATTTTACCATAGCAAACCTGAATTGACTTTATTTAAGTTCAGTGGGGCTATAGGAAACCTCAAGCAGTTAAATGTTTGGAATCCTGACACACAATGACAAAAACCTGGGTAGAAGGATTCCAATACTAGAATACAATGAGAGACACAAACATCTTATTGCCATTCATATTATTTTGTACTTTTCTAGCACATATAAAAAGATAAAGCACACTCAATCATTAGTTCAGATAATATGAACTTTTAATAAGTAACAACCAAGTGATAATCAAATTAAATCTGAATAAAAATCCATGCAAGATGAAATTCCAAAGGAATCAAGTAACTATCAAATTCATAAACAATGAAATCTTCTTTCAATTCTTTTGAAAGAGAAAACATTTTATTAATAAAGCAAGGAAACACAAGGAAAGTTTTAGCACTCAGAAGTTTTAAGGCTATCAGAAGAAAAACAAAGACATTCCTAACATTTTTATTGTACAATAATAAAGTGACCAAGTTGGAGTTGGAAAGAGTAACTGAAAACAGAATTATCCTTGTGCAATTATCCTTGTTCCTCTTGTGAAATGGATGACTAATTTAAGCTTGATTTTAGTAAATTTCTTAAAGAAGTTATTTAACATCATTTTTAAATGCTTAATGTTATATTAGTTACCTTGTCACAACTACAGCATTAGAAACAAATAAAAAGATAAATAAATAAATTTCCTTATTTTTTAATTTATTTTCTCATGCTGAACATGTCTCAAACAAAAAGTACAGTTCCAGAATTATGAGAATGTTAAATACCCCCACCATCTGTCAATATTATCTATCAATAATAATTTCAAGTTATTCTTTGACAAATTTGCTAAATATTTGGTGAGTAGTAATTAGTTAAAAACCAGATGATCAGTTTCATAAAAAAAAAAGAAAATTTTAAATTTACATTTTCTTTAATTTTTCATGATTTGAAAAGAATTACAGGGAAATTGAATTCATTTTCAGATTCACCTTTGTAAGTTTGAATAATTTGGGATCTCCTTTGTCTCTAAAATATTTATTTTTAAAAATTAAAGTTAAAAGGAATTCCCAATATAACAGGGCACTTGCCATGTTTAAACATGTAAATGCAGGAAATTACAGAATGGTGGTTTGGAGGGGGACTACTAATTGGAGAATAATTATTAAAATTCTCAGGAGATAAAATTGAAAAGGAAATTAAAAAGGAAATGCTTTAAAATTTATGTTTTAAAATGAATTTAAGAACAGTTTCAAAGAGAATCAAACCCAGATTTAACTAGACAAGATTCATTAAAATTGAGCAAAACCAAGATTCCCAACCCTATCTAATTCCCACCAATAAGAAAATGATGGTTAATGTGTTCTCCAAATTTCTTAGGTCTGGAGAAACTAGAATTTGGATGTTTTGTTTATAATAGACTGACTAAGATGACTAGCTGGCTATTACTTTAATGGTTGTAACTAGAAATTTCCAAATCACCATTCCTGTAGTAGATAATAGACATTTTGTTCAACCAATTTTTCTTTATGTTCAATAAACCTGCTGTTAGATTTATCAATAGTGTTGTGCATTTTACTGAAGTTCTTATTCCAGCTTGACTTCAAAAGTTGCATTCAGACATAAGTGACAAAGTTTACCATAGCCACAGAAAGGAATCTTGCCTATGGTACACAACGTATATAAGGGGTTCACACTAGACTTCACTATCAATCCCAATATTAATGACTTTCAGAAACCTAAATCTATCAGAGTGGGGAGGCAACCAAAGAGAGAAAAGAAAACTGGATGAGCTGTAAGGTTGGTATTACTTAGTGGAGCTAGCAACTTGTGACTGAAGGGAAAAAGAGAAGAGACAGTGCTTGGAGCTAGGGGAGTGTGGTGTGTGAATTGAGAAGTGATAGGTATGTAGTGAGTTGTGTCAACAATAAAGGGTTATCAACATCAGTGGTTTACACCAAGAGATTAAAATTTAATAAAACTTTCCTTCCAAAAAATTGTATCTTTTGTGTGAAACAAATGTATGAAGAATTCTGTCAGAAAATAATTGTGAAATTACTCAATGTGGTCAAAAGGGGTTCCCAAACTAGAATGACAGAAGCACTCAAATTGACTTATAAATCACATATAAAAAAGACTCAAGTATTGGCTCAAAAATGAAATACCAAGATTAAAATTTTAAATTAAAAAAATGAACCTAATATTGCATAAATAATTAGTAAAAAAAATTGTTCAAGAATGAAAGAATCTGAATCAGTTTTAAAAGCTTAGTTGCTGGGAGTCTCTAAAAATCCTTAAATAGGTTGAAATTGAAGTGTTTATTATGGTTTCCATAAGAATGAACATCATTCAGCATGATGAACATGCAAGAGCAGTCAGAACCAAGATAAAGTATTAAGTACAATCATACCTACTGAATTAAACTAGACTCAATTTCAACATACCAAAAATGTGACTAGCTAATTACAGGATAGTGAAAAGCAGGACCTTCCCTCAGTTTTGTGGCTTTGAGCCACATTCTTTGTATTTTTTCATACAAAAAGAAATATTGTGTTCATTGTTTCTACAGGAACAAATGCCATTCAGTATGGTGAACTTGTATGATAAGCTACAAGATAAAGTCATGTTAAAAGTACAATCATGTCTCCTGCATTAAGCCTGTCACAATTTCCCTCTCTACAAAAAAAGTAATATACTCATTTCTCAAAATAGAACTTTTCAGACTTTGAATATGAATCTTTGTACTCCAAATTTTGTGTGAACCTTTTTTTTCTTTTTTACTTCTAATCATAATTCTTGTTTCACTCAACATTTGAAATTTTTATTCAAGTTCCTTCAATATTCCAATTCAGTTCACATGTAAAAATATGTATAAATGAATTCTTTTCTGCATTCAAAATTTCTTTATCTTTTTTTTTTTCAAATTTATCAGCAAAATTGACAAACACCAAAGATTTAAGTTGAAAGAGGGAAACAAAAGTGGAAGTAACTATATTTTTTGTGATTATAAATCTAGGTAGTTACAATTTCTATACCTCATCTCACACTCGCATCGGCATCATGAGTCAGAGATTAGATAAAAAAAAAAATATAGAAAACAATTCAGACACAAAGGTAATCTCTTTACACATAGGTAATTCTAATGGTTAACGTAAAAAAAACTCTCTCTTAAAAGCCCATTTCTAGACAATGATGTCATTGAAAATACAAGAACTCATCACAGACATAATTAGTATTCACTGAACACCCTTTAACAAACAACTGTGTATTATTTATGCTCAAACACTCTTGGTGAACATTTTCACAGGCAATGATATCACTTGCAATGCAACAAAACAAATAGAAACACAAGATGTAGATTGCTAAGATTCTTGATTGACTGAACAAAGACATTGAATGTGGTCCTGCAGAATTCAATGTAATTTTCTCAAAGTATCCAGATAATTTTTTGGAAAGTGATACAGAAGAAAAGAAATCACACAATTAAAATTCACACCAAGACAAACTACGACAAAGCAATACATACTTAAACATTTATACAATAGGGATTGCATATATGTTATATACTGTCCCATAAAAAATAACTCAAGAATTAGTATAAAAAGAGGGGTGCTATGAATCAAATTTTATATTTAAAAATAAATAATAAATTCAAGTAAGCCATTAAAAAAAATGCCCCCAAACATTTTACAGCAGTGATCTGAATCAGTCTCAGAAAACAGTTAAATAAACTGAAAGAAGCAAAGTTAAATTGTGTTATATCCTTGTTAAAATTGATCATCAATTTTGTTTCATTTTAGCTAGGTATTCTGCCTATGATGATAACATGGAATTTTGTTTTGTTAAATGTTTATTGCTTCAGAGAAGAGCAATATTCAAAACTGGGAAGGACTTACTTTTTTGCAATGAATATTTAGGAGAGTTTACCCAGACTGTTAAAATGAAGTAGGTATTTTTATATTGTAAAGGTAAGCTATTCATTTATTTTAAATTAAGCTCAACTTGGAAGGCAGTGGGACTGCCAAGGCCTTTTCTCCCCCAAAAAGAAATTTGGAAAAGAAAAATATAGAAAAAAAAAAGAATCAAATGACAAAAAAAAAGAAACTAAATGAAAAAGGACAATAGAAAAAAAGAATGTCCAACTAAAAATAAATCAAAAAGACAAGAACTGACAAAAACATCAAGAACAACAAGTGGATGCATGTCGTGAAACATATAGAATTTTCTACCCACTTTTTAAAATGATGACACAAATTTCATGCAACATACAAGCAGTACATCCACCATGTATTTCAGATTTATCTGTCTTCCTTATGAATTGAATCTGTCACACATGTGTGTCTGCTTTGCTGACATAGAAAGAAGAATGAAGTATACAGATGTTAGTCTGTATAATTCATTCTTGAAGTATACAGACTTGAATTGAAGTTGCTATGCAAAAACAAACATAGTGTCATGAAATTAGTAATTGGGTTTCTTAACAATATTAAATACAAAATTAAAGGTAATGCAGGCTGTATTAGATCAGCTGATAGCTTCCTAACAGACTTGCATTTGGTGTAAAAAAATCATAGAGAAAGTGGATGTAGATGTGCTGATTAATTTAGATATGTTCCAGATTTTTCACAGTGTGGTATATTGTTTTTTTGAGGTTGTCTTGTCCATGGCTGGCTTTAAGACATACTTTTGCTCCTGGATATGCAGTGCTATGGTGGAACAAAACTTTTCATGTCATCCAGACTTAGTTATTAAGGTTGTCCATATTTGTACATGCTGAAACACTTCTATCAACCTAATGCTACCAACTCAGCTAGGTATTCTGCCTATGATGATAACATTTTCAATGTCAAGATCAAGGAAGTTAGCCATGGAAATAGATTTTAAACCCCTGGAAATAATTATGTAATTAATACACTTAGAGGATATTCACTTAGGCTTTTTGTTTAACAGCTAATAAACTAATCCTGCAGAGCTCAATAAGTAGTTAGACAAAGTTCATCTAATTGAAGGAAACATCTCTAACAAAAGAACTGTCAAGAGAAACAAGAGAAAGAATCATAATCATTCAAGAAGCCAATCCACAATGAAAATGAAGATAAAGTGGGATAAAGAGAATCAATCATGACACATGGATAGTTGAATGAAAGTAATATTAAGAGATAAAACCAGAATTTGCATTAATCAAAATGGTGAAACCAGAACTTCTATATGGTGACAGTCAAATGAAACATAACGATGACTGCCTGAAGAAAACAAGTAAATTTCCAAAGTCATTCATGATATTAGGTTGCATGTCATTTAAAGAACTAGAGAAAATCATTAACTCCACCATCAATGCACTTATGTACATTGATAATTTTTGCATTCCATTGATATAAAATTAGTTTAATGATAAAGTCATTATTCAGGATGGTAACACATCTTGTCACAGAGCAAAACTTTTCTTCACAAAAGGCATATAAAATCAATAACATGGCCATTGAACAATGTGGATTTAAATCCAATTGAAAATTTATGGTGGAAATTTGTTAAAAAATGGTCCATGAAAAGGTTCAGTCATTAAAGAAGATCTATTTGGGAAAGTTGGAACCACTATGATATATTTCTTTGAATTAATGAAATCCATACCTAAAAGAATTAAGGTTGCCATAAATTTTGAAGACAGGCAACTAAATATTAATTCTACTTTTTTATCAATGAATTACATAATTTTTCCCCAATATTGGGTTAATACATAATATTTTCTTCTGCATGGTTTGGAAAAAATTACGCTATTAATTTAAATAATTCAATTTAGTTTGTTTATATTTTATGAAGCCAGAATGTAGAAAAAATATGTTTTGTATCTTATCTGAAATTAGTTTATTTAGTGTTAATAAAAAACTGAGTTGAACAAGTGTGCTAAATCTATAATTTTTACTAGGGGTAGTATAAGATGGTGAAGAACCAAGATTAACTGTGATAAGTTGCAGCTGGACTTGTAGAATGGATGTCCTTTTCTTGACTCCTTCAGTTTAACTGATGGATCATGTGAGATACTCAGCATCTAGTCTAGGGTGTTCTTGGAATGCCATTTCTTGGAGTTACATTTCCTCAGATCTCTATACAAGATGATGATAATGGCTGATTCTGAAATGAAGACGACAACAGCTTTCTGGCTTTGAGAAATACGCACTTGGCTGAGGAGGAAGCCTACTGTTTACCTCAAAATAAGTGTTCTTTTCATCATGAATAACATGATGCTCTGAAAGTTTCATATAAAGTGAAGACTGGCTTCTCTGAAATTGACTTATTCTCAAAACAGGCTCTATATCAAGTGTAAGTAAAACGATAAAGCAATATTGGTGTGATGATGAAGTATATTCATTATAGTACCTAGTCTGTATGAATTTAGACACAATATACTAGACTGCTGGTGAGATCTCATCAATTTACAGTTGAGCTCACTAGATACAGCCGAAACTTCTATGCTGCCAGTTTCTTTTCTCGCACTTCTCACTTGTGGAACTCCCTTCCAGTTCCATGCTACTTTAATCTCCAAAAATTTAAATGTAATGTCATTTGCTATCTACTGTCTTCCTGATTGCTCTTTTCCCTTTCTTCTCATTACTAATGTTTCTATTCCTAATTCCTCCACACCCTGTAATCCCTTGCATGTTAGTGGCTATACTACCTGCCAATTAAAAAAAAAAAAAGTGAAGACCAGTACTTTCCTTGAATTTTTAGGCTTTGAGCAACTGTTTTTGTATTTTTTGTACAAAATGTAATATTGTGTTCATTTGTTTCCACAGAAACAAATGCTATCTAGCATGGTGAACTTGCATAAGCCACAAGGTAAAATCATGTCATAAGTACAATCATGTCATAAGTACAATCATGCCTACTGAATTAAGTCTGTCTCAATTTCCCTCTGTACAAAAAAAATACAAAACTTTTCACACTTTTCAAAATCTTTGTTTAATGACATTGTACATGAAATTTTGTATGGACATTTTTTTATTTTTTTAATTCTAATCATAATTATTACATTCTTGTTTCACCCAACATTTTTGGGGGGTTCATTCAATATTGGACAAATTCATACAATATTTAAACTAAATTTACTAGAATATTTTCCCTTATGAAATGTGTGTATGTGTGTGTGTATATGTGTGTGGCTGCTGAAAAGTGTTGTCCTGAAAAGGATAGTTTATTGAATATTGTTACTGATAAGGATGGCTGGAGCAGGAGGCCTACTGGAGTAGCAGCCGATGACATGCTGATGATGATAGTTGGCTGGCTAGCTGGAAATGCTGCTGATGACTGAAGCTATGGGCCAACTGTCAGCTGAGCCATGGAAGCTGGTTTTTTCGGTGCCTTAAGGCCTATTTATATCCTGAATCAGTCTTACAATGGTTGTTTTTAAAAAATGTGGGAGTCATGACAGAATATGACAAGGTGATCCTCCTAGATAATTGATCATATCAATTAATAATGTATGTATGTTTCAAAATGCTTAGGAATAGTAATTTTCCTTCCTGATTTTGTCTGTTTCTCATGAGATGTGTATCTGGTTATGGTTGTGGCTCTGGAGGCAGATTTGTGTTTGGTGGTGTCTTTTGCAGAAATGCTGGTTTGGTCATGTCAATAGTGATTGTGTCTAATGTTACCATGCTTGTTTGTGATCTATTTATCAGCTCAGCTGATAACTTTGAAGGGACCTTGGTAGCTGGGTGTTTAACTGTTTTGTTCAGTATAAAAAATATACTTACAGTCTTTAAGGTTTTTTGGTATGTAAACATCTTTTATGGTGTGTATTTCAACCATGTAGTGTTATGTCCAAGGAAGTTGATGCTTGGCAAACCAAAAACGCATTTGTCTAAACTGATCTGAAGACCAAATGAGACAATCTTTGAAGCACTTCATGGAGATGCTGTTTATGAGCATTGATATTGTCACTAGCTATCAGGATATCATCAATGTATGCATATGTGAAAAGCAGACTGTAAAATTTCATTGATTAGACGTTGGAATGCTTAAGCAGCGTTCCTCAGGCTGGATGGCATTTTTATAAATTTGTATAGGCCAAATGGTGTGGTAACTGCTGTTTTGGGAACGTCATCCATAGCCACAGCAATTTAGTTGTATGCCTTGATTAGGTTGATCTTAGAGAATATGCAAGGACCCTGTTGTCCTTGCATAGTCCTGTATATGAAGTACTGGGTAGCGATCAGGGACAGTTGAGGAATCCATGCTTCCAGGTTTCGGGATCAGGTGGTGTGCTGAGATATGTGGGCCATCTGATAGATGGATGATGCCTTTGTTCAACACTTCCTGGAATTCTTTCTTCACATAGTCATATTTGTGTGATGGCTATAGTCATTAGTAAGAACTTGTGGGCTGTCCAGTTGTTCTGATGTGGTTCTGGATTTGATGCTTTTCTGAATACATACATATTCTTAAATGGCTGTGTGATTTCTGTGTATTGATTCAATATCCAATTGTGGCAAGTTGTGACATTAATTCCTGTTTTGTAATGTGTACAGGAACCAACAATACAGATGCTTGCTGTATTGTCCGACATGGTTCTCATATTCATGTGCACTGATAAATTAAAATGTTCCAAGTAATCTGATCACAGTACAGATCTCCTGACATTGGTTTGAGTTAATGTAAAATCACGTTGTATGCCAATGTTTAAGGTGAGAGTTTTTGTGCCATAAGTCTCTATATGGGAGCTGTTAGTTGCTTGGAGCTTAAACAGGGTGAGTTTGAAAGCATGATAGTCTGTAGGGGGTATCATGCTGATCGCTACTCGTGTATCTACAAGGAACTTTAGTCCATTGTTTTTGTCCCATAAATAGAACAAGTGGCATTGTATTTTTCCACTGGCTGGGTCTGCTGCTGCTACCCTCCTGCCTTTCAGTTTCCCTGGGCTGTCTGATATTTGCAAGGCTTTTTTCAGTTCCTTGCTTTATCTCAGAAGTTTTGATGGAACCAGCAGGTATCTGGATCATTCTGTCTCTCCTGATTGTGGTTGCATCTTCACACCCTGCTGTCATGATGTGGAGATCTGTTTCTTTACATCCTCAGATTAAGTTGCATCTCTTGCATCTGTTTCTGCAAGTCTGCCAATCCCTTTTTCTATGTGCTGTGTGTCAGCGTTGACAGTGAGTTAACTCCCTGATTGCATGTGGCAAAAATCCTGTCATTAACATCAGAGGAATTCTGACTCCCCAGGAATTCTGACTCCCAGTATCTACTAAGCAATTCACCACCACTGATCTTCTTCCTCTTCTGAGAGTAATGCTAGTCATGGGGAAAATATTTCGGTCACCTGTGCTTGCATTAATGCAACCATTTGTTAAAGAAGTGTCACAAATAGGACACATGGCTGTGAAGTCTTCATAGGCAGAGCATAAGTAACAAGGTGTACTAAAGCCTCTTTTTCCTGGGCAATCATTGCTGAAGTGATTTGCTCTAGTACACCGGTAGCAAAGCTTTAATTATTGACAATGGCATCTTCATTGAAAAAAAGGAAGAGAATTCTTTGCAATCCTGGGAAAAATGCCTGTCCTTCAGACAGAAATTGCATGCTTTCTGTCCTCCCATGAATGTGAAAGTTCTCCAGTGTTGGTGTTGTTGTCACATGCTCCATTCTTGTCTGCGAGATCCTGGTAGAACTGGATATTGTCCAATCATCCTGGTTCATTTAGGCCTGAGTGGTTTTAAGGACCTGATGATTTTGACACTAGTGTCCAAAATGGAGCTTCGTGGGGGGGGCATTCCTGCAGATCTCACTATTCCCTCCTTGAATTGTGTAGGAAGTCTTTGGAATAATATGTGGGCCACCAATGCTCCACCTCTGGAATTCTTCTCCAGGTACTGAGGTACCAGTACATGGAGAAGATTTCCAGTTCTGCCAGCTCATACTTGACCTGCGACAGGTAGTCCTTGAGGACTTTGAAGTCACAATTATCCTGAGAAGCAAGTAGGAACAACCTGGCAAAAAATTCCTCCCTTATTCCCTTCTCATCCCAATATTGATCCTTCAACATCCCTCTAATCCACCTCATAGTTATTTGAGGTGTCTTCTAGATGATGGATCAAACAAAGGGCCATCTTGTAACACAGGTTTTGAGATATGCCAACTTCTCTTTCCTAGACCACAACCCTGATGTGCAGTAGTTGAATCTTTTCAGCAAGTCCCTCAGTGCAAACTTATTCTCCACATCCAGGCCATCAAAGATAGGGCACTTGATATTGGGTTTGAACATAGAGTAAACTGGTGAGGATGGGCCACAGCCTCCAGTAGGGAAAGGTGTCCTCATAAATTTCAACAGTTAAAGCATCCAACATTCTTTTCACTTTCTCCTTAAATTCACTGAGGTCATACATGTGAAAGACCAGATCCTTTCTGGGAAGCAATTTGATTAACTCTTCCTGAGTTTGGTCAACTTTCAGTACCCAACCATCGATGTTATCCCTGGCACTCTGCATACGAATTCAAAACCTCTTTGCCCTTCAAATTCTCCAGAGCTCAATTTATAAGGAGCTTGTAGTGTTCCTCTATGTCAAACAAGGAGTCATGGGTTGATGCTGGGCCCATAGCCATCTGCAAGTACAGTGGTGCACTAGCACAATACTAGGGTGGGGGTGCCCAATACAATAAACTAAACACGAGACTGGGTGACAGTTGCAAAGTGTGGAAAATTTACCACTGAAAAGGTACCTTGTTCCCAAGCAGTAATAATAATTGGAACAATGCTTCGTTATAACCTAAAAACAAGTAGTAATATTGTCATTCTCTGTAGGTCTGGTAAAGTTAGTTTTAACATCTCCAATTGTCTGTTAACATAACTGAAAAATAATATATTTATTATTGTAAATAATACAAGGCTGACGGGAAAGTGGGGAAAGGCTGGTCTTCGCTATCTATTCTAGTCTAAGTTAATCACAATCACAACTCATTCATCCAACACAATTTATCCAATTACCACAAGAACTCATCCATCACCATTCAATCCTGCAATACCACATATTCACTGGGGACCTACAAAACAATTTTATTTATTTTATTTATTTATTATTTTTTTAATAAAAATATATAAAAATTTAATGAATCATGAAATGAGGGATGAACCCAGAAAACTAACAAAAGATTGTAACAAAAACAAACTAAAACAAAAGAGATGTTAGTAGGACTCGTCCGCACTCAAAATAATAAGAGTGGCTGCTGTATTCTGTCAATAGTCAAAATCAAGTAGCACACTTGCTAATGTAGAGGGAAGAGTAAAAATAAATGATGGAATGGGAAAATCAAACACTGACCCAGCCAAGTTGAGAAAAAGGGGAGAAAAATAAACTGGGGAGGTTGGGAATCTTGATGTGGATCATAACAAAAGAAAATGCTAGGAACAGGCTGGGGGCAACACTTATTCACAAACAGTGTCTAACTTAACAAATAGGAAAACAAATAGTGTCTAACTTAACCTGGGGGAGGGTTCACAGGAAACCGCCCTGTTGTGACCAGAGCCCCTTTCACATGAACCAAGCCCGTTACATTCGCCCAACTTTCACCAAAATCTGTCAACACCAAATACTTTCTATGTTCTGATCTTCACCTTCAGCTGATGCAGCAATAATCTGACAAGAGCCTGATGAGAATAGTTTTTGTATTGCCAGATTCCCTCCATTTGCATCGTCCAAATCACCATTTGAGCCATGGCTAGCAGCATCAGAAACACCATTTGTTTTTCCCCAGAATACAGGGGCAACACATTATCACACACAAATGCAAGAGTGGGAGTGATATGAGCCATCAAATTGCCGACATAGTCCCAGAAAGGGCACAAATGATGACAATGGTAGATGGTGTGCAAGACCGTTTCTTCTAATCCAAGGTCACACCGATGACAGTGGGGGAAATCCGCCAGGCTCCATCTGAAGATCCGGTCATTGAGAGATAGCACGTTCTGAATCAATTGCCAGGTAAGTGAAACTCAGGGTTACTTGGGTAATTCGCCACTGGCACCCAAGACCAGAAAAAGTGCAACTCAGCCACTGACAAGCCAAACCACCCACAGAGTGGATTATTTGCGACTACTAATTCAAGATACAAGACTCTCTGAGGCCATGAAAGGTCATTGGACCGAGGAACAATACTCATCATTCACTGAGGAAACTCGATATCTTCCTGGACCTATGACAGTGCTTAGCCCAGGAAATGGGAGAAGTGAAGGTAAGCCTAGGGAAGGCACCTCTAATACTCCCCACCAAAATCCTATCAAAACACGTTGTAGAAAAGCCAACCTCGAGGTGTGGTGATAACTTACCAAATGTGGGAATCCTAGCCACCCATCTCATGATATGGATGCTGGACACAGACTTCTTTAAGGACATTCTGCTTGCAACCAGCCCATAAGAGGGTGGGCACAGGCACTCAATTGCCTTCCTATGGTCTTTGCAAAGGAGAAGTACAGCCAATCAGTAAAGGATGAGAGGAAAGTTGTGGCACATGCCTCAATCCTACCCTTCAAGCACAACCTCCTTCGGATCCAAGACTGGACCAACACTTCGTCCTTTGCCTGTACTTCTGACCAATTCTTCTCTAGCTGGAGTCTGGGCCCGAACCACACTCCACAAATGTGAGCAGAACCATCCGTCCAACCAAAGGGTCCCAGAAGAGCAATCCTCTTCCAGGCACCTAACTGCAAGCTAGAAGACTTGTTGTCTCCTGTGACTATTTCGTACCATTCTAGCACCTTCTGTACCAGTTCAATGTTGCTGTGGCATGACACAAAATGGATATGTCGTTGGTGTATGCAGAAACTCTACAGCAATTCCACATACAGCCAAACTGCTCACCTCATCCTTCAGCTGGCGAAGGAGAGGCTCCAACGCCAAAGATTAAAATAGGGGCAACAAGGGCAACCCTGACAAACCGACTGAGACAGTGCAAAAGTGCATGGCTGCTTTCTGTTCATCTGTACCACAGCACTGGGAGCATGATACAGGAGGCTAATTCACCTGCAGAAGTCGGGTTTCAATCTGGTGGCCTGCAGAACAGCAGCCAGGTACGTATAAAATGCCTTGGACTGATCCAAATTAATCGGCATGACTTGCTCATCATCTTTTACACCCTCTAGAAAAGCGCAGATCTTTAACTTATGGGCCTGTAATCATCTAATTCCTGCACTGCATCCTTGCCCTTTTTGAACAGCATCATCACACCCCTGGTGATCCGACTGGAGATGGACCCTATGCCGGAACCATTTGTTGAACACAACAGTCAAAATCAGTATAAGGATGTGCGACAGACTCAAATACAATTTATAGGACAAACCATAAAGTCCTGGAGACTTGCCATTGCTGACCCTCTTCAATGCCAAGTAGACTTCGCCCTCCATGATCTCACCCTCACAGCTTCAGTTGGCGAAAACTGAGGAAAGTCAGCCAAATAGCTGCAAAAATCATCACAGAGACCAGGCTCCTTCGTAAACCAACTTTCAAAATGCCACTGAAACACCTCACATATATTGTTGGTCGACCTCGGAGTACACCCCTCCAGGGTCTTGACCTCACGAATGTATCAATCAGAACCTAAAATGATCTTTTCCTAGTGCAATTATTTTCCCATGTTCACAGCTTCATCAGGCATCTTGTTTAACCTATGCCTGACTACCTGACCCTTGTAGCGCTCACTTGCTGACCACTTCAGAGCCTGCCTAGCTAAGCCTATCTCTAGGGAATCCCCCTCTGCCTGGGACATAACTGAAAAATAAAACATGAACACTCTTCCTCGGTGATAAAGAACTATTTATATACATATCATCCAATCAGAAGGAAAATGGTTAGAGCAAGTATTTAAAGAAAGATAAATAAATTGACAAGCTTTCCCCCTACCTGGAGGAATGCAGGTGTGTATGTATTTTAGATCCTTTTTTTTTACATAAAAAATGCCCTAAACTTTAAATTACAAATGGAAATTAATTTTTCTTTTAAATACAGATTATTAGTTTTTTAGTCTATTATCTTTCAAAATAAAACCAAAATTTAATGCCTAGAAGACATTTAATAAATTATATAAAAAATGAATGCTTGAAAGAGAACACAAATGAATGCTTGCTGGAGAACATAATTCAATATAAAGGGGCTAGACGTGAACCCGAAAATAATTGTGGTATACCTGAAACAACACAGCCTGCCTCTATCTTTCAAGAAGAAACAGAACTTATTCTTATCAGCCTCCAACTCCAAGAAGATCATTAACAAGGCTTTCCTGATATCCGCCAACACAATGTGATTATTTGCTTGAAAGAAGAGCAGTAATTCTAATAGATCTCACTCATAAGGTTCATTCCCTGGTAGGCAGCCTCTTTAAGAGTTTTGAGACTGCAGTTAAAAACAGGTCAAATTTTAGTGGTGGATATAACATCTGCCTTCAAGACAGGCATGTGTGGAATCCAAATATATTCCTTAAACCTGTGAGGGAGAACAGAAATCAACTCTATTATTCCATCATGCTCCTGCTGATGGAAAACCTCCAAATAGTCCTGATAAAGCCCATCACATTCCACTCTCCATGACACATGGTCATGCGAATGGCCACAGAATGGTTGGAAGGAACACAAGATATCTTGTCCATAATCATATATAATACTTATTGTCCTTCAATGTGATAGATTGTCTAAAGAGTGCAACCATCTGCTTGTCATAGTTAGGCAGCTCTTGTTCCTTTATCCCCAGTGACTGCACACTGAACATTTTTCTAAATCTCTTTGTACATCACTGTTAGGGAAGAAATCACTTAGAGGATCTTCATATGTACTCCTGAACTCCAACACAAAACACAAGTGTAAGGTTTTAACTTCAGCAGTGGATGACAACACAAAATCAAACACAAGACACTCACGGTTCTCATCCTGAGAGTGTCCAGGTGAGTGAAATCTTGTCATCTCTCCAAATGGAGCAAGCTCCATTGGGAAAGAAAATGCCCATCCATGCAGACAAGGCACCAGTTAAATCTAACCCAATGATACCATTAATTGGAATAAAACTGGTGCCTCTGTCAAACTTGCCTGCAAGAAGACAGTTGTTACGCTGTTATTCATCCAAAAGGGAGTCTAGTTCATCGATGTGCACTGATAAATCAATGTTATTATCTACCAACACTGGGAGTTTAAGTGGACAACTGAATCCAACATTGATTTCCAGGAGTATCTCCTTGAAGTGCTTATCACAGTCACCAAGGTGTGTTGATAATTGGAATTCACAATCAACCCTTATGGACTCCAAGCTGACGAGGGGCTTCAAAATTTCACTGGACAGATACGTCCACCAAATACCATTGCCCAACAAATAATTGGCAGAGACACTTTCACCATTTCTACTAAAGGTTACACATAAGACAGATGGGAGATTAGTTGAACTCCGAGAATAAGTACGGAATGCAGAGTCAATATGAAAGGAAGAATTGCTCTGGGTGAGATTGGATCGAGACTTTGACTCTGCATCTCTAAATCTGCCCCACTCAGGATTAAGGGCAGTGTCTGAGGTATTGCTCCCCTCGATAAAGAGACATTTGACTGCCTCCCTGGTATCCACTAAGACAGAAGACAATGCAGGAATTTTCTTACCAGAGAGCTGAATCAATTCATTCTTAACTTCTCTGGGGAATTAAGAGAAAAGGATTTTTACCCCAGAAGACTGGTCATTCGAGAAAGCACAGCTTTCCAATTCCACCAGAAGTGAGAGATAAATTCAGTCTCTTGTTTAAAGTCCAGTATATCCTGGAAAATGTTGTCGATTTAATCTCCATACAGATATTCATCCTTCAAGATAGTGAGGGCCATTTGATTATTCCTATTGCTAATAGCAAGATGGTTAATCAACAGTAAGGTCCTTCCAGAGAGCGAATATTTTAAGAAGTTTAGCCTCTTGGCATCGTTGGCCATGTAAGCTACACAATTCTCAATATGAGATAAGAAATTTTCAAAAACTCATCTGGTCAGTATGCATTTCCTGGTCACTGAATGTAGAGCTAGTAATCTGTATTTGTGGTGGGTTTACAATGAATGGGGATGGACTCCTATCCATCTTTGGGGAAATGGAGACGGCAATTTCAGAGAATTAGTTGTGACAGGGAAGCATTTAAGCTCAAGATCCTCAATTTGTTAATGCAGATCTCTACCTATATTAGGTAGTCTAATACATTTTTCTCCACAGTGAGTTCATCCTCCTGACAAGCAACATTTAGATTTGTCTTTATCTTCGATCGCAGAAGAGAAATACTTCACAGTAATCTGTCCCTGCTATTATCCATATCACATATGTGCAAGATTCTTATTTGGCAAAATGTTGACAGACTGTTTAATAACTTGCATTAAGTAAATATAAAAATAAAAAGGAAAAAAACACTTCCCTTATAATTACTTCAGGGATCATGTGGTAATAAAGTCAGGTGAACTCTGTAACTATAAAAAGTTAGTAAAAACGTAACCACTTTTAGTTCATAAGAAGCAACCAACTCTCTTCCAGACCAGTACCATTGACATTTTTGGATACCTTTTTGCTGTTATTTGTTCCCTTTTTTATTCAACAGTTACAAGAATTTGACTTTGGCATTAAACTTTCTGATAAGGTTATTTGATTTATTTTATTTTTATTCTTTTATACTTTCTTGTTTGAATTTAAATTTTGGTTCTTTCTTTTCAGTCCTTGTTTTATTTCAGTTTTTGGCAGTCATTTTCATTTTTATTTTTATTTTCTTTACAAAGTTTAACTAAAGCTCTAGTTCATTGTTTTATTTCATTCTTAGTTAATTTTCCATCTAATTTTGTATTAAGACTAAATCCCATTTGTCTTAAGTTTCAAGATTTGAATTTTATCGTGTGAATTTTTTTCTTCATATCCTCCCCTTTAACTTATATTTTTTCCTGACTTCAGGTGAAGTCATTTTTGTTCTTGTCTTTGATAAATCTTTATATCATTTCTTGTTTAAACCCTTCTGGGTAACTGTTAGCTTAATTTGATTTAACTTTACGACTCTTTGTTTTATTATTTTATTTTTTTTTTTTTTGTTGCTGGTCAAACCAGTTTCCTTTTTGTATTATATTTTCTTACATTTTGTATTTCTTGGAAGTCTTTCACACTAATTTATTTGATTCTTAATTTTAATTTGCTGGTCAAACAATTTTTTTTTATTTTGCATTTTATAGTTTGTTTTCGTATTTTGTTCCTGCATTTGTAAACCTTTTGGGGTAAATTTATGTTGCCATTTAATTTTATCAGTTTTTTCTATTAATCCAGTATATCTATTGTTCTGATTTTTCCCTTCCAGTCCTCCCCTCATTTATTTTAATGCATGAAAAAAAATATTACGATACTGTTAGCATGAGTGTTAAAATTTTCAATATGGCCAACAGAAGTAGGTTGGTTTAAAAAACATTTGTTTGAACCCACCAATAAAAAAGACCCACCAGATAACGATGATGCAGTGGAATATCCTGCTCTTAAAGAAACCATAAAAAATATGGAGGCCAGTAATGGCCAAAAATTAAAAATGAACATTATGGAGGCCTCTAAAGGCCAAAAATCAAAAGTAGAAAGTATGGAGGCTGATAATGGCCAAAATACAAGAAATAAGAACATCATTAATAATGAAGAAAGTATGGAAGACCATAGTGGTACTCAAGACAAAAAGAAGCTGGAATTCGCCCTGTTGCTGGAAGTCCCCTCCTAAATGCATCATCAATATTGCGGAGTTCTTGGAGTGAGCCAAGAGTTACGCTCGCCTTCTAAAAGGTTGATTCTTGGTTGACCCCCAAGAACTTTGAGAAAAAAATAGTGTCAGTCTTCTTGGTGGACAAGTGTTCGCGCAAAATTTGTTGGTCTACGGGCTAATTCATGTGGAACGTATTGCTACGCACGCCTGAAGACTGAAGAAAAGACCAATCGGGAACTCATAACAAAAGATTTCATGTTAAGAACTGAATATGAAGGCAAGCGTAGGACCACATAGTGATATTCGAGGTCCCTCCGCAGGTTATCGGGGAGCATCTCGCCGCTTTCCTATTGTAGTATGGCCAGATATTGGGTGCGACCTGTGATAGACTGATTGGTGCGGGGGTCAATATAATGTTAGACTGTGAAGGCTTCCTCTCCATCCCCAACTGTCTGGATGTTGTGGATCAGAAATTGCTGGTCATTGTGACCGGCCACAAATCTACATGATGAAAGTGTGGAGAGACTGGTCACCTCTCCTTTTCCTACCCAGAGAAGATGGCCTTTGTAAGTCAATCACCTGTCAACCAAAATCCCCCTCTGGTTGCGTCTTCCAATTCCACCACACCTGTGATGGGCATGCCAGCATCTGGGACCAAAGTGGTTAAACCCTCGGTTGGGCCCAGATCAGAGCCCACATTCCCCGAAATGGCTTTGCCCGCTGCTTGTGCAGTTGTGGAGGAAAAGATAGTCTTCCTTACGAACTGTACTTGAGGCGGTCTCCCGTTTTTGTTACCTTGCTGGCATTGATTTACAACTGGATGAAGCAGGGGTCTTTACCTCAACGTTTCACTAGGGTTGTGATCAAGTTGCTTCGCAAGAACAAGAACGGTGGAGATGGGATAGGAAATTATCAGCCTTTGACGATATTAAACACAGACTTGAAAATTTGGGCCAAAATCTTAGCCGGCCGTTTGCAGGTTGTCCTCCCTAGTCTGATTAGCCATGATCAGACTTGTGCTGTAAAGGCTAGGACTATTCAGGACAACCTGTATTTGGTACGCTTGATCATTGAGCAAATCGACAGTGAAGCCGTGCTGGTAAATTAGATCAGTCCAAGACGTTCGATAGGGTTGACCATCGATTTCTGGAGGCTGTCCTTTCGGCTGCTGGTTTCGGGCCGTACTTTCGCACCTGGATCGGACTTCTGTATGCGTCTCCCGGTGCGCTGGTGAAAGTGAATGGAATAAGATCGGAGCCTTTCGTATTGTTTCGCTCCATTTGTCAAGGTTGTCCGCTTTCGCCTTTGCTGTGCATACTTGCGTTGGAGCCCTGACTTCGCAAAACGAATCTGGTCCTGCAAAATTTCCCTACCTAGTGCTACCACCTCGACCAGGTACTCCGCCTATGCTGACGATGTTTCAGTTCTTGTGTCGAGCAAAGCCGAGATTAACGAAGTCAGCAAAACAATCAGAAGGTATGAGACGGTGACAGGGGTCAAAATTAACTGCGATAAGTCTGTTGGCTTGCGGTTGAGTACGTGAAAGGGAGTTTCTATTCTCGGACATTTGCTCTCGACGGACGGGCCGATCAAGATACTTGGCGTCTGTTTCTTGTTGGAAATGAATTGGTTGGAGGCGCATGAGAAGGCCAAGGCTGCAGTTCATCTGTGGTCACGGAAGAGACTTTCCTCAAAGAGAAGGAAGTATGTGCCTCGCACATCTACCCGACTCTCTGTACTTCCACTTCCGTGTACCATACTAATGACATTAGTAAGGGTTTTGTTCTCCTTCTTGTTGGGAGGCAGGTCCCCAAGGTATGTCTGGAGATCTCCACTCATCTGAATGCGATCTGGGTATGCCTAGCGTTGATTCGTCAACATACGCTTCGCATTTCTTTCCTAGATCGGATGTGTTTGCAATTGAATGAGAACGGCAAATTCTGGAAGGAAGACGTCCGTAAGAACTTTCCATCACTCAGAAGTGTGTACTCGTCCAAAGAGGAGGCCTAACTTTCACCTCGAGGCGAGTGTTCCTCCTGTCGTGAATGTCGACTTGCTCTCAAGACTTACGGACGACGGATGGCCTCTCCGACGTACAGGCGTTGTCTCGTAAAGCATTATACAAAGTACTAGTTAGGGGACCGGTTCGGAATGATCTGATAGGCGAGCTCGGTCTGACGAAGCAGGAAACTCGCTCTATAATAGCCTTGGGCGCTCGGGTTGAAATGCCACACTAATGATGAGGCATCACTCACCTGGCTGGTGATTCGGAGGGCCCTCTGGGTCAGCAAAAGACTTTGTTCGGCGGGCTTGGAAAAATCTCCAAACTTCGTTTGCTGCGGTGAATTGGTGGAGACCCTGGATCACGCATTCTTCCACTGCAAGATCGTAGGCCCTTTGTGCACGTTTGTTGAGGACATCATGGTTCGCATGCTGCGCGGAAAGTTCTTTGTCCTCGAGGCCAGTTCTGTTTGTAGTAATGTTGTACTGCCTTTGTCTAAGTCTAAGTACCTACGTGTTCTTTTGCTTTTGGTTATGCGAGTCGTGATATGGACGACGCGACAGAAGGAATTCTATGGGAACAAAAAGTTTACTTCTTCCCAACTAATCCTGTTCTTTAGGCATCAGCTTAAAGTCAAGATTAGGATGGAAAGGAAAAAACTCCATCCATTAGAATTTAGTGAAAGGTGGTTGAGTCTTGCGCGTCTGTGCCGAGTAATGGGTACTGACTTGGAGTGGTATTTTTATTGGAAATTCTGGTTTGAACATTGACAACTCTGCCCAAAAGAGGATAGTTTCGGCTTGTTTTTTTATTTTATTTTTCTCCCAAGTTAACTCAGATAGGGGATGTGTGCTCATTGGCCCTTCTTTTCTCCCCCTCTTTCTTTTGTTTAAATTCTCCTGCCTCTCGCCGTTAGGCAATCAGAGATGCCAGTTCTCTGGCGGATGCGGGACATCTTTCGACTTTTGAGAGTGATTTTTCATTTTTGTTGTTGTGTTTGGATGAGTGCGCGTTTGTGTGAGTGGTTGGTTGAATGATTGATTGTATTCTCTCAAGTCCTGCATTATTTTCATCTAGTTAACTTATGTTTCTGTCACATTTAAGGATTGAGGGGGTGTCTATTACTAACATTATTTTTTGTTTTTGTATATAAATTTGTTTTCAGTGTAAATATCCATCGGGGTTAAATTTTAAAAGTTGTTTTTTTTCTCCCTATCCCAGACAAATTGTACGTTAGTTTGTACGTTGTACTTCATAGAGTCAATGCGGTATTATGGTGGATGCAGTAAGAAAGGTATGGAAGAATGTGGTGTTTTGGTGTAAGGATTATCGTAGCATGTTTGGGTCAGTGATTGTGGTTAGTTAAGATGAAGACAGATGAAGACCAGTCCTTCCCATCCCCTTTTAGGCCATGTGCCACATTTGTACTTTTGTACAATAAATATAGTATGAAACAACAACCCAGGTAAGTACATTGCCTGTCTCCCACTTGAACAGTCAAATTCTCCACATTTTTTATGCTATATTTGGAATCATGCAATCATTTTAAACTTGGCGCATTGCGCAGTAATCAAGACAAGTTAAGCTTCCATGCATGACTACTCGAGGAAAACGTATATAAATAAAGCCAGTAATGACAACCGTTCTGTCAACGCGATGCGAAAGAAATTGAACTTACATTGTCCATAACTCGTAAACGGTAATAGAGCGTAAATTTTTAATGTCGTTTTTCGAAATAATCAAGCAATTTCACACCAAAAATGGAGCATTTTTCATTACCGTGGGCTTTTGGAGCTTATACTGCAAAATGCAAATTAACCAAAAACTTAATACCGTTAAAACAAAACAATAAACAGTAAACACCCTCCCAAATCCAACCGTTATGACCTTGTATCATATCATGCCATTGTGCAGAGGCGGGTAAATACCAACAAATTTTTAAAAAATGATAATTCAGCTGGGTCTGTCCTTCCAAAGGAAAGAGACAGTGGTTCGCGCAAGCCGTTTTTCTTTTTACTAAAAATACCCTTAGCATTTTATATTCATCGACAAAAAATGTTAGGGGTGTAAAAAAAGAAAAACGGTTTCGTTTCATAAACCAAATAAGTTGCAATGAAGAACCTGTTTGTAAAAAGTCCTACCACCTAGTTAATCCTTGGCGCATCCTTTTGGGACGCATTAGGGTATCTACCAAAAGGAGCTGAAAGATTTCTGCCTATTGCCCTTTAAAATCATTTAAGTTAAAAATGCTTCTTTAAAAGTTTAAACAACAACGTTTTTTCATTGAACTTGTCGGAGTTAGCGCCTCCTTAATCCCCTAATTGTTCACTAGGGGTCGCTCTCCCTACACTATAAATACCAGGCGACTTCTTACCTCGTTCTCGTTTCTACTTTGCATTTCAGTGGACACGTTTAAAAATGTGATCTCTCACAAAAATCCGCGTTTTGCCCACTTGTGGGAAAACGCCATGAAACATACATACACGTACGTACGAACATTCACCAAAATACAAACCCGTTACGTTCACACACAAATGTTAATGTCTTTGTCACTTGTAAATTTGTTGTTTAATACATATATTTGTTAACATATATATATATCGGTCTTGTTTGTTTTTCTTTACATCTTCGGCTGGACTCAACTTCAGTCTGCCATTGTTCTTGTAGTTGGACCTTCTAGCAGGGAATAAACAACACGTGTCTCTCAATACAACAACACTCAAACCTAACGGTCCTCTAAACATCGATAATAGCCACCAATGGTTTCAGACTTGTAACTAAAACTAAACAGTATAAAACAATAAACAATGTAATCAAAATGGCTTAGTTGTGGAAAATAAAATGTAATTACAATACATGTAAATAAATTAATAATTACTTGCAAAATGCTAAGTATTGTTTTCTTTTTATTACGACAAATAAAAAGAAGAGTATGAACTTCATTCGTTTAACTTTTTCATCGGGAGTTAAAAAAGAAAATAACATATTTAGCTCCTTGGTGTAAAATCTGGTACCACTCACAAGGTGAGAGTGCTTTGGGTTCGTTAATTAATCCTTGGTTCCTGAGGTGTCCCGATCAAATACAAATGGTGTGTTGAACAGTTTTTGTCCGTAATCCTATGTACACTTTAAACTCGGATATGTGACGGAGTCAACGCCCTACATTTTTTTTTACCTATCTCGGTTAAAGTAAAAATATGCTCGACTCTCGTGGCCCTTCTTTATCAGGCGGCCTCTCCCTGTCCGCTGGAGCCGATCTCTAGTGGAAACGGAAAATTCAACGGTGATTGAGCAAATTTTGTTACTAACAAAATTAACTAATCCCATGGACCCGTGGGATTCCCACTTCAAACTTCTTTGCGGTTTGCCATTTTCCGTTCGAGGAGGTGAGAGTAAATAACCTCTTCAATCTTCTCAATAGGAAACCAAATAATTGTGATTCCTCCTCCCCCCCCCCACGTACTCAAATACGTTGCACATACAGTGGAATTATGTTGTTGTTGTTGTTGTTGTTGTTGTTGTTTTGTTGTTGTTGTTGTTTTGTTGTTGTTGTTTTTTACACATTTGAACCCATACATATTTGCAAAAAAAATGTACTAAGATGAAACTCAAAGTCAATTTTCAAATTTGTTTTTGAAAAAATGTATTTTTTACTTTTTATATACGTCATTATTTCAAGAACTTTTAATTATGAAATTTCTTATGTGAAAATTATAATGAGTTGTAATGTGGAAAAATAAAAATATAATGCAAGGCGTCAGCCTCAAAGTCAACATCATGCTTTCTATATAATTCCAGTTTAAGATGGCCATTTTGTTGTGGCCTGTTTAGGGGCCAGAAAAGAAAGACATGGAAGACGAAGGTAGGTTGAAAAAGTATACTGAATATATATACAAAACAATAGTGTAAGTAATAAGTAGATTAGCACTGTGTCTACTACTGCCCTCCACTCTACCCAACTCTCGCAGTTTGTATTTATGAGAGGAGGAAGAGTTCATTCTACTGTAGGAGGGTTTACCACAACACCACCCTCCTAAAATCTTAACTCCGCAGGAGTCTGAAGAAATAATTTTTTTCCACATGTAGCTGACTTGTTTTACATTATCGAAAAAAAAAAAAAAACAAACAAACAAAAACAAGCGTTTCCTTTTTACATCTGGCTAGAAATTTAAAACTTGGCTGACTTGTTTTGCAAAGTTCAACGTAGAAAAGCTTGCGAACTTTTGTTTGTGGTCTCAATATATCTTTTACGTTTAGGATTAACCACCATCAAATCCGTTGCTTTTCTTTTTCTCTTGGAACAGTGCCTTTCTGGAGCCGCTAGTGAGGTCTGAATATGAAAGGTGTCGTAAATGACGTCCATCAGTCTCTTCAGGAAGCCGGTTATCATTCTCATCCGTTAGGCGCTTCCTGAGCTGACTGATATGCCTTTTATGAATCAATTTCGGACCCTTAATCATATACATCATGTTACCAACTCTTTTCTCTATCGTACCCATCTCCTAAAATGATTTGTTATCTTTATAAGTTTTGAAAAAAAATTTTTCTCCCGGGATCTATTACTTTGTAGGAACGATGTTAGCTCTTTCTGGCTTCGTCCGTTTTGGTAGTAGTTTGTCAAAAACAGATCGTATCCGACATGCAAACATCACCTCGGCAGGAGATTGCGAAGCTGGTGTTTTTTCATTAGGCGTAATCCTGTAGATTTGAAGGAACTGTTGAAGGGCTTTTTCAGTCGGTGTAGCCCCAGATTTTTCAGAGCTCTCTTCAAGCTATCTACAAATCTCTCAACCTGTCCGTTTGACCTAGGATGATATGGAGCGGTAGTAATGTGATTGACCTGATAAGTTTTACAGAAGTCACTAAATTCTGCTGACGTGAACTGACTTCCATTATTGGACTACCCCGAATCTAGAAAACAGTCATGAAGAAATTTTATTGTGATTTCAGCAGTTGGATTTTTACATACAAACTGTCGACTACAATGAGATAGTAGTATCCTTCTATAGGGCCCGCGAAGTCAACGTGGATTCTAGACCACGGTAGGTCTGTTTTTGGCCAGGGACTAAATTTAACAGGAGGTGCCTTTGCTGCCAAGGCACAGCCTTTACATGATTTGACAGCGTTTTCTAGGTCTTTGTCCATGTGTTGTCAATAGACATAGTTACGAATCAAGCTTTTCATTCTAGTACTCCCTGGATGGTCAGCGTTAAAATCTTTCAAAATACACTTCTAGAGTGTTGACGGAATCACAATGTGTTCCCTGTATAGTAACACCTCGTCGCATATCGAGAAAACGTCCGTAGTTCCCTTTTCAAAAATTTTCACTTTCGTATGCTTGATAAACTCATCGTGGAGAGCCTCTTGTCTAATTTGTTCAAGCGTCACTGGAAGTTCCCTTACTGTATTAGAAAGGGTAGTTTTTAATTCTCCTTCAGACTGAAGCTAAGCGAGCACTGTATCTACCAGTGGTTCTTTGTACTTTGGAAAAAGTCTTGATAACCCATCCGAATTTTTTGATGACACGTACTCCATTTTGAAATTGTAAATCAGCAGTGTTGTATTCCATCTCTGTAGTCTGTTTGCTGTGTGAGTAGGCAGACCTTTCTTTGGGCCAAAAATAGTGAGTAATGGCTTGTGGTCTAATATTTATTTGCAACTCTGTAGAAAATGTGGCACAAGGCCTAAAAGGGGGTTGGAGAAGGACGGTCTTCTGTCTTAATTCTAAACTTAGCTAGCCACAACCACTGAGCCTAACATACAAAACAATATTCCTATCACCAAAACAACACAAGTATCCATACCTTTCATACTACGTCCACCAAAATACCTCTTCGTCTCAATGAAAGTCCTAAATAGTCCCCTTATGTACAAATATTGTTCGTGGGAGGAGGGGCATAAAAAACAACAATTTTTAAAAGAACCCCAATGTGTATCTACAATATGACATAAAATTACAAGAAACTAAACAAAAACCCACAATCCCTAAATGTGGCAGAAACATCAGTTAACTGGACGAAATCAATGCGGGACTATGAAAAATAAGGGAAATATTCATTCCTCCAAAGCATTCACATAGGCCCACACACATTCATACACAACAACAAATACGAAAAATCACACACACAAAACGAAAGGCGCCCCGCATCCACCAGAGAACTGACATCACTGACCACCTAACGAGGGAGGGGATGGGGAATTAAACAAAAGAAAAAATAGGGACAGAAATAAAAGGGACAAATGAGCATGCATACCCTAGCTAAGTTAATCAGAAAACGGGAAACTAAAGATTCAAAATAAAAAACCTACACTAGCCTAATATCGGGGTGGGCTGCCTCTGTTCAACCCTGATAGGACAAAATCCTGTGCCTAACCGACATCCAAGTGCCACTCTAGGTCAGCCCCTTTCACTCTACACATTCGCGCAAGATTTACCCACCTTTTGCCAAATTCTGATGAAGGGAGCCGCCGCCTTTCCGTCCTAATCTTGACTTTAAGCTGATGCTTAAAGTACAAGATCAGTTGGAAAGGTGAACTTCTCGCCATTATAAATTCCTTCTGACGCGTCGTCCAAATCACGACTCTCATAACCCCTAGTAAGCAACAGAACACATAGTGTTCAGCCTTCGTCAATTGCGGCACCACATTGCTACAAACAGAACTGGCTTCCAGGACAAAACTTTCCCTGCAGCATGCGAACCATGAGGCCTTCAACAAACCCGCACAACGGCACTACCGTCTTTCACTGAAAAAAGGCGTAACCAATGGTCTCGACTTCCCCAGTACAGCGACGACAGTTTGGATATTTCTCCAAGCCTGCTGAACAAAGTCCCTTGCCTACCCAGAGGGCCCCACGAATCATCAGCCAGGTGAGTGATGCCTCATCATTATTGAGATATTTCAACCCAGGCGCCCAAGGCCATATCGAGCGAGCCTCCTGCTTCGTAAGACCGAGCTCGCCAATCAGATCATCTTGAACGGCTCCCCTAACTAACAGTCGATACAATGCCTTACGAGACAACGCCTGTGCGTCGGAGAGGCCATCCGACGTCCGTAAGAGGAGTTTCAGAGCATGACGACATTCGCGGTAGAATGAGCACTCGGCTCGGGGTGTACGGCCGGCCTCCTCCTCGCACGAGTGCACACTTCTCAGGGATGGGAAATGTTTTCGGATGTCTTCTTTCCAGAAGATGCCCACCTCATCCGATCCGCGACACATTCGGTCTAGAAAGGTAATGCGAAGCATATGTTGACGAATTTCAATGCTAGGCATACCCAGACCGCCCTCAGAGGGATGAAGGCAACAGATCTCGCGAGATACCATAGGGGCCTTGTCTCTCCACAAGAAGAGAACAAGGTCCGTACTAATAAAATTAGTCTGGCATACGGGAGTGGAAGTACAGAGAGTCGGTACAGGAGAATCGGATAGATGTGTGAAACACATACTTTCGCACTTCCCTTCAGGGAAAGTCTCCTCCGAGACCACAGATTAACCGCGATCTCGGCCTTCCCTTGTACCTCCGACCAGTTCATTTCCAACTGGAGATCAGGACCGAACCAGACGCCGAGTATCTTGATCGGCCCATCCGTCCAGAGGAAAGGTCCGGGAAGAGAAACTCCCTTCCACGCACCCAACCGCAAGCCCACAGACTTATCGCGGTTGATCTTGGCCCCTGTCACCATCTCATAGCCACTGATCTCTTTGCTGACTTCGTCAATCTCGGCTCTGCTCGACACAAGAACCGAAACGTCGTCAGCATAGGCAGAATACCTGGCTGAGGTGGAAGCCCCAGGCAGGGAAATTCCGCGCAGGACCGGATTCGCCTTTAACTTGCGAAGGAATGGTTCCAACGCAAGAACGTAAAGCAAAGGCGAGAGCGGACAACCTTGACGAATGGAGCGAGACAATACGAAAGGCTTCGATCTTAGCCCATTCACTTCCACCAGCGCACCGGGGGTCGCATACAAAAGTCGGATCCAGGAGCGAAAGTCGGCTCCGAAACCGGCCGCCGACAGGACAGCCTCCAGAAACCGATGGTCAACCCTATCGAAGGCCTTGGACTGATCTAAATTGATCAGCGCGGCTTCACTGTCGACTTGTTCTAAGATCAAGCGTACCATATGAAGGTTATCCTGAATAGTCCTGCACTTCACAGCACAAGTCTGTTAAGGGCCAATCATTCTAGGCAGGACAAGCTGCAAACGGTTGGCTAAGATCTTCGCCAAAATCTTTAACTCAGTGTTTAACATGGTTAAAGGGCGAAAATTCTCTAACCCATCCCCACCGTTCTTGTCCTTACGCAGCAACTTGATCCCACCCCTGGTGAAGCGTTGAGGTATAGACCCCTGCTTCATCCAGTGGTTGAAAATCAGTTCCAGCAAAGGAACAAAAACGTGCGACAACCTCAAGTAAACTTCGTAGGGAAGACCATCTATTCCCGGAGACTTATCCAGGCCAACCTGCTTCAGCGTTTTCCAGATTTCCGACTCTGTAATTGGACTCTCGCACCTAGCCGCTTCAGCTGCCTCGAGGCAGGGAAAGTCAGCTAAATAGGCGTCGAACTGAGCAGAGCTCAGACCGGGCTTCCTGGTGAAAAGATCCTGAAAGTAATCCCGAAAGACCTGACATATGCCCGCGTTTGTAGTCACGGTCCGCTTACCCGGCAATGTGACGCACGCTATATGACGCCTAGGCGCGTTCCGATTTTCCTCTGCACGCAGTTCAGCGGCCATATTCGTCGCCTCAGAAGACATTCTTTTTAACCTAGCCCTAACTACCAGAGCTTGATCCTTCTTGATAAGCAAGGAGGACAACTCTGCTAAGGCTATTTCCCCACTAACACGGGATTTCACGGCTCGATCAACTTTATTTTCTAAAGCCGTTTGCGCCGCTAATCTATCTAGATTGAGTCGACGACTAAAATCGGCAACAAACGTTCTAATTTTAGATTTTAAATTATCCCACCAGGCGTTTCCCACAACCGCCCCCGTCAATTCCCTTTGTATCATTAGTAACAGCTGGTCCCGGAAACCCTGCTCACTAAATATTGAACAGTTTAATTTCCAGTAGCCAGCCAATCTAACCTTAGGCTTATCTAAGTTTACACGGACCCGGACAAGCCTATGATCCGTATAAACTATGTAATGGAAGCTTGGACACCATAAGAGCCCTACATCGACTCTCCTAACTAAGACTCGGTCGAGGTAGCTCGCAAACGTCCCAGGAGCCGAGTTGCTACTAGTTGTCCAAGTCCATGCTACCTCCCGAGGGTGTTCATTCTTGTTCAGACAAGATCAAACCCATCGATAAAGTCCCGAAATGGTTTCACGTCCGGGTTGTTAGTACCTTGTTTTTGCCCTATACGATCTATATCGGGGTCAAGGGCGGCATTCCAATCCCCCGCTAAAACTACCCGACGAGACGTCGTCAAGAACGACGCGATCTGCCGAAACAAAGCAGGCCGCTCGGCATGGACATTGGGCGCATAAACCCCAATGAGACGTAGAACCTTATCCTTTATGGTAACATCCAGCACGCAAAGTCTGCCCGCCGGATCCGCGAAGACAAGTGTACATGCAGCCTTCAAAGACCTGCTCACTAGCCAAGAGACACCCCTCGAACGACCATCAAAACATGCTGAATAAAGGGCGAACCCCTTAGACAGTATGTCCTCACGGTCATGAGAAGAAAACCGGGTCTCTTGCACACAGCATACATTCACCCCGATGCGCTGAAGGTCACGAGAGAGCCTCGCCCTGCGAGACTCGGACCTCAGGCCCCGGACATTTAAACTAGCTAACCAGAGAGCCATTGTCAAATCGATTAGTGTTGTTCTTCAGGATAGAACATGGCTGGGGTGAGGACACCGACAGCTTGTCCCATAGATCCGGACGCCATCTCAATATCATGAGACAAGCCGCCGATGTCCGCAGGATATCTCAGTTTAAGTGCCCTATGAACAAAAAGAGGGACTCCCCCTTTCCATTTTTTTGATTTGTCCAAATTCTCTTCCAATAATACGGCCGCTGGGGGCACCACTTTCAAGGACGCCTTTGCCTCCTCTATCATGCCCCAAATCTCCCGCGTACCCGGGCCAGTTCTCACAACAGTCAGCAATGATCGGGCATTTAAAAATTTTTCCGGCACTTCCACATCAACGCCATTGATGTGCCGGAAATTCCATAGAACTTTTAGGGGCTTCGGATTTTTTGTTTGCCCTAAGACCCTTTCTTCCTGTTCCCGGGATACGCGGCAGACGTCTTCCCCTGGGAGATATGGTGGCTTAATTTTCTTTTTTCTTTTTTTCAATATTTGCCTGTGAATCGGGGCTTCTATTTCTTTTCTTTTGAGGAGATTGAATAGGTGTTGAAATAGGTGTGGCTTTGGGTGTTGCGGAGAGTGTCATGCCAGAAGGCGTCTTCACAGGAGAAGGTTTTCTTGAAGAATAATATTTAAACGGAGATTTTGACAATGATTTGGGCGGAGGTGGTTTGGTGAAAGTCTTTTTGGTTGATGAAGGGGAAGACGGGGCAGAGGATAGGGGGCTCGGTGCCCCCAGCGATTTTTGATTTTTAGCCCGCTTTCAAGCAAATTTCTCTTTCAACTTTTTTAGGTCTAAAATTTTCTGCCAGCTAGGCTCATTCAATTTTTGCGTACTTGTTGCATTTTTTTCGTACGACGCCGAGGCGTCGCCCTCAGAGCTGGTAGAGGGAATGGGGCTGTAGGTGTTTTTATCCTCGGGGTCATGATGGGACAGAGGCCCCGCTGTTTGGATCTTCCCTTTGCCCCTAGCTACGAGGCGCCATTCCCCTTCTTCCTTTTCCTTATCCACACTTGTGGAAGGCGTCAGTTTTGGGGGTAATGTGGGTAAGGACCCAACCGAGGGATTATCCCCACTGGCCCGCTTCGCAGTTAGGCCCACTACAGGCGCCGCGGATTTGACAGTCTCGGCCAAAGGGGGATTTTGGTCGCCAGCGACCGGAACTCCAGGGGCCTTCTTCCTTGGGCAGAAGGAGGAAAGGTGACCAGTCTCTCCACACCTCCAGCAAGTAGGTTTCCTCCCGGTCACAATGACCGGCATTTTCCGGTCGCCTAAATCCAAACAGTTGGGGATTGACTTGAAGGCCTTCTGATCTAACATAATATCGAAAGTCCATCCCCCGTTCAAATTGTCGGAGAGAGCCCCTAAAATCTGGCCGTGCTGCATAAAAAATGCAGCCAGGTATTCTCCCGATATTTGAGGAAGGACCTCAAATACGGCCACCCTGGTACTTCTCCGACCCTCATATTCAGTCCTTTGAATTAGGTCTTTCGTTATCAATTCTCTTTTCGCCATTGCTAGGCAATCTTCTGGCGTGGGCGGCAGTACGTCACACATGAAAAACCCAGCACCTTTAATAACTCTTTGGGGTTTTATACACAGGGACAAAAGTGATTTAATGACTATGTCTTTCGTGGAGCGACAAATTTGTAATGGCTTGTGGTCTGTCTGTAGATTAAAATGTCGACCATAGATATAGAGGTGGAACTTCGTGACTGCGAATATAATTCCAAGCGCCTCTTTCTCAATCTGCGAATAATTTTTTTCCGCAGGAAGCAAAGCTCTCGACGCATGAACTATTCGTTTTACTGTTCCACCAGTCATTTTATGAAGAATGCATGCCCCTAGGCCATACGAACTAGCGTCGCTGGTAACAATGATTTCCAAGTTCGGGTCGTAGTGTGTAAGGAATAAGTCTTACGTCAGTATTTTCTTTATTTTTTTCAAATGCCTTCTGGCATGCTGCTGTCCAAATCCACGGCTTGTCTTTCTTTAATGGTTCATTAAGAGGGTCACGCAGATGACGCATATTTGGTATGAATGCCTGGTAATAATTTGCTAGGCCAAGGAATCTCTGCAACGAAACGGTATATCTTTAATCGCGGCAGCCCGTTCAGGATTTGGTCTTCTGCCATCCTTATCGATTATGTGTCCTAGGTATTTGATTTTTTCCATGAATAAATCACATTTGGTCACTAAGTTTGAAACCGTAGTCTTGAATCTTGGTGAAAACTTTGAGGATATGATCCTTATGTTCGGCTACGTTTTGACTTTTCATCAGGATGTCATCTAAATAAGCCACTGAGAAGTAAAGACCGCTTAGCATAGTATAAACGTTCGAATTTATATAATCCGCGGTGCGTATTTATACACAATAGCTTCGAAAAAAATGTTTCCCCCCATTAAGCTTCGCAAAAATGTCTTCTGGGCCAGGAAGAGGATAATGATAATCCTTCAGAACAGCATTTAATCCTGTCGAAAAATCAGCGCAAACGCGTATGTCTTTCGACTTCTTTTTTACATAAACCGCTGGTGCGGCCCATTCGCTGTACTCTACCTTAGATAGGACACCAGTTTTTTTCTAATCTGTCAAGTTCCTCGTTAATTTGTTCCAATGAGGCAAAAGGCACATTTCGTTTCTTTTTTAACACTGGCTGGACGTTGTCTTGTAGTTCAAGTTTTTCCATCATCTTGATACACCTGCCTAAACCACCAGAAAAAAATTCTGGATAGGCTTCCCTCAGTTCTTTTTTTTTTAGTTTTTCAGCTTCGGCATTCCAATTTTCAATTTTTTGGTAGTAAGAATTTACAGGTAGTCCCAAAGCTGGAATTGTTTCATCCAATCAGCGCGAAATAGGTTGTTAGTATTTTTCAGTACGAAAAATTTTAACTTATTAGTCTTCCCGTTAAACGTTATGTTTGCAATCAATTGTCCCTCGAATTTAATTTTTTCTCCTGTTACTGACCTTGCAATCTTGCTAGATTTTATCATGGTTGGCTTACCCGATCTTTTCCATGTTAGCAAGTTTATTATAGTTAAATCAGAACCCGAATCTAGTTGAAATTCTACACTTTTGTTTAACATTTTTACGTGCACAAATTTCCTGATATTAGCACCGTCTCGTTCGTCCGACCTTGTATTTTTTATGCAGCTATTGGTTTTATTTTTAGATTGGCAATGCGAACTTTTGTGTCCGACTCGGTTACAAATGTAACATTTTTTATTCCGGAACATACGATCTTTGTACCAATGTAGGGCCCCACATCCGTAGCATGGGTTAGAGGGCAACTTGGTTTTTTCATTGTTTCAATTTTAGGAGACTGTTTGTAGCGTGCTTTTTTGACATGAACAATACCCAATTCTTCAATATTTTTAGAATCCTGCTTTAAACTGACGTACATCTGACATTCTTCAGCGATCTTCTGTAGAGTTATATTCGGCTCATTCTCCAATTTGTTTAGGATTCTTCGCCTAATTTCTGCATCTTTTGCTGAAACTAGTCCTTGCACGAATATCAAGCATTTGAAGTTATTCGCACTTAGCTCCGCCAGTCTAAAATCATCGCAGTGCTTGTTTACAATTGACCCAAAAGTGGTGTAGTCTTCCCATTCTTTCCTAGTTAGAGTAAGACATTTCCATCTTTTATGAAAAAAAGAGATGTCTTTGGGCTGAAGAGTTCCGTTAGTAATTCCACTGCTTCGGTGAATGTCAATTCGCTAGTCTTACGGAGCAGAATGTAGTTAACGAATTTTGTGTGCTCATTTGTGCCAAGTTTCCTCAGAAGTAGACGTACTTTTTTCGAGTCACTCCAACTCGCATAATCTGACGTATACAAGTCCTCATACCTCCTGAAGTATGACGCGAAGGTTATGTCTTCCTTGGGATTGTATGAAAAATTCTCTATCGCACTCCAAATGCGAAAAAGAAAATTCGTTTTCGACGGGATTACTACAGTTTGCCAATTCTAACATTTGCTTTTGAAATTCAAGCTGTCTCTCTTGATTTTCCTTCTGGGTTTGCAGTAATAGATTTTCCATTTTTTCCTGTTTTTGTCACTTCTCTTCTTTTTTGGAGTTGTAATTGCTGTGCATTCTGGTATTTTACAAGTTCTAAAAAAATAATTTTGGAATCCGCCATAATAAATCGATTTTCCGTATTTTGAGAGAGTTTTTTTTAATCACGGTGGTTCACGCAAAATCCTCGTAAATCTTCGTCGCCAAGTTGTTGTGGATACTGGCAACGGCAATTTTTTTTGTGTGTGTGTCCCCGTGAAGTGCGAATCCTCATCGCCAAGTTGTGGCCTGTTTAGGGACCAGAAGAAAGACACGGAAGGCGAAGGTAGGTTGAAAAAGTATATTGAAGATACAGTGTAACCCGGATATAAGAGAGTTGTCGGGACCGGAGAAGAAGTCTCTTATATCCGGGTTTCTCTTATATCCGGGTTTGGTCTATTTTGTTTAGGTAAGTATGGGAACACTTTGGGACCAGAGAAAATCTCTCTTATATCCGGGTTTCTCTTATATCCGGGTTACACTGTATATACAAAACAACAGTGTTAGTAATAAGTAGATTAGCACTGCGTTTGTTTACTACTGCCCTCCACTCTACCCGACTCTCGCAGTTTGTATTTATGAGGGGAGGAAGAGTTCATTCTACTTGTAGGAGGGTTTACTTTACCACAACACATTTCAAACACAATAATGAATTGAGGAGAGAAAAAGAATAAGATAGAGTAAGAAGGGTAAAAATACGTAAACAAATAATAATAATAATAGTTGATAGAAAAAGATAGACGATGGACAGAAAAGATAAACAAAACACTTAAGTAAAAAAACAAAAACATGGAAAAAATAAATTACGTACGTTACAACGCAGTGATGTGAGCTTTAAAATTGAAAAAAACTTTTAAATCATCATGAATTAAAAAGTTAACGCTTTAAAAATATTACCCAACACAGAAAAACTTGCAACTCACGCACTGGCCGAGAGGGTTACCCTCGGAATTTTTCAGTTTTTAGAAACGAGAGAGCGTTGTTTTTAAAATTAAAAATATAACTAGTACAACACAAATTATTATTTGAAAAAAAAACTCACTCGATCAAATCCTAAACTGATAGTGGACCTGGAAGTAGAAACAATTCCATAGTGATCATAATCTACCGATGAAGTTGAATCTGCAGACGGTGATATATCAGCCATTTCTGTGCTGCATATGACGGGCTTACGTCACAATTAGAAGACAGATCAGGATCACATGGTTGTATCCCTCCCCCTACAATACCGCTAATTTACATTTCTCATAATCACTATGATATTAAATAACAGATTAAATGCAAGCTGTCAACTGAATTAAAGTAACTGAATTACTCACTATTTAGAAATAAAATGTTAGTCCCCCACAGTTTTTATTGAGAAAAAATAATTTATTTCAGTAAATTAAATAATGAGAAAAAAAAATCAGGGAAATATTGTAAAGCAGTAAGCTTGACTTAAGCTAAAGGAAAATATATTTAGAATTTTGAGAGAGAGTATAAAAAATATTTTTATTTTTTATTGCTTTCAAAACTATGTTACTTTTCTGGAATTTCAAGCTTCATATAAACGAGATTCAAAGATTCTATTGAATGAATCTTCCTGACATCATGATTTTCTCAGTCTAGCAACAAGCAGTTGATTGACTCTTCAACATTTTTGATGGTATACCTACGTGGCTCATTCTGGCAGCCTGGTAATGACATCACAACTCTTTCCACCAATCAACATTGGGCCATTCTGGAAATACCCAGATTAAGGATGAAACCTCCACCAGCCAATTACTGTCTTTAAAGCTGCCATCATGCAAGACCTATTTAAGATTGAAAGTTGTATTAACTCATTAGATGGAGTCGAATATTACTGCCTTCACAACATAGTTTCACTCTGCCTAAACTCCCAGCCCTATGGAAAGAGTGAACAACTCCAGATTCAAACCCAACTTATTACCAGTGATTCCAGAGATAACAAATTTGCAGGTGCATCCAGTTACTAAACCTCGTGGCCCAAGAAACCCCTTCATCCAAATACAACAGCGATATGAGAAGGCCACTTTCATACTATCCCATTTTCTATCTTAGCAACTCTTTGAGTATTTACCCTTTTTATGTAAATTAACAATATTGAATACTAATGCATTTGTTTACATGAGTTCAAGAACTGTTTTTTTTTACATTCATATGGTAATATTGTTCTTCTTTGAAAGTGTGTTTCTACAACTGAATGTTAATTTGATTTATGTTATTTGTAATGGAAAAGAAATGTTTTGATTTTTCACAATATGCATGAATGCAGTCAGCTTTCCTTATTTCATCAATCTTGTTATTGGCTTAAAATTTCATATTTTTGCCACATAGTGCACTAACATTGTGTATACCCAGGATAACCCATAACAGTTTTTTTTTTGCAATAAACTTCTTATAATTCTCTACCTGTGTCATGTGTCATGCTATTGCTGTTACTCTTTTTTTCCCCCATAAGAGAAAAAATTTTCTTTCTCTTATGGCGAGGGGGGAGAGGAGTATTTGAGAGAAATTACCCTTTCAATCCAAATTTTACACAAAATTATTATTATTATTTTGTTTTTCTTTTATGTTAATGATTTCAGCACAAATCCAATGATTTTAAAAACAAAGTGTCTTTAGTTTTTTTTAGGGATAGAACAAAAATGTTCAAATATTATTATTATCATGGAGCAAATAACTGACATTTTATTAACTCATTTTCTTGATTGAAAGGGTTAAGTTAGATTGAATTGTTGATATTTAAAAAGGTTAACTCAATAAATGTGGGATACCAAAGAGAATCAAACTAATTACTGTAGCAATGATCTGCAAAACTCACTTCTCTCCAGTAAAGCAATTTTCCATATTTTCGTGAAATTTTCCTTCCAACACCTATCCCATAATAGTTGTTACATTTAGTGTATGAAATATGTATACAAATGTAACGATTAATATGGGACAGAGATAAAAAGAAAGGCAATTTCATTAAGTTGCTCGGTTGGTGTATAGATTGATGAAATATACAATTATTGTAATGAAAATACATTTTTTCTAATTTTTAATGTGCTGAAACTTATTAAACTAAATTTTAGGCAAAAATGGTAAAACTCAATAATTAATCATCAAATTCCATTTTTAAATGTTAATGTTATAATGATTTTCATTCATAGATTCCTTTGGCTAATATAATAATTGCATTATAAGAGCTTTTTTGAATTATTAATAATGTAATATATTAGTTTTGCACCAAGACTCACCTAGATCAGGCTATGACAAATTCTTCTGTGAGGGATCTAAAATATACCTTTACTAACATCTAGTCAAGTTTGCTCCATGTTAATATGTTGCATAGGTACCTCGACAAGATCACTAAAAAAAAGAGCACAGCGTGATGAAAAAGACACCAAACTTAACAAAAACAAAATTTTATCGTCTAAATGTTTATGTTATTAAGAGGAAAGATCAAAGTATTTTGGGGGTATATTTTTACATTTTTTAATCATTCCTAGCACGTCCGAAATTTTTGTTAAAAATCTTGTTTTTTTGAGTCAGCAAAATTGACAAATGATCGATCATAGCAGCCATTTTTTCCATTTTACAAAAAAATGAAAATCTCTGTTTGAAATTCTTTTAAAAATCAATTATCATTTTTTCAAAATTTATTTTAAGAAAATCAGAAATTATAATGTTTATTTAAAATATTTTGAACCAAGCTTAACTTAGCTTCTGCACCAAAAAGATGTCATTTGAAAAAAAAAAAAAAAGCAGGTCATAATCTTTCGTGTCACTTGACAGGTGATGAATGACATATTGACGAATTACATGAGGATAATTCCTTCTATGGAAGGAGAGAAGTAAAGTTATTTACATTTAAGTGAACAAATTATTTACCTTGTTATTTTTAAGGAAAACTTTCAGCCATCTAATTTTTTTTTTTGTACTTAGCTTTCACCTTTACGTTTATGATGCTTTATGGAAAATATATTATAAAAAATTTAAATAAAACTGTTAAGAGTGAGATTAAATTCCATAAGAAAGGTATCTAATTAATTTATAGGTATCTTTCTTATGAAATTTTATCAGAAGTGTACATAAAATACTATAATTTTATGTACATTTATTACATTTTACTGTGTTATTTGTATTTCCATTCATTTTATTATTAATTTGTACTTTATAATTGCAGAATTGATTATAAATTTAAAATTACATTTTCTTACGTTTTACTGTGGGTCTTCTGATTAGTCAAATGTATCATTTTACAACGAACGTTTTAAAAAAAAATCTAATTTTATTAAGGACTTTAGGTAAATTACAGTTTTTAATTAATTTTTATAATATTTTAACAACTTAAATGTCAAAAAATCAATTATAATTAAAAATAACAAATAATTATATTAAAATTCATTTTTCATCGAAAAAATTTTTTGCAAATTTCAGAAAATATTTTCCATTTTTTTCAGAAAAACATTTAAAAAAGCAATTAAAAGCATTTTTTTGAAATTAAATAATATCTTTGTTTTATTGAGTTTTTGTATGTTACAATTCAGAGCTGATTTTCAGGTGGGGGGGGGGTCCAATTAAAAACAAAAAAAACATGATTTGCATTCCTCAAAGCCTTGTGCTTATTGTAATCACTAAAGTAAACTCGATCGAATTTCTAGAGTTTTCATAAAATTAGTTATGGGGAGGGTAATAAAATATTTCTGCCATGACTTTAATAAAAAAAAAAAAACATATTTATAATAATTTCGATCGTCTGTGAATAGTTTCTGAAAGTTTCATTAACATCCGACAATTATTTTTATTTTTGCTAGCATTTCTAAATGAATGTGTGTCATACAAAAAAAAAAGTGCTAAAAATTGTATGTTATTTTACTAGTTCCGGTGATACAAAGAGAAACAAGAATCAAAATTTAGAATGTTCTAAAAAGAAGGAAAAAATGTAAAAAATAATTAAAATAAACTTTGGTCTTTCCTCGTCATAACATAAACATTTTTAGACGATAAAATTTTGTTTTTGTTAAGTTTGGCGTCATTTTCATCATGCTATATATGCTCTTTTGTTAGCGATCTCGTGGAGGTACCTAAATTTTTGCATAAGTTTTATAGCAGAAAATAGGAAAGGATTAAATGATCAAATTTTAAAATGTGGTGTAATGGTTAGCAAGCTTGTTTTGTTAGATCAATTATGACTGAGTAGTGAGTTCAATCCTCACTGGGTGCTCCATACATTCGACCTTGTGCCACATCTAAGCTACGCTTAAAGTAAATCACTATTTACTATCTCTGTTCACAGGTAAAATGTATCGCGGAAATTTTAGTCTGTTTACTTCCTAATTATATTTTTAGTATGTGATGTGCCACTACGTAAGCATTAAATGAAAGTTTTGACATTTTTTTTTTAATAAATCCTACCAGAATACTAAGGGTTACATAAACAGTTAATTATCTATAATGCCTATAAAAAATAATTCATGACTACTAACATCTTTCTTCCTGATTCTCTATGCATTTTCATTTGTAGAAGAATATCTGTCTACAGGTTTGTATCAAAATGTCGTTGTGGTTGAGAATTTTCAAGGTAATTGAATTCAACATTTTTTAGAAGGAATAAATTTCCTTAATTACATATAATATGTGAGTGTGTATATTGAATACAAATACATGAGAGAAAATATACTTGTGTGTACATCGATAGCTATTTTGCTATGAGGAAATGTATGTGCGGTGTTTGAGATGTGCATGTACATGTAAGTTAAAATTTAATCATCAGCTGATAAAGAGAATTATTTTAAAAAGTTTTTTGCTATCTTTAAAATTTTGTAAAAATATTTATAGGTCTGTTATTGAATTGAAATATACATACATACACATACACACACACACAAATCCATATGCTCACAATTTGAGGCTGGGTAACAGAACACAGATGAAATTTTATTTCTTCTGAGTGATTGTTGTCATGATTCCTCCCCCCACACACATACACACAGAGTAATTAGCTGATAGCTTTATATACATTTTCATGGTTAAAGCCAGCCATGTAATCTTCATGTATGCATAAATCACATGACTAGAAATGCAATTTGTTTTTATTCAACTAAACTGTTGTGTTTTTGAATACACACTATGTGGTGTGGTCAACCTATACAGATGTATACAATTTTACTTTTGAGATTTACTGGCTCAAACTTGATCATAATAATTGCTTCAAGTTATGAAAATAATCAACAGGCTATAAACAAAGTGAAATGTTATACTTTAAAATCAAAGTGCACTATTCTTACAATTGTCATAGTGACATAGGCAAAATAATATTTACCCAGTAATGGTTAACAACTAACACTGAGTTTACCTGTTTTCATTATTTAGATGTATTTGTTGTTTGTGTCCATTATAACCAAGCTTAGTAGACCTGGCAAAACAGAAAAGAAAATGCTAATTTTATGTTTGAAGGGGCCTCATTTAGATTTTGATGCATCTTTTTTATAAACATAGATTTTTGTTGTAGCTTCATCTAAAAATATATCATTTTTATAGACATGAGGGGGCAATATACATAATGAAGTGGGGCCCCAAATTCTATTAACCAAGAGTACTCTTAACGAATGAAGGAACGTATTGCATCTTGCAAATTCAGCTCCAAGGATTATTGGCGTCTCTGCAAGAGCATACTTAACAATAGCAAACCTTCTATACCTCCTTTGTTCAACCAGTTTGAGGTCTTGACCTCCTCTGCCGACAAGGCTGAATGCTTTGCTCGGAAGTTTTCATTCAATTCAATGCTCGACTCTTCCGGTGTACCCATACCCGATTTCCCTCTTAGAATTGAGGCCCTATTGAGTGGATTACACATAACCCCATCATTGGTATTGGGCATTATCTCTAATTTAGACCCCCACAAGGCTAGTGGTGGAGATGGGATACCAGACATTGTCTTGAAGAAATGTGCGCCTGAACTGGCGCCCGCCCTCTCGAAATTATATAACTACTGCCTCAAGGAATTTTGTTTTCCAGGCTGCTGGAAGACCTCATCGATTGTTCCTGTCTTTAAGAACTCTGGTGACCCCTCTGACCCTTCTAATTACCGTCCTATCAGTCTCCTACTCCTCTTCGGCAAAGTCTAGAAGCTTTAATCAACGCTGAAGTGGTTAACCATCTTACATCCCATTATCTGCTCTCAGACAAGCAATACAGTTTCTGCTTTGCCCGATCTACAGCTGATGTGCTTACGGCTATCACTGAAATAGTCTACCAAGCTCTTCAAAATAACGGTGAGGCTCGTGCCATGGCTCTAGACATCTCCAAAGTGTTTGATAGGGTTTGGCATGCCGGCCTTCTTCACAAGCTCCAGGGTTATGGAATTACAGATCGATTGTTTGACTTAATACAATCATTCCTATCAAACCATGAATTGAAGGTCGTTCACGACGGATTCTCCTCCAGATCCTATCCCATGAACGCAGATGTTTCTTGGCCCTACTCTGTTCCTTATCTTCATCAACGATCATCCTGATGTTATAGATTCTCAAGTAGGCATCTACGTGGACGACACTACAATTTACTCCTGCCTCAAAAACAAATCTAGTGTCGCAGACAAAACTAACCTGGCCGTTTGTCTCGAAAAGGACCTCCAATCGGTTGTGAACTGGGGCAGGAATTGGCTGGTTAACTTTAACACCTAAAAACAAAACTGCTCTCTATTAATCACCACAGAGATCCTTCCCTGCCTCCCATTAGAATGTCTGGCGCTCAAATTCTCGAGAGCACCTCTTTGCAGCTGCTCGGTCTCACATTGACTGCTGACTAGAGATGAAACAAATACATTGAGTCAACTGCTTCGTCCACTGCAAGGAAAGTTGGCTACCTGTGATGTGCTAGGAAATTTTTCTCCCCAGAATCAATCCTTCAAATCTACAAATCAACCATTCACCCTTGCATGGAGTATTGCTGCCATATATGGTCTGGAGCCACTTCTGTTTGTCTCAGGGTTCTTGATAAGATCCAGAGACGGATATGCAATGTAATTGGCCCTGATCTGGCATCTCGTCTGCAGTCGCTCTCTCACAGACGTGCTGTCGCCTCTCTCTGTCTTTTTTACAAATACTTTCATGGTGATTGCTCCGATGAGCTGCTTTTGCTGGTTCCCAGACTTCATGAATTCAAGCGTCCTACGAGACTGGCATCCCACTCTCACCCTTTCACTGTTGAAACTGTTAAATGTAACCGTCTCTTCTACTCCAATAGCTTCATATCTTGCACCTCTCGCCTGTGGAACTCCCTTCCCTATTCCAGTTTCCCTGAGAGCTATAATCTTCAACTATTGAAATGTAATGTCAATTGACATCTCAAGTTGCCTTGATCTATCCACTATCCTTCTCCTCATCCTTTCCTCTATCACTCCTATCTGCTCTCGCTCCAAATCTTCTGTAACCCCTTGCATGCCAGTGGCTTCCTGTCTTGCTTAGGGTGAAATGCTTAAAAAAAATTAAAAAATTATAGTTTATAATCTACAACATGTTGAAGGATTATGAAGGATCTCAGGAGGAAAATTTCAAGCTTTGATAATGGTTGAGGCACAAGTGGAAACTGCAGACAAGGCAGAGTGTAGATGTTCTGTAGAGATCTTATGTGTCACCAGGCAGATAGATAATTTATAATCTGATAGATAAACAACACTGAAGTGTATCTAAAAGCATACTCAGAAAATTTTTTAAAAAGTATACCCTACTCATGATATAACTTTTAATAATTATAGTTCATAGTCTAATAAATATGTAAATGGTATCTTACAAAACCAACATTAATAATAACCTTCACAATCACAAATCCTATAATCCTTTAGGGTTGGAAGGACACCACATTTATGGCAGCCATAGCAGAAGTGGTGTTTCATGGACAAGACAACCTGATGGAGCCCAACCCTCTCCTGGTTGGTTTGAATTCAGTTTACCTTCTCCTAGAATGGGCCCTATAGCCTTGGTTGGCTGTCCTGTTTACCTTTTAGCTTTATATATAGAGATGGATTCATACCTTTCCCATTTATATATTAGCATAAAATGAATTTAATGAACTTAACTTGAATTTTTTTGACATGGCTCTTTTATTTTTCAAAATAAAAATGCTATCCATTTATTCATATTTATGGTTTCTTTATCTTATAAATGCAGTTAAATTCTGGTTCTTTTTCAAAATTTTATTAAATTTTCTCTAAATCCTGATCCTAATACTGCTTATCAAATCATTGATTTTAAAACAAATATATGATAATATGAATTTTAAAATGAAATATAATTGGTATACATCAATATTTTAGTGTTATAAATGATGACATGTATCTTTGGCTCTTGCACCTACAACCCCTAGATATAATTCATGATGACAGCCAACATGGTTGACAAACTACTGAAAATGCATAGGCTCATTCAGCTGTGTGTTAAAAATGCTTCAGGCACATTTTAAGATGTAAATGAACAAAAAATATGAGAGATAAAGAAAAATGGAATCATTTTAAAAGTTAATGATTTTATTTAACAATAAATAAATAGTACAATTCACACCGACATGAAATTAAAACATACAAAAAATGAATAAAAACACACATTGTGGAAACTTTGGAACCAATAAATTTGATGTGTAACCTTTTTTTTTAAAATATTCACAACATAATATAATTTTCACTTTTAACCACATGATTGTAGAGAATACTGACTGTAGATAGCAAGGATGATAATAGTAAACATTTTACTAGTATGGAGAGTAGATTGTTAGTCAGAATGCATTCAGCAATATTCAGTTCATTTAGCTGATCCAAATTAATAATAGAAAATTGTGTTTAATAAATTTCACACACAAATAATTATATATATATATATATATATATATATATATATATATATAAATGAATGGAAAATAAAGGTTTTTATATTTTAATTTTAAGTCATATACAAATACATATAAAAACTCTATATTTGTAAGAATCTTTTGCATGAAATGTTAAGTGACAAAGGCTATATATATATATAAATTAAAAAATACATATATTTACATTAATTGAACTTTTTTCAAGTTTCATGCTTTCAATTTTTTCATTGCTGGAATTATAATATTTATTTAAATAAGTTTTATTTTATATTTTTGACACTGTTTTTTTTTTGTTTTTTTTTCTAGTTTCTAATATATATGATTGTTAGGTGGAATATAATTGGAGTTAAATAGTTAAAATATTTAAATGAATTATAGTTTAATTTTGAATTTAAGCTCAGATTTAAAATATGGTTCGAAATAAGAAATACAAATTCTAAATTAGAGAGACACTGGTTTTGAAAACATAAGTAAAAAAAAGGGTGTTGGGAAATCAAGGGGGGGCAACTCTATTTTTTCCAAAAATTAAGACTTATTGATAATAATATTAACTAAAACTAATGATATCAAGAACATAGTATGTCATGATAAAATAAAATAATATACAATAATATAAAATAAAGCAAAATAAAGTACTACTAATAATGGAATTAAATAAATGAAAAAGAAAGAAACTACTGGAGTACTGATCAACAGACATAGAATAAGTTGACCAAGGAAAACAACAGCAGTTGATGATAGATATATTGTAAGATCTGTGAGGAAAAACACCAAAACAATTGTCAGTGACATCACCAACAACCTCCACAGTCCAGGGGTGGAGGTTTCACAATCCACCATTTGAAGAAAACTTTAAGAACAGAAATATAGAATAAAATATACAACAAGATGCAAAGCATTCATCAGCAGTAAGAATTGGAAGGCCAGATTGGAAGTAAGGAAGTACAGAGATGAGCAACAAAAGTTCTGAAAGAATGTTTTATGGTCTGATAAACTGATCTACCAAAGTGATGGAAAGGCCAAAATGTGGAAAAAGAAAGAATCTGCTTATAATCTGCTTATAATTCAAAGAATACAAGATCATCTGTGAAGCATGATTTAGGCAGTGTCTTGGCTTGGGCTTGCATGGCTGTTTCTGGAACAGGCTCATTCATATTTGTTGATGATGTAACTAATGATGGTAGCAGCAGAATGAATAAAGAGGTCTACAGAAACATTTTGTCTGCCAATTTACAGAGAAATGCATCTAAACTAATCAGGAGGAAGTTTATCATGCAGCAAGACAATGACACAAAATAACATATAATATAAACAACAAAACAAAATTTTTAATGCAATAAGGGGGAAAACATGGACAGTTTTAGTCTTTTTTTTTCATCTAAAAAAACCAGACCATAACAAAAAGCATGCATTTCATCTCCTTTTTTTGTTTGAAGGTTCAAACCCACCAAAAGAACAAGAACTGAAAAAAGCTGCATTAAAAATATATATATATATATATATATATATACATATATGGAGGTGCAGTTGGTACAATTGTTATCAGTGGGAAATGGACTTGGTGAGCTGAATTCAGATTCTGGCCAAGACTGTTTGTATTCACTTTGCACGAATGCCCTTGAGAAAAGCATGAATCCATTTATTCTCCAATAAGATCAAGACCTTTATCCTTGATAGGGCAGCCAATCTCAAAGGAAAACAACTCTGAATTCAAAAACTACTCTGGAAAAAGAGAGAGAGAGAGTTACTGTTATGTTATCTTGTCCTAAACACACATGCATGACTGTGGATGCAGTACATATGGTGCTCCAGTGAGCCTACAAAAGGTTATGGTAGTGGTTCCCAAACTTTTTTGAATTATGGCATCCTTAATAAATAAGAATTTTTCCAAATTCAGAAAATATTGAACAAGTTACCTGTAATTTTATGTTAATTTGGTAAGATATTTATAGGAAGATAAAGATTACAGCATAAAAAATAATTTAAGCAAACTGTTACATGACATCTGTCCTTCTTTATGGCAGCGAATGGTCATCAGTAAAAGGATGAGCCCAAAATGCAATTTGCAGGTCGGGAACACTAGAATCAAGCAGACGTGGAAGTTTAAATATCTGGGGAGTGTCTTGACAGAGGATGGTAAGTGTGACACTGAGATCCGTAGAAGTATTGGGATGGCCAAGGACACATTCCAAAAGCTGGGCAGAGTACTGCGAGACAGGAGGATATCTTTGGTAACAAAGAAAAGAATACTGAGCATAGAATACGTGATATCTGTCCTTCTTTACAGCAGCGAATGTTGGACAATTTCCTCAAAGATGAAGAAGAGACATGAGGCGACAGAGATGTGGTTCTACAGAAGGGTGTTAAGGATATTATGGACTGAGCATGTGAGCAACGATGAGATCTTAGGTTGCAAACAATAAGGAGGCTTATACATAATATCAGGAAGGTGCAGCTGAAGTTTCTGGGACATAATGAGGAAGGAGGGCCTGGAGAATCTGATACTCACAGGTCGAATATAGGGAAAGAGAGACAAGGGAAAACAGTGTGTGACATACCTGGCGGACTTGGGCAGTTGGATGACAGAACGTGTCTGGGGGAGGAAGTAGAGGGAAGGAACTTGTTGAGAGCTGCAAGGGATAGAGGGAGGTGGAGGGCCATGATCGCCTACATACTGAAAGGACATGGCACATAAAAAGAAAGAAAGAAGCAAACATTTTTAACTATCTTCATAACTTATTCATATTAAATTTAAAAAAAAATCACAATTCAGCTAATTAAAAATTAATATTCAGCAGATTGAAATCAGGGATTTTTACAGTTGTTTTTAATGGTATTATATATATATATATATATATATATATATATATATATATATATATATATATATATATATTTTAAGAACAGCAGAATGTAATTTTGTTTGTCAACTATCTGACTACCATTTACTGTTGAAATTTTTAAGTCCGGCACTAGATGAACAGAATGATTCTGAAATCAAATAACTGAAATAAGATGAAACAAATACTTGTCAAAAATTAATAATAACTGACAATTTTTCATTTAAGAATTTTGAATACTGTTACATCTAATAGTATTATGTAAAAAAAAGAGACATGTTCACATTTGGAGAAAGAATGGAGTTGTATGGCTATAGTTGCAGGACTCTTGTAAATTGGGTTTTGTAGCCAAAACAGAAAAGCAGCTAACCATGAAAAGGTAGAACTCCAAAAATGTGCTCTGCTTAATTGGAATCCACTGTGTGTGTGTGTGTGTATAATCTTTTAAAGAGATTTCATCCCTCTTTGTGTTGTGTCTTCAAAAAGAGGTGAAAATCTCCTCAGAATAACCTATACATACTCAAACACATGTATATGAACATATACATTTATACATGCTAACATAAATTGTAGAGAAATAAAAAGAAGAAAAGGAAATTGGGATTTTCTGTGACATATTTAAAGCAACAGAAAGAATATCAAATAAATCTTTAATAAAATAACTTAAGATAATTATACACTTAAGAAACTTTAGTTATTGTTGGAAAATAAAAAAGATTTTCATTATTAGACATTTGTAGCAATTTAATTAGGAAAGAAAACTAACATTTGTAGATAAGAGATAACTAAAAAAGAAACAGAGTATTTTCATCTATATATGGTTATTTTGCTATCCTGAATTAATGGATACTCAGAGAGTATTTAATGTTAATGACAATTTGGATATTTATTTTTTAAATGTATCTTGATACAGGATTAAAGATTAATTCTGTACAAATCTTTTCTGTTGTAAATGTGTTTAGATACAAACAGATGGAAACCAAGTGATCATGATCTAGTAATAATAATGAGTAGACTTAATAAATTTGAAAAAAAAATATAATAAAAACTGAAAATACTGTGATAAAACATAAATGATATTTATTTCATACAAAATATCATCAGTGAAATGAATAAAAACTTAATGAAAGTAAAATGGATTGTAGAAAGAAATATTTATATATTCTAGATAAGCATGGGTGTTTAAGTTAACAATAAAAGATTTTCATGTATAATAATAATTTCCATTTATATCAGAAAAACAGTGAATTAATTCCATTGTCATTATATTTTTTGTAAAAAACAGCTAGAAAATTGGTTCATTTTATATCTGAAAAGTATTTACTTAGAAATAATATAATTTTTTTTAACCTGAGTATTTTATTTTCTTGAAATATTGTATCAAACTAAGGGAGCAGAAATAATATTTTGTCAGATAAACTTAAAAAAGGTTCCAATGTTGTACTAGTAAAAAACAAAAACAATCTGCTAAATCTCTCCAGGACATGTATTTTCTCGTTTATTCTATTTTTATTTAACTGCGTCATTAAAAATGGACCAGACAATTTAAAATTATCTAACGAAAATTAACAGTGACTTTGTTAAAAGCATTTTTAAACAAGGACATGCTTGCATGTCAGTTTTAAACCAATTGGATCCCATATGGTTCTTGTCCCACTTACTTAAGGCAGCTCTGCACAAGCTTGTCAAATACACACAAGTAGTGCACCAAGCATTTCTAGTCCTAGATGGTCATAGAATTTGTCACCCATCTAAACAATAATGCAAAACCGGACAAAATCTACTTCATTATACTGATTCAACTGAAAGCTACCCACCTTTAGGTCCATCATTGTAACAATTTAACACCACATTAAAGGTTTTACAACAATGATTTTAATTTTCTTCTGAATTTTTAAAAAGATTAGTACTTTGTTGAAACTGTTCATATTCTGAATTGTATTTTTTGTAACTTAAATAATGTTTTAAGTGGCAAACATTTTGATTGTGCTCCATTTTAGCATAGAGTTATAAAGTTCATAATAAACTTTATTTATATCTCTAAAATTCTAGTCATTTGCTGTGAACCTGGGGATCCACAAAAATGTTTCTAATTGGACTTCCACAGGTTAGCTTTGAAATTTACAACTCTACCAAAATAGTTACAGCATCTTTGAAAAATACAAACCAAATCTAAACATTTATTATCATATTTTTTCTTCTTAGTTTAGTCTTCAATATTTTTAGTTTACACTAATAAGTAAATACCTTTCAATATAAACTGATTACATGATTATTACATTACAAATTTACAAAGAGGTTTATATATATATATATATATATATATATATATGTGTGTGTGTGTGTGTGTGTGTGTGTGTGTGTAAAAATATAAACAAAAATAAAATAGGAAAAGAACTCATTAGGTAAATAATCCAAAGTTCTTTAGTATTTTTGTTATTATTTTTAAAAAAATAGTGCTCGATACAAAAGTAGAGCATAAATATAATTATTTATTTAAAAATATGATTCCAACGCTACATAAGAGTTCTCATGTTTCAATACAAGATTAATAGATTAAATATATTAATTAATAGAATAAAATAATAAAATCCTGAATAAACCCCCATTCCAGAATAGTATTAATAAAAGCCCTACACTTGAATTAGACAAAAATAGTGAAAAATTATGTGATTGTAGAAACCCAGAAGACTGCCCATTGGAAAATAAATGCCGCATAAAATCTGTGGTATACCAATGTACTATCTCATCCATTGAGAGTCCTAATACTAATATGCTATACATTGGGTGTACGAAGAATGAATTTAAAACCAGATGGAGGCAGCATAAGTGCTCCTTCAACAATATAAATAAAAGAAATCAGACATCTCTATCTAAATATTTTTGGCATTTGAAGGAAATGAATAAAACTAAAACACCAAAAGTAAAATGGAAAATTATAAACAAAACTAGAGCTTGTAAAACTTGGGATGACCCATGCCCTTTATGCCTACATGAAAAACTACACATTATTAAGTTTCTAAATAATAAAAATCTATTATTAAACAATAGACATAGTTAACGGTTTTTTGCCGTCATCATCAAATTTTTGCATTGAATAATTAGCATAAAAACAAACAAACAATAAAATAATTTTTAAATTCCATAGTCTAAATAAATAGTTTAAATACCCTACAAAAAAAAAAAAAAAAAAAATAATAACCCTTTATGAAGTCGTCAAAAAAACAAATGTTAGCGTCTTATGACAATTTTTTTTTATATACACAAAAAACCCTTTCAGAAAAAAATAAAATAAAAAAATATATAAATCTCCATAGACACTTAACCAGACTAGACGGTGTTATCTTCTGCTTTAAATTTAGACACCCCAACCTTACCCTGACTTGATGTCTTTGAATGTATCTGAGATATTGATACAAATTATTAACCCTTACGCCCCTTTTTTTAAATAATTGCTCTAGCCGTTACCATAGTAATTTTAATTTCAATAATGAATATGCTTATAAAATGCGTAAATTTCAGGAATAAGTTATTCCAAAAAGAATTTTGCATGAAGATGGAACAGAGCTTGGTACTTTAATTCAATTTAATTCAAATAATTATATTGAAGTTTTAGGCTCTTGTTTTGAAACATGGGAGAACTCTTATGTAGCATTGGAATCATATTTTTAAATAAATAATTATATATATATATATATATATATATATATATAGGCAGACTGGTATATGATCTGTTTAAAGCAACTATCTCTTGCAATATAAGCAGATTAAAATGTCTAGATTACAGGTAGTAGTGTGTTTAAAATATAATTTCCAACAAAAATATCACTTCCAAATATACAGCATTATTTCTAAACAAAAGAGATGCAATAGTTTGTTATTTTGATATTATTGACAAAAGACTTTACACATACAACTACAAAGACATAGGAATGTTGTCATTAGAGACCTTGCCCTATATTTTTTTTTATACATTCAACAGAATATATAAACTTAGTACCATCAGCTGCTTTTGGAGACTACAACCAACAACAGGATAGGCTTATAGGATTAAGAAACTCAATTCATCTTTTGTAAATGCTTCAAATATAAAATTAGAGCTTTTGAGTAGAAGGGAGTTGAAATTTAATACAAATTACCTTTGACTCCAACGCCTACTAAAACCCAAAAATCTAAGATGTAAGGTGACTTCTGGAGATTTTTCTTTTTAAATGCATGGTGAAAATTATGGTATTTAGAAAATAGGTAAATCATATATTATCCAGACTAGTATCATTATCTTTGTTGTTTTTCACATTGTTTCAACTGATTTACACACCTTCAGGTTTTTTTTGCAGGGTGGTAATCTGGAAGTAGCTTTAGATTTATCTTTTCCAAAATATTTATGAAACCATTTATTACTCAAATTCAAACATTTCACAGATCTCCAGATAATACTACACTTATTAAAACTGATCATTACAGTTGCAAAACTGTCAACTTAAAACTTCAAACAGAAATTCATCCTAACATGTTTACAAGATTCTGAGTAAGAATCTAGAGTGAATCTAGTAGAAGAGTATCTTATTTATTAAAATGATTTGAAGTTACCCTTGATAAAATTAATGCAAAAATTCCACATACAGAATCTCAGTGTTTTTCAAAAGTTTACCTTAAGTGTAGAATTATCACATAAAAATATGACAAATATTTCTATAGTTTACATTGTAAGGCTTTTTAGGATATGAAACTGTGAACTGAGATCATTTTACAGATTTGAAAGAATTTGACATTTAAATTCTTTCAAAAATCTTTTTTTTTTTAAATGTTTGTTGAGATTTTAAGTCTTCTTGTAATCATAAAAAGCAAATATCAAATAACCATATGGATGAAAAAAATCAGCAAAATATTAAATTTAAGCATATATGAATGCTATAAAAACAACCATGTCACTTTGTGACCATTTATTACAGCAGTTTATTTAGATGAGCAAGTGTTACGGACTTTTGTTAGTAAATTAAGTATAAATGCATTTCAGTTTGTTTTTCAACGTCAAATTAAATTTGTCTGCTGATATTTGGTATTTATTTACTTTTACAAAGTTTAAAAACCAAAGAAAACATTATAAAATACTTTTGTGATATAATATTGCTGAATGATGCTGAAATGTTTATGTATTGTATATAAGGATTTATTGCTATCTTTTTCCAGTATAATTTAATTTGTTACAGCTACTTAATTCGATTTTTGGCAATGTAAATCAGTAACTACTTTTTATAAATTATAAATAACTATAAAAATAGGATAAATTTTAACAAAAGAACAAAATACTTGAAAATTATTTGGAGAATCTTGCTTACTGTACAAATTTTGGTAGGGATCCCCATATTTCATTTAAAAATTTCTCAACTATAATCTCTTTTTGATATATAATTAATTACCCACTATAATATATAAATATAATAAGATCATTTTAGTCTTTGTCAATTTGAAAAATAATAATAAATCTTTGTTTTTTGCATCTTCTCAAGACAATTCCACACCAAATATTTAAAATTATTTATGAATAACACATGATAAAAAGTTCATTAATCATTCTTGTGCCAATCTTAGTCAAACTTCTAAATATTAAGAATATACATTTTAAGAAAATTTAATGTGAATTACAGTAACAAGTCCTTTTATTAATATTAGGTAACTAATCTGCAGCTATAACTCCTGCAATTACCCTTAAGACAAGAGGCTGTATGGGAATTAACCTTGTATGAAACCTTGCTAATTAGATATTTTTGTCACTAACAAAGTAGCCTTATGTTTATTCATGGTGTTTGTCTGTAAAACACAATAAAGTAGCAAAATACATCTCTGAGAAAATTGTTGCTTTTCCAATTAATGTAAAATATTTTACTCACCAGTTATTGAATTTAGGATAAAAAAAGCTGGAATTAGACTTAAACTGAAATATTTAAAAAATAAAATAATAGCAATAAATTGATAAAGAAATCAAGTGTAACTAAATGCAAAATATTGCTAGCATCAGTGACACAGTAAAGGTTGTAGAAGTTGCATTATAAGTTTTTGTTTATGACAGTTTTTGAAGTCTTTTGAAAGATCAGGGAGAACCCAAATTCTAAAAGTATGCACAGAAATATGACCAAGGAGGTTTCAAGTAACTGATCAAATAAAATATTCTTAGATTTAGGAATGATTGGATACAGAAGTAGAATTACTCCTGGGTAAGGCAGTTGTCACTTGAGAATTAAATGCATTGAGGAAATGATCTGATTTCTGTTTGTAGGTGTGTGTTGATGTGTTAGTATAACAGAAAAAAATAACACATGAAAACAATATTTTTATTAAAACAATATTTTTAATTGTTCTCACTTGAAAGCAATTTCCAGTTCAATTTGTAACTTACTAATAAGAGGCATAATAGGGAATATTTTTATTATATATTTTTAATAATTTTTTTCTTAAAATAAAGCGTTTCAAGGGTATCATTATTTTATGCAGATATTATTAATCTTTTAATTTCTGTTTTTGCTCCCATATTTTCGTACTTAATTACAAAAAAAAGTGGTTAGAATGTGGGTAATTACAGAGTAGTCCCCCTTATTTATTTGCAAATTATTATATAATATAAATTAAAAAAATTCTATAAATAGGAGCTTTAGAGTCGCCTTTAACAGTATTTAAGCAAGTATATGAACACATAAAAAATGAGCAGTTGATATTTTATCAAATGTTTCTTTTTTTAATAGTAAAGTTCACACCCAATACAGAGCTCGAGAACCACTCAAGAGAGGGTGGCTGTTATGTTTATGATGAATGAAGTGGGTGAATATAAGACGAAGTGGTAGGAAGTGAAGATTAAGCTGATTATAGGTAGTTAGACATACAGGCGTATTTATATTTGAATGCTGCATTCAAATATAAATACGCCTGTGTGCATTCAGAATGCATATGTGTTGGTGGGGGTTACGTTACACAGGCATGTCAGTAATGTTTTAGTTCTCATATGTGTATATGTTTATGCATGCATATTTAATTACATTTCTGAGAAGAGAAATAAATACACACTATTGTCTTTCTATGTAAATATTTTGTGTGTATGAATATAATGGCACACGCACATATTTAATAAATTTAATAGCTACTAATGAGTGCACATCAAAATGATGACGGTAATTTGGAAAAGACATTTGTAAATAAGCAATAGTTGAGTAACAGAGGTGAATTTTATTGACATTTTTCAGTTTACATATCCTGAATATATGAAAGTAATATAAACAAACATTTAAATACCTATCAAATGCAGGAATTGACAGAATGAACACATTGGAGAAACCTCAAGAAGTTTAAAGACTATATGAACACTAAAGGGACATTTTAAAAAACAACGCCAAAAAAGATTAGTTGTTCACAATAACGAAACTGACCACAATTTTGACATAGGGAATGCTACTCTGATTAAAAGAGAAAATAATCCATAAGACAAAAATGTCTGGAAAGTGTCTTGATCACTAGTTCAGCCATGGTAAATTCGAGTTCAGACTCTTACCATTCTTGAGAAATTTTCTGGTCACAATGTGGAATAGACAGGGACAAAGGTGTTGGAGAGAAAAAAAAACAAAAAATACAAATGAATTTGGCTAGGTGGGGAAAACATTCTTTCAAAAATCTTGAAACTACCAGTGTCTCACATTTCATGTGCATGTGAGGACGTGACAACATCAACAAAGCCCAGTCAGATGAAATCCTAACAGATGAAACAGGTCACAAAAACTGTTTCCCAATTAATTACATTTGATTTTGCTAATCAGATGCTTCCTCTGTAGCTAAATGGTATAACATGTCAGGCTATATTATAATTATTTTCTTTTTAAAAATATTCCATCGCGACACAGAACTGAAACCAAATTTATAAATTCAATTATAAAAATTAAACTTATAATCCATACTTTCGTTCCATTCAAACGATGTTAGGAATAACTTTTTAAGAAATTTACTTAATTTATTTATAAGCACAGACAATATTATGAATTGTAAAAGTTAAGGAAATTCAATCTATTAATAAATTAGTAAATAAAATAATAAAAATTTACTAAATCAAAGAATTGAAATAGCTATTTTTTGTAGGCAGTCAAATATTTTCCTTAAGTAATAATTAATTTTGAAAAAAAATAATAAAGTGATGAAACATACATTTTTATATTTGATCATTAATTAGTAATTAAATTCTAATTAATATATTTATTTGTAAAAATACCGTATAGTTATAGAAGGACAAATGGTACTAAATGTGTAAGAATAAATTTAAATATTAAAAATATGACTTACACATATTTAAATGACCGTTTTATAAGATCTTTGTGTAAGAAGAATATAAATTGAAGCGAATGAATAAAAATGCCAAAATTTTTTTTGTCATTGAAAACCGAGACGACTCGCTGAATATGTATGAGATGTATATGTTTGTTAGCAGGCACCCCCACCCAACCTAACTTTGTAAGTTACATAAGCTGTCTAGGGAAATTAAAACCCAACCACCACTAAATTAGATTAAATTTTCCTTAACTTTAGTTTAACAACTCATAATATTCATTGTCTGCGATTATAAATTACGTAAAATTCTTAGAAAGTTATTCTAACATCGCTGGACAATGGAACGAAACTATCAATTTAAATTTAATTCTTATATAATTGAATTTATAAATTTAGTTTCAGTTTTGAAACAGAAATTTTCAGTGTCACAATGGAATCATATTTTTAAAAAGA
>CAHIKZ030001309.1:640000-724134 GCA_903632075.3 Acanthosepion pharaonis
AGCCATTATGGGGATGTGTCCAGTTAAAAGCAATATATCCTGCTTTCTTCACCCATTTTTTTAGGCCAAATCTATTTATCTTTTTAATAAATTGAGAACACACACCATAAGGCCAAATGTCATAATCAGTCTGCCATGATGGCTCATGTTCTTGCACACCTATACAAGCAAATATTGGTCCATTTTTATAGTTGGCATCAAGAAATTTCAAAAAATTAAAAGATGTAGTTCCATCTGAATAAACTTTGTTTTCAAGGTGTAAAAAGTCACCAGGAAAAACAATATCTGGATGATGATGTCGCAGCATTGGAACTGACCATTCATAGGTCAATAGTTCTTGGTCAAACATTTTTAAATCAGGCCGGACATTGTTACATAGATGTAAATAATGAAAAGTTGTTGAGGATAAATCTCCACGTGTCAAGATAGTAGAATTTGGTGGAAAGCCTTCCATGACAGAGAGGCTGAAATCATAGACAACTGTGTTGTTGCTCTTGTTACATCGGTTATAATTCCGGTGAACTTGGAATACTAGGGCCACAACAGCAAAGAAATGAAACATTTGCCGAAAGAAGCTGAATTTAATTGATGCTGTCATGTCACCATAAGTGACAGCAGCAAGGAATGCAATTACCATATCACTTTGCATCCAAAAGCGTTCCACAACTCCAAGCATGAGAGGATTAGAAACATTAAGATTAGCTCTCCAGGAAAAGAATACTACATAAGAAAGAACCATTACCATGTGCACTAGAGTACAGCTCAGTCCATTCTTCATTCGAAAAGCAGCACTCCATGTAGACAACAAAAATAAAACAGGTGTCATTGGTGTCAAGGTAACACATTGATGAATCACATAAATTTTTAAGCCATTCAAAAGACCAAGGCCTTCTTCATCTTTTCCTAGGTCAAATGTGCCATACTCAGCCCTGGTTAAATGAGTAAAAAAACCACTAAATGTTCTTTGATCACCCCAGGTCCACCGAGAAGTATTCCGGTAAGAGCTAACTGGGAGGTACATATATGGAAGCAAGCCTATCAAGAACCACCATGTAAGGACAAATAAACTCCAAATATTAAGAAGCCGGTGCTGGAACAGTTTAACCAGGGTCCAGGGGATCAGAAAAATCAGATAAATCACACAAGTGTGTTGGTTGCACAGTGCAAGTGCACAAACAAAGGCTCCCTTATATGCTACCTTCAGTTTTTTCTCATGCGAGACTTTGTCAAGAGTAAAACTCAGGTAAAGTAGTATAGCAAGGAATAAATTGTTTAAGCTAAACACCTCAGCTGCAACTGACCAAGTCCAAGTTAGTCTGTTAACAGAGAACAGAGCTACAATAAGAATAGCAGAGGATATCTGAGAGGTCTGTTTGTGGACAACATGGGCTAAGATTCCACCAGCAAGAGCAGAGAAAGCAGCATTCAATAAATTTACTCTCCAAGCAGGAGATCCATAATTGGAAATTTTAATAGTTAGTGCTGAAAGAATTGTGAAAAGTGGATATCCTGGTGGGTGGGCAACTCCGAGCTCACAGGCAGCAGATAGCAATTCTCCTGTGTCACCCCCGGAGATCTCTGGGTACAAGCTATGTACATAAAGAGCAAAAAGTCCAACCATGATAAAAGAGGCTAAGTAATCCATTTTTGGTTTAGTAATTAAAGAAAATAAAATGAGAATTTTCTTTTGCGTTTTCTGTAAAACAGTTGCTGCATAAATTAAATCAAAGAAAGAGAATGAGATTTTGATTTTAAATTAATAAATTTACACAGTTACATATTTAGGAGGAATTAATTTCAGATACTGTTTCTAGTTTCATTACGATGCTAAATTTACATATTAAATATTTTTGCTAACCAATTTGAATTATATCGACTTAATTTATTTTTTTTAAATTTTATTTTATTTAGAAAATTTTTTTGATTTGTATAGCAGATAAGTTGTAAAAAAATTTATTTAAAATTTAGTATTTTAAATTCTAAAGGTACCTAAAAGTAAAACCCTTGGCTAATCATACGGAGAAGAAATTTAAATATATTTTAAAGAATTCTACAGTAAAAAAAATTATAATTATAAAACTTTTTACGGGAGTTAACATCAAAATGTGTTAAAAATAAACAAATAATTTAATATCATTATCCTTTTTTGTGTTCTAATTTGTAGTTATGAAAATGAAATATTTTTCAAAGGGGAACAAAATATGAAAGCATTTTTTACTTTTTTGAGTGTGAATAATGAACTATATGTGCGTATGGTGTTTTTCATGGGCGAAAAGACGGATAGAGAAATGAACAGCAGTTAATTAAAATCTCCAGGAAAATATTTAGCAGTATTTTTTGGCGCAAAGAGTTAACTTAAAATATAATCATGAGCCACATTTTGTAATTCATTTTTTTCCTTATTTCTTTTTAAATAAAGGTGCACAGTGCACTAGTGTTTTTTTTTTTCCGTGTATTCGTAAATGTATTTTCTTTTCCGTCAAAAAGTAAAAGGAAAACTAAATAGAAAGTTCAAGAAGAAAGATGAATTTTTCCCTTGGATTATAACAAAATCAAAATTCCGACAAAATCAGACCAGCATCAAAAATACCTAATAATATTTTCCAGTTCTTTCTAAGTGGCACGTGTTGTGAAATACGATAGCACCGGTAATTATTTTATTTCAGAAAAATAATCCAAAAAATTGAATTTCTACATCTACAATGTGTACTTTCAGTAAAAGTAAATATAAACACGGATAAAAGGATCTTTTTGACGCATTATACTTGTTTAGTTTGTTTTTTATTAAAATTGTTTTTGCGTTTATAATTAGATTTTTAAACACACTCACAGTTGTGGGTTGAGATTTGGTTGGCATTTGGTGATTGAATCGAACTAAGGACCTCGTCGTTCAAGTTTATATTCTTATTTTGTAATGAATTTGAAAACTACGGTGGGTTGAATAAGTCTTCGCACAATTGGTAGTAGATACTGCAACAATAGCCATGAGGGATTATGTTAATGTCGATAAACACTCTTAATCAGTTAACTACCATAGCTACTGTCAGTGCCTACTGACTGGAGAGTTCCACTCCTCAGGGATTCATTAGATTGACAGTTTTTAGGGACTGGCGCCCTCAATTAACTAATAATCAATGGTTATATATTTAAAAAAGCTTTTCCTGGTTATAGTTCGAATGACTCCACATTTCACGAACATTTTTTGGTAAATTTGATTTTTAACGCCCGCGCGCTAAAAATATCTCTTAAAATTTTCCCAAATAATCGTCATAATTCCGTGTAAATGTTCATGCTGAACTCGAATTAACAATTAAATTACCGTTTTTGGAGTTATTGACAAGAAAAAATCGGACTTCTTGTTGGTCGTTCGTTCCCCATTACTTCCATAGTTATTTTCCAAGCGTAGCTTAAATGTGGCACAAGGCCGAAAGTATGGGGCATCTAGTAAGGATCGAACTCACTTTTCAGTTGTAACTGATCTAACGAGACAAGCTTGCTAACCATTACACCACGTCATCCGAAACGTCATCAGCATAAGCGGAATACCTGGGCGAGGTGGTAGCACTAGGTAGGGAAATTCCGCGTAGGACCGGATTCGTCTTTAACTTGCGAAGGAAAGGTTCCAACGCAAGAACGTAAAGCAAAGACGAAAGCGGACAACGTTGACGAATGGAGCGAGACAATACGAAAGGCTCCGATCGAACTCCATTCACCCCACCAGCGAACCGGGGGTCGCATACAGAAGTCGGGTCCAGGTGCGAGAGTACGGCCCGAAACCGGCCGCCGAAAGGACAGCCTCCAGAAAACGATGGTCAACCCTATCGAAGGCCTTGGACTGATCTAAATTGATCAGCGCGGCTTCACTGTCGACTTGCTCGATGATCAAGCGTACCATATGAAGGTTGTCCTTAATAGTCCTGCCCTTCACAGCACAAGTCTATTCGGAGCCAATCAGACTAGGCAGGACAGCCTGCAAGCGGTTCGCTAAGACCTTAGCCAAAATCTTTAACTCTGTGTTTAACATAGTTAAAGGTCGAAAGTTACCTAACCCATCCTGACCGTTTTTGTCCTTACATAACAACTTGATTACGCCCCTGGTGAAGCGTTGGGGTATATAGACCCCTGCTTCATCAAGTTGCCGAAAATTAGTGCCAGCAAGGGAACAAAAAACGGGCGAATGCCTCAAGTACACTTCGTAAGGGAGACCATCTAATCCTGGAGATTAGTCCAGGCCAACCTGTTTCAGCGCTTCCCAGATTTCCGACTCTACGGGATCCTCTCACCTACCCGCTTCAGCTGCCTCGAGGCAGGGAAAGTCGGCTAAATAGGCGTCGAACTGAGCTCCCTGGTGAACAGTTCCTGAAAGTACTCATGAAAAGCCTCACATATGCCCTCGTTTGTAGTCACGGTCCGCTTATCCGGCATTGTGACGCATGCGATATATCGCCGAGATGCACTCCGAAACTCCTCTGCACGCAGTTCAGCGGGCATATTCGTTGCCTCAGAAGACATAGTTTTAGCCCTAACTACCAGAGCTTGATGCGTCTTGATAAGCAAGGAGGCCAACTCTGCCTTAGCTAAGGCTACGTCCCCACTATCTCGGGATTTAATCACCCGATCAACTTTTTGCTCACAAGCCGTTTGCGCCGCTATTGAGCCGACGACTATAATCAGCAGCAAACGTTCTAATTTTAGATTTAAGTTTATCCCACCAGGCATTTCCCTCCACCGCCCCGTCAGTTCCCTCTGTATCATTACTAGCAGCTGGTCCCGGAAATCTTGTTCCCCAAATAATGAGCAGTTTAATTTCCAGTAACCAGCCATCTTAATCTTAGGCTTATCTAAGTTTACCCAGACTAGCCTATGATCCGATTAAACTATATAATGGAAACTTGGACACCCTAAGAGCCCTACATCGACTCTCCTAAGACTCGGTCAAGGTAGCTAGCAAGCGTCCCAGTAGCCGAGTTTCCACTATTTGTCCAAGTCCATGCTATCTCCCGAGGTTGCTCATTCCGGTACTTATCGACAAGATCAAACCTGTCGATAAAGTCCCGAAATGGTTTCACATCACGGTTGTTATTACCCGGATCTATATCGGGGTTAAGGACGGCATTCCAATACCCCGCTCTTTTCTCGATCTTCTTTAGTTCTATGGGGTCCTGCAAGAGCCCACCTTCCACGACAAGGTGTGTGTAACTCTTGGAACACTCCAAGAACTCTGCTATATCGATAATGCATTTTGGAGGGGACTTCCAACAACAGGGCGAATCCCAGGCCTCCACGTTAATTTTGTTTTTTTGGCCGATATTGGCCTCCGTACTTTTTGCTAGTCAGTTTTGGCCATTATTGGCCACCGTACTTTTTTTTACTTTGGCCATTATTGGCCTCTAAACTTTTTTGATTTGGTGTTGGCCATTATTGGTCTTCTTGTGGCTACCAACGGCCTCTTTATTAACAGGAACTAATGCCGGGTATTCTTCTGGATTGTCTTTATCGGGGGGTCTTTTTTAATGGAAAATAAATGTTTCCTGACCGACCTCCTAAGTTCAGCCACTTTCGTTTTTTTTAATAATAAAAAAGGAGGGGACTCTTTAATTTTCCATTTTCAAGGGAAGGGGGGAGGTGATAAATAGGAAAAAAGTTTCGCGAGAAAAAAGAAAGAAAAACTGACAAAAAATTAAATTAAATTAAAGAAACAAGGTTCGCTTAAGAGCGGAACAACAAATTTAAATAGTCAAACAAACAAAAGCAAAATCAGAAAGACGCACAAGAATTAGACGACGGACGAGAAAAATTAAAACAATATAAACAAGGTTCGCCCGTAAGAGAGATTGCAAAATTAAAAGACAACAAACACAAAACAGAAGGACATACATATGAAATAAAATTATGTGGAAAGATATTTTTAGTGTTTCCAAAATTATTAAAAATAATAATGGATTAAACTTCAAAATAACAAATTTTAAAAAGATGTACTGGTACAAAAATTTGTTTTTGACAAGTTCTGCTAATTAATTACCCAATTTAATTTAAATCATTAAGTTAAAAAGTTTGTTGGGGGTAGTGGCTTTCTCATAGAGCATTCTGCTGCACGATCAATGTGATTGTAGAAGGAAAATATCATGGCTGCTTTTTAAAATGTTCATCTCACTTCGGTATGTCACCACTTGTTGAGGGTAGTGGCTTTCTCAGGAGCAGGTTATGGAACAAATTGACTTACGGAGCACAGAAAGTGCTTGGATAGTTCATGTGCCTAACTTGTACAAGATATTAGCACCAATTATTAATTATTCTGTATGCTGTCCCAATGTACAACATAAGCAAGGCGTTTAAACAAGTCAATTTAAAATGAACAAGAAGATAAAGATTTGTTCATCAACAAATAACAATTATTTGGGTATTTTATACAGCGTGTATAAATCCTTGAAAAGAAATATAAATTCACATATACACATTTAAAAGAGAAAATATAATATATAATATACGCACATTTAGATATGTTTAATAAAAACCCTTTGAAAGGGAAAATTTTGTACACACATTTACGTGTGTTTGTTGCGGGTTGTAGCTGAGTGAAAATGTATCAGAAGGTAATTTATGTAAAGCAAAGATCATGCGTGCTTATTATGCATTATCCCACAACACGTAGATCAATTAAAGAATATCAGGACAGTTTGCATTGCAAGAAATTACTAAAAACACAGTGGTTAAAGATCAACAATAAAGAGACATGCAAGGATAACAGAATGTTTGTTGATTGTGGCAATTGAGACAAGGTTATGAAGAATGTTCATGCAGAAACTTGGTCAATAAAAGTTAATGGTTTTGATTTGCTAGTGAAATTAAAATAATTTGGTTTCTCCAAGGAAAAATCTCAAATGTGTTCATTCAAATATTCGTGTGTATGCGTGTGTTAGTTAGAATTTAAGTTGTAAAGAGTTGTTTGCCTTTAACTGCTTGGCTAAATTGATGAATTGTACAATTACTGTTTGTGTAGTGAAAACGTTCACTTTTTAAGTCAATTGTAATTTGATTACCACGCGGACAATGGTCGATTGAGTTCTGTGTTGAATTTGTTGAGAATTTTGAAGTGATGTTGATACAGTAAATTGACACGCGTGGAGTTTGGTAGCATCTCACGAAACTCGATGACTGACGATATTTATTGTATAAAAAATACAATTCTGGCACAAGGCCGATAAAGCGGAGGGTTTGAGGCTGGTCTCCCCTAAAATTATTCTTATACCTAGCTAATCCGATTCACGACCCATTCACTCATTACAATTTGCCCATTCACCACAAAAACTCGCCCATCATCAATCAATTCTTCATACACCATAATACCGGACAATCGGGAAAACGTAAGTGGCACATGCCTCCGCCCTGCCCCCTTATGGACAACCTCCGTCGACGTCAAATCTGACCGGCTGCGTCGACCTTTGCTCGTACTTCAGACCAATTTTTCTCCAGTTGGAGGCCGTGTCTAAACCACACTCCAAGAATGCGGACAGGACCGTCCGTCCAACCGAAGGGCCCCGGAAGATCGACCCCCTTCCAGGCACCTAACCGCAAGCCGGACGACTGTCACCTTTTCGTACCGATCAAGCGCCTTCAGTACCGCCTCAATGTCGCTGCAGGACGACACGAAAGCAGGTACGTCATCGGCGTACGCAGAAACCATGGCTCGAGCTCCTCCAGGAACGGTGATTCCGTGTAGGGCCAGACTGCACGCCCTGTCTCTCAGCCGGAGAAGGAGAGGATCCAACGCCAAAGCATAAACTTGGGGCGACAGTGGACAACCCTGACGAACTGCGCAAAAGCGCCTCACAGCTTCCCGTTCACCTGTGTTTAGCAGAGTTATGGGCCTGTAATCATTTAGTCACCCCCAACACCCTTGCCCTTTTTCAACAGCGTGATCACACCCCTGCAGAACCGGTCGTGGAGGGACCCCTGCCGGAACCACTTGTTGAACACGACTGTCAAAATCGGGACAAAGATGTGCAACAGCCTCAAGTACAATTCATAGGGAAAAGCATCCAGACCGGGCGACTTGCCTCTGCCGACCTTCTTTAATGCCGCGCAGACCTCGCCATCCGTGATCAGTCGACGAAAGCCGAGGAAAATCAGCCAAATAGCTGCAAAACTTGTCCTCACGAAGACCAGGCTCCTTGGTAAAGCGGCTCTCGAAATGCCGTCGAAACGCCTCACACATGTCATCAGTGGCCCGAAGAGTATGCCCCTCCGAATGTAACGATCGGAACCTTGACGAATCTCTTCCTTGCGCAAATCTGCGCCCATGTTCACAGCTTCGGAAGACATCTTGCTTAACCTATATCTACCTGGCCCATGTAGCGCTCGCTATTCGAACGCTCCACGGCCTCCCTAGCTAAAACTATCTCTAGGTGATCCCCCGCGCCAGCCACCGCCCGGGAAAGACTAGCCTTAAGCGTTTTCACCTTCTCGGCTCTATCTAGGGCAAGCCGTTTGCTGAAATCCGTGGTGAAAGACCTAATCCTACACTAATCCCACCACTTATTCCCGATAACCGCCCCACTAGCTCCCGCTGCACTAAGCTAGTTAGCTGCTCCTGGAAGTCCCGCCTTTCCAGTAAAGACAGATTGAACTTCCAGTACCCAGCCATTCTACGCCTACGATCTAACGGAGACCTCGAAAAAACCGAGAAAATCAAAATGTTGAAAGAAAAAACTAGATCTACGAAAGTCCTCTCTAGTGGTAAAGGCCACTCCCTCTACATCTTCTGCAAAACATTCCCCACATTCTTCCCATCCTTCAACCACTCAGTAGAGAACCCAGTCCAAAAAAGACCTCTCCGGTGAAAAAGGCCACTCCCTCCACATCTTCTACCCAACATTCACAAAAGACACATTCTTCCCTTCTCAGTATAGACCCCATCCCTTTAAGACAAATCGTATCCCATCCCTCTCCCATTAAAACACCTGAGATGCCCCCACCTCCCAACAAAAGACTAAGAAGTCTATCACAAAACTCTAAAGAAAAAAGAAAAAAATCTCATGAACATATATACACCTCAGGAGAGGAGGTATGTCGTATTTCCCCTGCCCTAGCAGAGAAAGCTCGGGATTACAGAAATAGAATAAAAGACTTAAGATACCTCCTCTCCATAAAACAATTTGCAGATAAAGACATAGAAGACCCAAAAAACTTGCCTGAAGCACAAAGAGTGCTAACTGTCATGAGAACTGGGACGGGGGCTCGTTACGTTTGGGCTATGCTCGACGAGTCAATAGCCTCTTTCAAAATGTCCCTTCCCATTGCTATTGTCAAAAACGACAAATTGAAGAAATTAAAAACAATTTTGTGCTGGGAGGGTCCCTGTTTTTGTTCACTCCTATCTATATAGAGCCCTAAAATTGACTTTCCCGTGGGATATAGGCGGTTTCTTCCAAGACGGTACCATCGAGACTGAGATGGGCCATGGGTCGATGGGAGAGGCAGTCGGTATCCTGACCCCGCCCATGTTTTAATTCAGGTAAGCAACCCTAATTGGTTTGATAATGTCTCTCTGGTTAGCTAGTTTGAATGTCCGAGGCCTGAGGTCCGAGTCTCGCAGGGCGAGGCTCTATCGTGACCTTCAGCGTCTCGGGGTGGATGTATGTTGTGTGCAAGAGACCCTTTTTTTCTCGCGATCATGAGCGCATTCTGTCTAGGGGTTTTTCCCTCTATTCAGCATGTTTTGATGGACGCTCGAGGGGTGTCTCTTGGCTGGTGAGCAAGTCTTTGAAGGCTGCGTGTGCTCTTGTCTTCGCAGATCCGGCGGGCAGACTTTGCCTGTTGGATGTTACCATAAAGGATAAGGCTCTAAGACTCATTGGGGTTTATGCGCCCAATTTCCTTTCTGAGCGGCTTACTTTGTTTCGGCAAATCGAGCCGTTCTTGACGACATCTCATCGGGTAGTTTTAGCGGGGGACTGGAATGCCGTCCTTGACTTCGATTTAGATCGTATAGGGCAAAAACAGGGTACTAACAACCGGGACGTGAAACCGAGTTTTAGGAGAGTCGATGAAGGGCTCTTAAAGTGTCCAAGTTTCCATTATATAGTTTATTCGGATCATAGACTTGTCATAAAACTTCCGACAAGCCTTTATAGAGCACAGCATTCCTTGACCCCTAAGATCAAGAAATAATCATTGAATTTCACTGTAAGTATGCTGTATATATATTGTTATTATACAGCGGTTCAGCTTTAGAATAGACTGAACAGGTGCACAGAATAAGGATTTTGCAGTTATTTAGTAGGCTGATGAATGAGCACTTTGCTTGTAGTCTTATCTGGATTAAAAAAGGGTACTGGATCATCAGTTGATACAAAATCAGTGACTTACTTGTATTGACTAGTATCATTTGCCCCAAACGGGCAGTCAGTATATATGGTATATAAATGTTTATATTTTTCAGTAAAAGAAATTATATTAGCTTGGTGTTTTAATAGTAGTGTTATGGTCTAGAATGATAATGATATTTCATCATTCTAAAAATAACCTTGTCATCAGTGATGATAGAAAACAAGGATATTTCATCATCCTACTCTCATCATTATAAAAACGACCCTTCCACCACAAGAAAGTCAGTAGAGTAGTGTAGACTAGAGTACCCTATAGCAGTAGTCAAGAGAATAATAGACAAGTAGTCAGTTGAAACACATGTTTGCCAGCACTCTGGAAGATTGAAAACAGATGATTTCAAACGCACCCTCACAAACGAAATTCTTGGAACTATACCAAGTAAGCACTGACTTTTAAACAAAAGAGACACTGAAAATATTTCTACATACACGATACCAATATTTTGTCATTCACATCACAAAAAGAAAATAGAAATAGAAATTCTTGTCAATATGTGTCTCAAGTTTTTATTGTTTATGTTATTGTACATTTTAATTCATTTTGTTTTCAATATATAAAAAAGAAAAGGATTCCTACTACACTACAAATACATATAGCAATGGGGCAATTACTTTAACAACACTCAACAAATAATATCCAGTCAGGATTACTACTACATCAACTACAACTTATCTATGCTGTTACAGTAGAATATAGGTATATTGTTTTAGGTTCTATACTAAGTGCTGAGTTGATGAATCATTATTACAACTAGAAAGAAAATTCTGATTTTAAAGCAGATATGATTCAGAACATCGGTGACAATTGACAGGTCTGAAATGTTCTACTAAATGCTGAAAATATTAGTAGTATCTGACAAATAATACTTTATATAATACTGTCTTATATATAAATTCAGTTTTCCCCTGTACATTTTTGACAATTACTATGAAAATAATTTTAATGATTGAAATCTTCTTTTGAACCATAGATGTTATATTATTATTAACATGTGTACAATTATTTTATTTCAATAAAAGATCACCTTTTAATTATAAAAACTTTATACCTGAGAATCTGTGGAAAAGTTAGTAGAACTAAGAAAATTTTGAAAATAAGTCAGTTAAAACAAGACATTATGTCATACTTTGTCTCTGTTGCGGGGCAAATAAATTCATTACAAAACAACCCAGTCAGAGTTTCACAGATTTTGATGTTACTCAGAAAAGCACTTTGATAGGCATAAATACCAAGATGTAATTATATTTTGGAATTTTTTGTAATATTTTTTGAACTTCATTTGTCATGAACAAATATGATTTGAGTTTTTAGCATCCTGCTACCACTTTTTTATCAATGTCAATTTTTGTGCAAATCTGTGCAAAAAGTGGACCACAGAGACTTGATATTTTTATAACTTCTCATTGGCCAGTTAATATTAAAAATCATGTTCTCAACTATGTCCGAATAACATCGAACTAGTTTCTGACGAAAAAATAATTCTGCCCAAAATTTGTCAGTGCCTTTCAGAGCCTATCACGTGACAACGTTGATTATAAATACCAGACACAAGCTCGTTCTTTCTCTTCTTTTTGATTTCATTCGCTTACGAAAATGTAGCTGCTAAAGAAATCATGTCTTGACCCCTCGCAGGAAAACACTATGAAAACATATTCCCACATGCATCACATACACGTACGTATGAAACTTAATTAGAAACATTATGAACACTACAAGCAACCAAAACTCAATTACAAGTATCAACATATTATGAATATTCAACTACAAGTAACAGAAACTTAATTACAAACATTACGGAACATTGACTCCTTCAACTCTTCTGAAGCTAAAAGTTTATCAACATACAGAATTCTTTCAACTCTTTCACAGTGAACATTTTGAGTGGCAAATTCATTCAACTTGCTATGAGCTCAGATAAAAATATTTCATTAGTAAAACCTTTAATTTCAGTCAAAGGGAAGTAACCCCTATGCTTGTACATCATTACAGACATAAATATAAATATTCTTTATTTGTTATAAAACCAGTTTGTGTTCCTTCTTATTGTTTCATATTTTGTGGTATTTTGTGTTAAATATAAATTTAAGAGGTTACACCAACTAACAGGCTGCTACAAGTTGCTTCATTGACTCTGTATGAAAATGTAAACTGCTGGAAGTCCTCATCCATTGTTCCCGACTTTAAAAACTCTGGAGACTCCTCTGAACCCTCTAATTACCGTCCTATTAGTCTCCTAGCCTTCTTCGGCAAAGTCTTCGAAGCCCTAATCAATGCTGAAGTGGTTAACCAACTTACATCCCATGATCTGCTCTCAGACAAGCAATATGGTTTCCGCTACGCCCGATCTACAGCTGATGTGCTTACGGCCATCACTGAAACCGTCTACCAAGCTCTTCAAAATAACGGTGAGGCTCGTGCCGTGGCCCTAGAGATCTCCAAAGCGTTTGATAGGGTTTGGCATGCCGGCCTTCTTCGTAAGCTCCAGGGCTATGATTTTACAGATCGATTGTTTGATCTAATACAATAATTCCTGTCAAACCGTGAATTGATTCTCCTCCAGTTCCTATCCCACGAACGCAGGTATTCCCCAAGGCTCCATCCTTGGCCCCACTCTATTCCTTATTTTCATCAATGACCTTCCTGACGCCATAGATTCCCAAGTTGGCATCTACGCGGACGACACTACAATTTACTCCTGTCTCAAAAACAAATCTAGTGTCGGTGACAAAACTAACCTGGCCGTGCGTGTTGAAATGGACCTCCAATCGGTTGTTAATTGGGGCAAGAATTGGCTGGTCAACTTTAACGCCTCAAAAACTAAACTACTCTCTATTAATCACCAGAGAGATCCTTCCCTGACCCCCATTAGGATGTCTGATAGTCAACTTCTTGAGAGCAACTCCCTGCGTCTGCTCGGTCTCACGTTGACTGCTGACCTGAGATGGAACAAATACATTGAGTCAATTGCTTCGTCCACCGCAAGGAAAGTTGACTCTCTGTGCCACATGTCAGGAAATTTTTCTCCCCGGAATCGATACTTCAAATATACAAATCAACAATTCGCCCTTGCCTGGAGTATTTCTGTCATATATGGTCTGGGGCACCTTCTGTTTACCTCGGAGTTCTTGACAAGATCCAGAGACGGATATGTAATATAATTGGCCCTGATCTGGCGTCTCGTCTACAGTCACTCTCTCACAGACGCGCCGTCGCCCCTCTCTGTCTTTTCTACAAATACTTTCATGGTAATTGCTCCGATGAGCTGCTTTCACTGGTTCCCAGACTCCATGAATTCAAGAGACTACGATTCCTACGAGACTGGCATCCCGCTCCCACCCTTACACTGTAGAAACTTTTAAATGTAGCAGTCTCTTCTACTCCAATAGCTTCATACCTCGCACATCTCGCCTGTGGAACACCCTTCCCAATTACTGTTTCCCTGAGAGCTATAATCTCCAACTATTCAAATGTAATGTCAATCGACACCTCCAGTTACCTTGATCTATCCACTATCCCTCTCCTCATCCTTTACTTCTATCACTCCTATCTGATCTTGCTCCAAATCTTCTGCAACCCCCTGCATCCTAGTGGCTTCATGCCTTGCTCGGGGTGTAATGCTTAAAAAAAAAAAAAAAAAAGAACAATGGAAAATATGACATCAGAATTTGAAAAGGCATTGGAATAACGAAAGAAGCCTTCCAGAAATTAAGCAAAATATTAAGAAGCAGGAAAATTTCATTATATACAAAGATGAGAGTGCTCAACTGTTATGTAATATCAATCCTCCTATATAACTATGAATGCTGGACAATTTTCTCACAGATGAAGGGAAAACTTGAGGCAACAGAGATATAATTCTACAGAAGGATGCTGAGAATACCATGTTTAAGGAAAATTGGAATGAAAAGAAATTTTTACTCAGGATTAGAATGAGACACTTGAAATTTCTGGGACACATAATAAGAAGTGAGGCTTAGAGAATCTGACACTCCCAGGACATACTGAAGGGGCAGAGGGAGACAGTACATGATATGCCTAATGAACTTGTGAAAATAGATGACAGAATATGAACAGGGAAGGATAGTAAGGAGACAAACATTACTCAATGTTGTAAGGGATAAGAAGTTGTGGAGAGCCATGATCACTCATATCCTGAAGAGACATGGAACATAAAAGAAGTAATGAATAGTATATTAATATTTAAGATATTTAGGGTCATGACAAATGTTCTATTAACCTTGAATCTAACAGAATTTGGAATAAAGGTTTTAGTTCCTAAAATACCAGGAATGAATGAGAAAACAAATTTGTATAGATGGTAAATTTTTATGTATTAAGAATCAAACATAAAACAGCACACAAATAGATATTCATAAATCTGTGTGAAAAGATTCTTGAGAAATGTTATCTAGAGTTCAGAGTTTTAATTTTGACTCTAATATAATAACTATTTCACTTGTTGGATATTGTGGAATGTGGGGGCTTCCTTACTTTGCTTCATTCGGCAGTAACAGCAACAGGAGTAATCACCAGGGAACAACAAGAAGTCCTAGAACTGTTAAAAATGTTGAGCAATCCCTTTTTGGCTTTTTCCACTCTTCATTTTCAGCAGCTGCTACCTTTAAGGCCCAGCTTGAAGGATTACTCACAACCCTTGCTGCAGATGACATGTGGCTTGTCCTGGTAGCTTGACCTCAAATTTCTTGTTCCTAGTGGGAACAAATAGAGAAATCTCCCTTTGAGACACCTACCCAAAGGATAAACTACTCACAACCCTTGCTACAGAATACATGTGTACCAGTCCTAGCAGTTTGACACAGATTTCTTGTTCCTTGTGGGAACAAGTGGAGAAATCTCTCTTTATGAAACTTCTACTCAAGGGAAACTCTACTTTGTTAACTGGAAAACCCAACTCTTTCCCCCACAAAATACCACTATTTTGCACTCTCTCTTCCAACCACAAATAAAAATAGATAAACAATTATTTCACGTCTTGGGTTCGTTCATTTCACTCTATACACTGCTGAACACACACACACATAACCAGGAAAAATTCCAACGCTATATCAATTAAAGAGTACTATAAGTATGCACCTTTCAAACAGACAGACCAGGATGATTATTGTGTTTTGGAGAAAAATCCACCTAGGCCATCTATAAAGATGGTCCAGGTGGATTTTTACCAATCACTCAATCACTCTTTTATTAAATACTAGCAGTAGAGCCCGGTGTTGCCCGGGGATATAACAGTAAGAGATAGATCAAGTATCCACCATCATAAAGACTGAAAAATAAAATTGACAAAGATTATTGTTTAAGGTTGACGGACACGCATGTCTTAATTATTATTATTATTTTTTTTTATTTTTTACGAATTGGTCAAACCCAAACTCAAACAAAAACATTGTTTTCAATCGTTATGAGTCTACTGATTGAATGGAATTTTATTATAAATAATTGTCTTGTAAATGGAATTTTTAAAGCATTCTGAATGTTAAAAATAAAGAAAAAAGTGTGCAAGAGAATAAGAAACACTACCTGCCAAAATAAAAAAGTGAAGTTTTGTTTTATCGGCTGAAAAATATAGGAAATCCGCTCCCTTTATTTAAAGTAACCCCACACACAAACAAACCGATGTGAGTTGTCCCCTTCCATTTTCACGATGTCTCTTAATCGTGTTTTCAAATTGATTTTGTGCAAAAACAATTATATTTTCCCATTTTTGGCGCTGTTAGAACCACCACAAGGTAATTTTATGTGAAGTTTTGTTGAAAAGGTTGAAAAAAAATGGAAAATTGATCCAACACACACACACACACACACAATCTGCGTTTTTATAATAAGTAAGATTCAGTAAATTCTCCCCTCACCCACTAAATTAGGCTTCAAATATTCTAGGACAAAGTAAAAATTATAGAAAAATTGCAGCCCCTCTTTTTATCACAACTACCCTGTCTGTTTGAAACTTCAGTGTATGTGTATGAAAGAGAGTTAAGAAAGAGATTTGGTCATGTACATATATTCAGAAAGAAGGCAGTCAATTAACAACTGGTGTCTCTATGTCTGTAGGTATCAGCATTTTCTGTAGTAGTCAGGTGAGTTCCTTTGAAATCAACACAGTGCCAGTTGGTCCTTTTGACACAAATGAATTGTCTATTACTTTCTTATGTTGCTGGCTCACTTTTGGATAAACTACAGACTCCTGGGCTTAGAATATCATGAAAACTGAATAGAACCATATGATTGGTTAATTATTATCTTTGAACAAACTCTCTTATGTTAGCCAAAATCAAACTAGTAAAAAGTAAAGCCAAGTTTCTTTTTCTTCAAGAAATCAAGTGTGAGAATTATATTTTAGAGCTCTGTGGTTGGTTGATTAATGTTTGTGATGTTTCCTGCCATTTGTCAGGGGAAATGTGTGTGTGGGTGTATAGCCCATAACACTACCCAGAGTTTAAATTTTTATTGCAATTTAAACATTAGGTATTTCAATTTGATAATTTAAAAATGAAATAAAGAAGTTGGATTACACTTGTTACAACTACTTTTTGATCTAGTGACTCATTGTATATCCCAGTCTCTGCCTTTTGGCAAGGATGAAAGCATAGTATCTGTTCTCTCCTCATTTGAAATGGGAGAAAGCACCCAGTCCGAGGTATTCCAACCCTTCAGCAGCATCATCCTCATTGCTCTAAGAGAGGTGAGGTCAGTGTAATATCAATGTTAGCATGACAGTGGTCAAAGAGACTTGACAATTTTTGTCCTTGGCCCATATGCATACATATGGGTACCTCATATAAAAATGACCATGTGTCACATACTGCCTTTCTTTACCCTAGTTTATTCGTTCTCATGATTAAATGTTGAACATTAGTCTTCCATTGAGTCTGTCAGTTTTACAAGATTCTCCCTGTAAATAAATTGTCAAGCTTTCTTCACCAAAAGAGCTGCTGAGTGAGAATACTATTTTATATTCAATTGTATTCATATTTTGAAAACCATTTCACCATTTTGGACTATGATTTGGTAAAAATTATTGCAAAGATAACATGTGGTGCAAAATCACACCTCTGCTGGAAATAACTGTTGAGAATTCAAAGAATTTAGTTTTAAAGCTAACATTTTTGCTTTGTTTTTGAAATCTTTCTGTTTCTTCCTGTGATTTGCTGCAATATCCCCATTTTTGTAAAGGTATAGATTTTAAATCTATAGGTTTTAAGATTTTTTAAAAATTTCATTTTAATCAAATTTGTGCACATCTGTAAAATTTCTACTTTTCTAAAAAATATTTACAAGTTTGCAAATAATTTTATTTCATGCTTTCATGTTTGTTCCAGCTTTCCTAAAATGCATTTTTGTAAAAGTTTTATTTTATTGTACCAGACACAAAACTTAGTTTGTAGAAACAGCAACTAACAATAATAGGCAGAAAAATTAAGAAAATTATGATGTCCACTGCATAAAATTTTTAAATGGAAAAACACATTTATTTTACAATATAGAAATACGAAAAGTTGCAATACATGGGTTATACAAAAATTCCTTTTGTGTGTTTATTTCGGCAACATAACAATTTTCTGGGGTAACAAAAAGGGATAACCCACAGAAACAAGAAAAAATATGTTACAATTTGTCTGATAAAGACATAGATTCAAAGGCAAAAAATTCAAATTCAAATGGTACATCTCAGCTCATGTTTTCAAATTGTTTTCTCAAGGGCCTTTTGAATTTTGCCACAAAGTTCAATTGAATGTTCTTTGGTGCAAAATCTTCTCTGTAAGGCTCAGAAAGTAACTTCAGTTCTGTAATAGAATCTATTTCCTTGTGTTGATTTATGACCTCCTTTGTTGAACCAGTCCTTTGAAGCGTGGGTGCTAAATGTTTTCTTCCTCCTCTGTTAATTGCTTTCTTGTCAATGGCTCATTTTCTTCTTCTCTTCTGTAGAATTCAAAATTCTACATTCTTTTCAAAACCCATTAAAATAGGCTCAAAGCAGAAATATGGAATAACACATTCTGATTGGTTATTAAATATGAAAAATAAGAGATAACATGGAAGTGACAGTAACAGTAAACTTACCAGTATTTAATCAAACCAATGTACAGGTCTGGTTTTTGCAATTAAATGCAATCTTTGTGGCAAAAAAATGACCTCCCAGAGCACGTGATATGCATACGTAGTTGAAAAACTCCTAGTGGATGTAGCAATGGAAGTTGACAATCTACTTAATGAGATGCCTATAGAGCCCTACGATATGCTTAGGAATGCGATTATCAACAGCACAGGAGAATCTGAGGAAAGGAAGCTTCATGACTTGTTTAATAACCTAAAACTTGGACACCTAAAACCCTCACAGTTGCTAAGAAAGATGAAATCACTCTTGGGTGCCAACACAATATCGGACACAGTACTAAAGAAATTATGGATGGGTAAGTTACATACTTATACCACATAGATACTTGCCTCACTCTCTGATGAGCTAGATTTGGAACAACTAGCTGAAATAGCGAACATTACATTACAGGTAAAATCTCTAACAGACAATGCATGGCGAGAACGTCGTTCATGAAGTAATTTGGCCAGATGTTCTTATTTGCCTCACAAAAACAAGCACAAATCACCTTCCGCATTGAGAAAGTGTCGCAAATTTGACATGTGCTGGTATCAGTATAAGTATGGACACCAGGTTAGACAGTGCACAAAAATTTGTAATTTCGACATAAATTCTGCAAACAATCCAACACAGCACAAGTGAAATGATTATCCTGGCAGCAAGTAGAGATGACCTTTGCTTGCCAGTAGAAGTTTGAAAAGTTGTCTGTTTTGTATTGTGGCACCATGCATCCAGGCGATTTGAAAGAAAGAAAAAGAAGAAAGGGAAGAAGAAGTAATGCGAGACGGATCATAGGCGAACACACGCACACGGCTTAAGAGGCAAAAAGAAAGAAAAGGGTTATTTTGGATAAGTGGCAAATGCCGAAAGGGTGTCATTACAATGACAATGAGAAAAGTGGGTAGGGAAGTGTTATCTAAACTAGGAAAGAACGAGAAAGCATCTTACTATCAAAATTAAAAGGCCACCTGCGAGCAAGCATTGACCGATTTCCCCACTTGTCCGTTTTGAATGGAATTGTGTTATCAAGAAATGTTCACCAAAGAAAGTCCACTTGAAAACGTTAGATTTTGATAATTGACAAAACACAGGTGTAGCTTGGAGCCTTAGCTGGGATATGAAAAATTAAAATCCCACACAAGTAGTCTCACTGGTTAAATTCTTTTCGACAAAACAGACTTTTGCCCTGCGATAATAAAATTTTGTTATCAGACACATGAACCGAAGGAAAATGAATGGAATAAGAAATGTTTTTTATTTCTTGCCTTGGAGACGTCAGACTGACTGAAAACTTGAGAAAATTCCTTTTTTAGACCATGTCGGAAAAACCAGCCGTCTGATGCATTAGCGATAAACTGCTTGACAAACGCCACGTGTTGAACAAAGAGTTGTCACATTATCCGTTCATGATAACGGCGATTTGAAAGAAAGAAAAAAGAAAGAGAGAGATAATTTTTTTTTTAGTTAAGCAAGGTATATTTTTTTTCCCAAAACAAAGCCGCGGGTTGTTCACGCCCGACTAAGACGTCATTGGTCAAGTGGTGATCACATGACGCACGAAGGAGGAGGAAAGATACCCGACCAAGACCCTCATTGGCCGAGAGTGGTCACGTGACGCACGAAGAAGGCTGTCGACGCCCCATCCAGAGTATAAGTATGAGAAGCCGCTACGAAGAAGTGGGGAGGGCAGTTCACGCCCCTCAGAAGCATGGTGAGAAAGTGGGAGGAGAAAAAAGTTACCAAAAATGGAAAAAGTGGAAAATCCCTAACCAGAAATAAAAAAGAGGTGGATATGTATTTAGAATTATCGAGGAACTCCCCTGACGCCAACAGACCCAACCCGGTTTTTGTCGGCGTCAATAAAAACGAGCCCCCAACAGGCAGAAATCAGTTCGTTCGGACCCTGGCGGGCAGAAGACAGTTCAGTCCCGGATGGCAGAGATGTGTTTCCAGAGTTGAAGCCGCCTCAAGATAGCTGACCAAGATTCACGTAAAATTTTGGACTCCTCTTCAACCAAGAACAATTATTTTGAAGAGCGACTTAGAACCAGACCACAGAAATAAGTTTTTTTCGACTTTCGTCCAAAGACACACCGAAACACAAATTTCTTAGAGAGCAGACAACTTGAAGCGTTAAAAACTTGCCTAGCGGAAAGCGACGTGTCACAATCCACAGAACGGGTCGGGAGATAGATGCAGTCCTATGTATCGAACAACTAGACATAAAGTTTGTTACCTTTTTCTTTGATACTTTGAACTTTTTGAGTTTTCATTTTATTTTCTTTTATGCATATTTGTGTGTTATCACCCCCGTTGAACTCAATTTGCATTACGGCCCCAACCCCTGTTTGATCTCGTCTGTCTAAGATCAATTCACAACGTGGGTAGGCAGACTGGAGATCAGTGCAGTTACCTTGGTAACCAGGCGTTGGAAGCGAGTTGGGAACGACGAGGCTGATATCAAATCTAACCAGATTCCCACCCGAATCACCAAAAGGTTAGAACGTCACATTTGGGTGCCGCGACCGATACCAAGCCAGTTGGTCGTCACAGTACGAGACAACACGACTGACGCGACAGGCGAACGTCACGTTTGGAGCAGCGACACCCGGACGGAGCAGCGAGGAGTGAACAGCTGGCGCCGGCGACGCGAAGTTGGTGCTGTTTAGGGACGTCACAACTGGTGTCGTGACCGGGATAGGACCCTGGAACGGCCACGTCACAACTGGCGCCGTGGTAGATCAGGATAGAACGTCACAGTTGGCGCTGCGACCGGGGGACGACGTCACAGTATCCAAGATTGAACATTCGAATATATGTTCAAGACTGATACTGGTGCTCAAATAAGCATTATCCTGCCAAAACCCGCTCGATTAAAAACCTACATAACATATTGAAAATCTTTTCTCAAATATTATTCGATCTGCAGGGGGTAGGCAGGATTCACAATCCTGCATTCTTTTCAAAACCCATTAAAATAGGCTCAAAGCAGAAATATGGAATGACACATTCTGATTGGTTATTAAATGTGAAAAATAAGATATGACGTGTTTTCGACTACATCTGAATTGAATAAAAATACAATCCTTCCAAGTCATTGTGAGCCTATCATGTGACAAAGTTTTCTTATTTAAGCGACACTTAAATCATTCCTTTTGAGTGAGGAGGGAAATTTTCTACCCAACACATGTCCAGACGTGTCATTATTCCAATATTCAGACTTCACGTTAAAAACCTATTTTTAACATAGTCTGCAATATATATTATTTCAAACAAACTTACAACTTGAATACACAACCAAACTCAATATAAAATAACTGATCAAAGTAAGATAACCCTTTCAAACTCTCAGTAAGTCTTTTGAAATTTACACAAATTATTAAACTGTTTTAAATTCGCCATAAATACCTAAATATCTAAAAACTGAAATATACTTTCATATATATTCATATATTATAACAACATACAACTTTTTGATCCAAAATATTATTGACATTCAAATCATCAAACACAAAAACATTTAAACAATTTAAAATACTACTCAACAAATATTGTACTTGTTATTGTATATAAATATAATCTATTCATTGTTAATGCATATTTTGCCTTGAACTTTTTTATTCTCTTGTCGTTGTTTATTTTGTTACATTTGTGTTAATATAAATGCAGTAGAACGTTAGCTAAACCCTACATTTCTACCTCTATCCTCTCATAGTGGTCCATTTTATTGATAAAAGCTCAGGTCATGCCAGCTCTGGACAGAATTTCACAAGGGCTCAAAAAACTAATTTCTCATTGGCCAATATATATAAAACCCTTCTCCAAGTATTAAAAAAAACGAATCTGAAACAAACCAAACAGCCTAAAAGGCTATAAAAACTGCAATAATTTCCACACAAACCATCTGGCCTTCAGAAGAATACACTTCTCTCAAAAAACGTGTATTAAAAAATCAACCTAGATGATTATACATATACAATTCTAACATTTTTAAAATAATAAAAATAAAATTTTTATATTTTCAATATATCTAAGCTTTTTGTTTGTTAAATATTTGAACAGAAAAATAAATGTTGCTAAGTATTATCCTTCAATTTAAAGTAAATGTAAAACTAAAAAAAAAAAGTAAAATTGAAATACTATTGAAAGAAATTAAATTCAATGTGATTTTCTATATTTTCATGGATGGTTCCTTAAGCAAAAAAAAAAAAAAAAGTCTTAAAGATAATGGCAACAGAAAGAAGACTTATGCTTAGAATCAGGAAAAAACAGCTGAAATTCCTTGGACATATGAGGAAGGGTGCCTTGGAAGACTTAACACTCATGGGGCATATTGAGAGCAACAGAGGAAAAGGCAGCAAGTCACTTACTCGGCAAGCTTGTGTGAATGGGTGGTAGACGGTGGTGGCCAGAAAAGAGAGAAAAATGCTAGGAGTCACACGAGATGGGCAGTTGTGGAGAGCCATGATTGCCTATGTCCTGAAGAGACGCGCCACATAGAATATATTTATTTTTTGAAGAATTTAATTTTAAAATTATTAATTTTAATGACGTAAAAAAAATCATCGCTTAACTTATTAATCTGGTAACAATTCACAAATCGTTGACTCTTAGTCCTGCATTGAAAAATCAAGAACCACAAACAGAACTAAAAAAAAAATCAATCCATCTTGAGAAAGATATACGTTCGACAACTTCGTCGTAATTATTGAGTAGTCAGTTCGATCTTCAATGAGGCGCTCCCTGCAAAATCTAATCTTGGTAAATGCAATTAAAATTTCAAAACCTCTTCTAAATTTTTATGACAATTCAAATCCACGACCAATCAAAAATTCAACAGTTTTGAAAAGGTTTGAATTTAAGCATAAAATAAAAGAAAATATTCAATAGTTTCCAAAATATCTTTTAGCAACAAAAGACATTTTTGTACGCAAGCGGCAAACCGCAAAAGTAAAGGAAAGTGGTAAATTTGCTTTTTAACACCCGCGCTAAATATCTCTTAAAATTTTCCCAAATCGTCATAATTCCGTGTAAAATGTACATGCTGAACTCGAATTAACAATTAAATTATGAAGAAACCTACCGTTTTGGAGTTATCGACAAGAAAAAATCGAACTTCTTGTTTGAAAGTAAAACAAAAATTAATGCACAAACTTAGTAAAGAAATTAGAAGGGTTGATTGTATTATTTAATTTTAAAAATTTTTTCCGCTTTTCTACACAGAAAGAAGCCAAACGCAACCCCTAACCCTAACACCTAACTCTAAAGTTAACCCGCCGGTTTATTGTATTATTTCATGTTTTTTTAAAATTTGTCCCCTTTTCTACACAGAAAGAAAACCCCACCCCTACCCTAACAAGTAACCCTGACGTTAACCTGTTTTATTGTTTCATTTAATTTTTTTTAATTTGTCCCTTTTTCTACACAGAAAGAAGCCAAACACAACCCCTCTAACCCTAACACTAAAGTTAATCCGGTTTATTGTATATCATTTTTTAAATTTGTTTTTCTGTGTAGAAAACTACACAGAAAGAAACCCAACCATACCCCTCCTAACCCTAACACCTAACTCTAAACTTAACCCATAAACATAACTCTTTGTAAAGAGCATGATTATGTACAAAATAAAATTACAAAAAAACAAAAAAATGCTAGAAACGAAATAAGGGTTTACTGTATTATTTAATATGCTTTTTTTTCAATTTGTCCGCTTTTAATTAAAAAAAGTTTTATTGTATTAATTTGTTCTTTTAATTTGTCATTGCTCTTCAACACGGAAAACAGGTTCTATTGTATTATTTAATTTGTTTTTGTTATAAATAAAACTACACTTACCAAAAAAAAAAAAATTACATTTCTTTACGGTAGTGCGTAGTGATTTTCTGCAAGGAAAGTCCGTAAAAGAAGTAAATCGGCTAAAATCCACCGGAAGTACTACGCAGTGAATTAGTGTTCATGATGGCAGTAATGGAGGACGAATGACCAACAAGAAGTCCGATTTTTTTTACCGATAACTCCAAAACAGTAGGTTTCTTTATAATTTAATTGTTAATTCGAGTTCAGCATGTACATTTACACGGAATTATGACGATTTGGGAAAATTTTAAGAGATATTTAGCGCGGGTGTTAAAAAGCAAATTTACCAGTAAATCTTTATTGACACAGATTAAAATTAAGTTAAAAATGTTTTGAACTTTTAATTGCAGTGGCAGGAAATACTTCCTGACAACTGACATACAGACGTTGCCATGATTGTAAAAGGGAGGCCACTCATTCATTTTCAAAATACTTGAACGTCGTTACGCTTTAACACGTGTTGCGGAGATTGTTATTTTTTAATTGATTTTGTTGATCTGATTGCTCTGTAGTAAGTATGGATTTATGGGGAAAATCATTTTATTTCGGCTTTAATAATGACATCTAAATGTATGAAAATGATTTTAATTCGATGTTTCACTAGCTCTCTTCTCGACCTTCGGCTTTATGGGTGATCGCTAAAATAAAAGTAAAACTTCACAACTTCCTTTTTTTTCTTTATTTGTCAATCAGTCTATTTTATTTCTTTATGACAAGTATTTATTTTGGTATTTTTATGTGATTAGTGATAGTTTGTCTAATTTTAAAACTTTAAGTATCAAATTTAATGTTAATGTTCGGAGATGTTTTTTAAAGAGAGTAAAAACTAAAAAGTAAATTATTTGATTTTGATGGTATGAATTATTTCTCTTTTTCTTTCTTAATTTCGCTTGATAATGTTCTGATCAAATACAATATTTGTTTTAAATGAAATTTACTGTTTTAACAACTTTCCAGTTTCCAAAGGCAAAGTCCTCTTATTTTTTTTTAAATTTTTATATTATTAATTACTACATTCTGATTTTAAAAATATTTCGTATTTAAAAACCATAAAGTTCTAAAACTGGTAGCATAGAAAGGAATAAAAGTTTCGTGTGTAAAAAAAATAAAAAAAAAAGTCTCTAATTTTTACTTTCTTTCCAATTGTTCACTTTTCTAATAAAAAAAACTGTATTTCGATGTTTTGTTATTTAATTTTGCAACTTTTAAAAACTGTCGATGAAATGATTTTGAAATAACTTAAAAAACAACTTTAAATTAAAATTATTTTGTTACTTTTTCAAAAGATTATTAATCGAATAAAAAAGAACAAAAGTTGAAGACTAAAAAAGAAAATCAAGATGATTGGATGATTTTTTTTTATTTTTAGAAATTGCATTGCAACTGACATTAACCAAGATTCTTGCAAAAATATATAGTGATTTTTAAAGTGGGTCGAGATGAGAACTTTTCAAACTCATTGTGTACAGTATTCTTTTTTTTTTTCTTTTTCTATAAAAAGTCAGTCTCCAAGGAGTATTTTTTCGTACGAGTAAAAAAAAAAAAATTCTCGCTAAATAAAAATCGTTGAAAAGAGAATCTGGACTTAAATTAGTAAAAAATTAAATATGATGAATTTTTAAAAGTGAAAACAAATAAAATAAAAACATAAAAGTCAAACTAACCACATTTTGTTTTGCATTTTGGACGCTGTTTATCGTGTTTATTATTATTCTGTTAGTCGTAAGGCTTATCCGATCTAAACCTGTTTTTGATTAACATTTTTTAATTTTCTGTTGGTTTTCAAAAGTTGAATTCATTTTTTTTTTTATTTAAAACAAAAAGTTCAGACTTGGGGAACCAGTTTTTAATTTAAGGGAGTTTACTTGTTAAGCGAAAAACGTTTCAGACGCTAAAAAATAAAAAATGGAAGATAAATAGAAAAACTATTTTTTTGTTAAGACCCAAATAATTATCATGATTTAGATTCGCTTTTATTTTAAATTTTACAGTAGATTAAAGATGTGAGTTGCTGTCTAGATCGGAAAGTGCTCTTTTGTCTCAATGGAAATTGATAGAGAACTAGATTTATTTTTAAAAATGAAAATTGAAAAAGATATTTATTCAGCAATAACACTAGTTTTTTACCTTATGAGTAAAAAATCATCATAATTAACTAATTTTTAATTAACATTGTGGCCTAAAATTTGATGTTAGGGATTTTTTTAAAATCTAAAAGAAACTTAGTCTTTCTTAATCGCTTTAAAAATTGAATACTGCTGTTAAACTTTATGTATGTAATTGTAAACAAATCTACATTTTTGTGCTTGTGAAACTCTCACATTCGAATTGCTCACTCAATTGAAAATGTCTTCTAAGGAAAATTACTTTATTCATATTACTCTTATAGAGCTGATTAAATTACTTGATGATACTGACGATACAATACTGAAGTAAAGCTAGTTATTCTGTATCTAAATGAAAATATTTCTTAAATTCTTTTACAGAGCAAATATTTATTTTTCGATCTTTTAATTCAGTGGTGAATATTATTAACTTAACCAAACAAATTGAACATTATGCAGTGAAAATTTAAGATCAGAATTAATCATAATTATGCAGTCCCATGATCAGGCATGGTTGTATGGTTGGTGAGCACCTGTCCAGTACCTTCCACATATCTGGGTTAAAAGCCAGAGAGGTATTTATTCCTGTGTAGTGTGTTTTTGGCAAGTCGACCAGGCGGAGCCTATCTCTCACCAAACTGCAATCAATGTTCTTCAACTTGAGGGCTCACCTTGGTCAAGGAAGCCCTCCATGTCATACATAGCCATGGAGCCCAGTCTACCCCATTCTGCTAGATAACTGTTGACCATACAAGGAAGTTCATCTGCCCTTTGATAGGTCTTGTTTTTAATCCTGTTAGGTGTCTAGCCACCTTCCTTACCAAAAAAGCCTGGTGGGGGAACTGGTTTAATTGTGGATGACCTGACAATGGTGGCAAGTAATACTGAATTACATAGCACTAGACATAAGAACTACATGTCTGGTTGCAGGCTTATTGATCAACCCTCATACAGGTTTAAAATAATTATAAATGAAATGAAAATAAACAAAAATTGAATAAATATTTTAATGGTAATTTTAAAATGTGCATTCAAATCAATATACAGACTTTTAAATTGAACTGAGTCATTAGATGTGCATGTAGTGTAGTGGTTATTGCCACTGAAAGTGGAATCTCAATACTGAGTTTGTTGCATTCACTTTTGTGCAAATACATTTAGAAAGGTTTTAAACCATCTCTTTTCCCCCTCCATCTATTGGTTAAATAGCAAGCAAGGTGGACAGGGCTCTCTCTAGTCTTGTTTGGCAATCCAAGGACAAGGACAACACTGAGTTAAAACTGTGTAGGTCATGAGGCTGGTAAACCACTCCCTTCTGCAAAAAGCCCAGCAGTAACATTTATCATAGTGACACTGTGGCCTTATTCTCCCACTGCGGAGTCTAATGGCACTAAAGGGGAGGAGGATTTAAGTCATTACAAATAGTTTGTACATATCTTTTTGACTAACAAATTAGATTGTACACATTGTTTTAAATCATTGAATATTTGTTTGGAATGTTCATAACATACACACACACGGATTTTACCATTCTTATAAGATTTAATCAATTTTTGAGACATTTTGTAGAATTACAATACTTTAGAAGTGAAACATACTGATTTCACATTTAATTTTAATTTTCTATGACCCAAGTGTTATCATTTTTTTTTTTTTTTTTTTTTTTTGCATAAAATGGCAACAGATTGAATACTGACAGTTTTAGAGTCTGTGATAGTAAAACAGTTTTGTGTAAATATTCTGATGTATGTAGCTAACTAATTTTTTTTTTCTTTTTGAGTCTTGGTCAAACATGAGATAATAGAAAGTACATTCTACAGATGAGACAGGCTCAATTGAACAAACTAACTTTGGTCAAGTTTGTTTTCTGTGCATGCACATTGTTGGAACAAAATTTGGGAAAATAATTGACAAATATAAAATTGCTTTTTGACTTTGTTACAATACTGAAATGAGTATCTTTCATACTTTCTCTGCTTAAAGGTGATGCAGAAACTACCATTAATTTCAAGGTGGTTGTTATCACATCTACTGCTGCTGCTGTTGCTTCTACTACTACTCACATAACAGCGCCAAACATGTTGATGCAGCAAAGGTAGTTCAAATTAGAAACTTGTCAGTGTTTTGTCTGAAATTTCTTTATTTGGCAATCTTTCTTTTCTTTACCTTTATGTTATCTCACATTATAAATATGCTTTAGCTTTGAAACTTGAGGATTTCATAAGAGCAGAACATTTTGAAAATTATATTTGGGCATAAAGACATGCATTATATTTAAACAAAAACTTAAGCAGATGTTTGATCTGTGAGCCATCTAATAAGCATGAAAAAACTCATGAGTAGTTTTCAAAGTTGTTTTTATGCGCTTATATAAAATGAATTAATTTTGATTTGATATATATCCTTCATTAATGCATTGAAAAGTTTAAAATAAAACATATTTCCAATTGTAGAACTTTAAACATGCTTTTTTTCTTAGAGAATTTGGTCAGGTTTTTATTGATCCTAAAATGAATTTGCTAATATAACTCAGCAGATCACTAGGTTGAGACTCTAATATCATACAGAAGGCAGCAACATTTATCAAAATACTCGACTTCATTTTTTTGACTACAAACTTTATATATTAGACTTATCTTGGTGGAATGAATGTGAAAAGAGCATTGCAATATTTTATTTAAAAAAAAAAACAAAAAAAAAACAGTATTAAAATTAAAGTTTGCAGTAACACTGCTCATTCTAAATAATCCCGCAACAATATTTTTGTGTTAAAACAAACAAGAACTCACCCTTTTATAGTGACTTTTATTAAAAAAGTTGTTTAGTTTTTGTTATTGAATAAATATATGCATAGCAATATGAACTCCTAATCTGGAATTATTTTTGAAATATTCCAAGTGTGATGCAAAACATTAACCTTTCTTTTATTCCCCTCTGCAAATAGTCCTATTGCTCTAAGAATGCTCATCAGTATCACTCATTTCCTGATATCTACATATTACTTTGGGGCAGAGTATAGCTGTTGTTTACAAATACTCGTTGCTGCCATTATTATCTGATAGGCTTTTTTGGTTTCATCTCAGAGTTGTTAAACTTTTAACAAAAATGAAGTCTGCTTAGCTTTTGAGCTGCCAATGCAAGTACAGCACTAATATTTTTACTTTTGTTTGATTAATGATTTTGTTAGACCAATTGAGGTTCTGTTATTATTAATTTGATAATATCTCTGACCCACCATTCCAACATCATTTACTTTTGCTCATGTTTGTTAATATCTCTTGTTGTCTTCTAATATTCATTTGCTTCTTGTATAGAAGTCCAATTTATCAAAAATAGTTGAACCAATAGATTTTTTTATTGTATTAGACTAACTTTTGCACAAGACTATATCTAAAGTACTCAGGAGAGTTTCTTTATTCCCATAGCAGTTTGAAAAGGCTAGTATTTAATTTAAACCATTGCACTAATATAAATTTATTTGATGAAACAATTTTATTTGTCTATTATAGTTTAAATGTAGCAACATTATGAATTTATTTTTATTGTTTAAGCTTCAGTATCAACTGATGTTGCAGATACTTTGTTTTTGATGCTTATGTCTAACTTGTAAGCTACTTATGTAAGTAAAATGAAATCTTACATGTCTGTTCCTCCCACACAAACAAGTCTGATTTTACAAGGATTTTCAATAATTAATACTCTTGTAATTTTATAGGTACTTGATAATCAATTACAAAAATATCACTTGTTTACATGTAAATAAACATAATTATAAAATATCTTTTTCTTTAAACTTCCTCTTACAGAATAGAAAAACCTGACTAGATTCTTTTGAACAATAGTTGTAGTTATTTGTGTAAATCAATATTTTTTTTATTATAATATTGTTGTATTACTGATGTTTTTATTTATTTTGAGAGCATTTTGGTTGTTTTCATTTGTATAACACATTTCTCAATGATAATTTTTGGAACCTAGGTCTTTGCAAATCATTGTAATTGATTTGAGATGAGGAATATTTATATTCCATAATATTTGCTGTTCAAAGGCTTAGTATTATGCTTGATATTTTTCTTTTTTACTGTAAAAAAAATTTATGTTCAAATTTTCTTGTTGTTCTTGTTTTGCCAGACTTTAGCTGAAAGCATTTAAAACTATTATGGAATTGTTTTTATTATGAAAGAAAGCATATTATTCTAAAATGAATTCTCTCGATGTTTCTCTTTATACAAAAATTTAACATTGTATTAGGTGGTGCAAAAAATGTTCACTCTGCTCCTTTCCACTACATCTGACCTGGACATCCATTTTTTTTTAATCCAATCTTAGTCAAGCCAAGTAATTTTCAGCACCCTTTTATACTGTTGCATGTTAAATTCTAGTAATTTCTTATACCCCTACTCAAATATACAGTTTTTGCAAATCTAGAAATTATTTTTTAATTTTCTGCTAAACACTACAAATGTTAAAGATATTAGAAAAATAGAGGTCTGATCAAGTAAGTTTGCTCTAATACTGATCTGATATAATCAGTGATAAATATTCAAATTATTATTTTGCTATATTATCATATTTGGCTCCATCCCCATTGTCTTGCTTCAGTGTAAATATTTGTGTGCTCTGTATTCCCATCAAATATTTTGCCTACAACTTTGGTTCCTTTCTTAGTTTTTGTTTGTATATAAATATTTCATCATTTGTTTTATATAGTATCATTCTCTTTCCTTCTGCCAACATTTCTCAGATTTGCATATTTTGACCTTTTTATGATTCTTGTTATATTAAGGATTGATTACTTGAATTCCTCTTGTGTATTTTTTTTTTCCCAAGAAGTGATTTAAAGGAATCGAACGGAAATACCCAATTGAATGTGAACAGATGCATATGCAGTAAGACTTGCAAAAATCAGAGAGGCTTAAAGATACATCAAAGCTGGATGAAATGCCTTGAGTGGGGGAAATGCCTTGAGTGGGGAAACCGGGTCCAACGTGCAGGTACAATCCCTGGTAAAATGGAGGAGGTGCAGGACCAGGAGTCATACCACAGCGTCCAGTATCTCCAAGCCTCAGTTTCTCTCACTCTGGGCAAGGAGTCTCGAAAGAAGATAAAATGGCCTCCAGTGAACAACAAGGGAGCCTGGCAGGATTTCAACACTGACATTTGCAAGATACTCCAGTCAGCTACAAAGGGGGACGTGGATAGGCGACTAAATTTCATGACGACAATAATAACTAGCATGGCATCAGAGAGATTTGGTTGCGTCGAGCCACGGCAGCCAAGGATGCCAACCATAGGGTGAATAAAATTAAAGACTTAAGGAAAGAGATAAGATCCCTTAAGAAGCTTTATAAAAGGGCAAGAATAGAGGAGCATCAACCCCTTGAGGAGTTCAGAGAAATACTCAGAGGGAAATTAAAAACTATATGCCGAGCTGTGTGGCATAGAAGGAGAAGAAAAGAAAGATCAAAAAAGCGGGCAAATTTCTTGTCCAACCCCTTTGGCTTTGCAAGAACATTGCTAGGGGATAGGCGCAATGGGAAATTGGAGGCATCGGAGAAAGAAATTAACAACAACCTTTGAAATACCATGAGTGGCCCTGCAAAAGAGCAAGAAATGGGTATAAATACCCACTTAATTCCTCAGGAGCCACCAGTGGTTCAATTTGACACCCACTTGCCCACCTGGAAAGAAATTCAAGAAGTTGTGAGAGCCACTAGATCCGCCTCAGCACTAGGACCGAGTGGTGTACCTTACATTGTGTACCTTACATTGTGTACAAGCGGTGTAAGGGAATTCTACAAATTTTGTGGAAGTTATTAAGAGTCATTTGGTGAAGAGGCAGGATCATGGAGCAATGGAGATTCACTGAGGGGATATAGATCCCGAAGGAAGAAGGTTCAAAGTCATTGGATCAATTTCGAATCATTTCCTTACTCAACACCGAAAGTAAGATCTTTTTCGGTTTATTGTCAAGACACCTTTTGAATTTCATTCTTGAGAATGGCTACATTGATACATCAGTCCAGAAGGGTGGGGTCACTGGTATGCCAAGTTGCCTTGAGCATACAGGAGTCCTGACACAGCTCCTGAGAGAGACGAAGGAAACCAAAGGGGACCTGACTATTGTGGTTGGATCTTGCTAAAGCCTACGGGTCCATGTCACACAAACTGGTGGAAGAGGCCCTAAATAGACATCACATACCTCCATCAGTATGCAATCTCATTGTAGACTATTATAATAATTTCCGGCTGAGAGCATGTTCAAGTACAGCAACATCAGAATGGCAGAATCTGGAAAAGGGTATCATCACAGGTTGCATCTGCTGTCCTATTTTCATTGATCATGAACATGCTTGTAAAGGTAGCCGAGGTGGAATGCCAAGGCCCTGTGTCAAGATCAGGAGTCTGCCAAGCACTGATAAGAGCTTACATGGACGATTTAACCGTAACAACGACATCTGTCACGGCTCTTAAAGGGTCTCAAGGAAAATATGAGTTGGACCAGAATGCATTTTAAGCCAGCAAAATGCAGGTCATTAGTATTGAAAAAAGGCAAGGTCATGGAGAAAGTCCGTTTTACAGTCGCAGGAGAAACAATTCCTACTCTGAGCAAAAAGCCTGTTAAGAGCTTGGGAAAGACTTTTAACAGCAGTCTGAAGGAGACAGCCGCGAACCAGCAGACTATAAAAGATCTTGAGGAGTGGCTGACAAAGATCGACAAATCTGGATTGCCAGGATGTTTAAGGCATGGCTCTTCCAGCATGCAGTTTTGCCCCAGATATTGTGGCCATTGTTCGTCTATGATATTCCAATTACCACCGTGGAAACGTTAGAGAGCAATTAGTAATCGTTTGAGAAGGTGGCTGGGTTTGCCGAAATGCTTAAGTGGTGCGGCCCTCTATGGAAACAACAATGCATTGTGCCTCCCCTTTAGCAGCCTTATGGAGGAATTCAAAATCACAAAAACAAGAAAACGGCTGCAGTATGCAGAATCTAAGTAGCAGCAGCAGCAGGAATTCAGACAAGATCTGGCAGAAAATGGAGCGCTGAAGGAGAGTTGCCAATGGCGGAGGAGAGACTTAGGCATAAAGCTATATTAGGGTCAATAGCTAAAGGCAAAGCAGGATTGGTGTTTTTCCCCTGTCTGCAAACCAGCATTGCCAAAGGCAAAGAAAGATGCCAACTGATCCAAGAAGTCTGTGCGGGCGTAGAAGAAATGTTACTGTAAAATGGTCGGTCTAAGTCAGCAGGGAGCCTGGACAAAATGGGAGAATATAGAAAAGAAAATTATATGATTAGATTGCTGGTGGTCGGATTTTAGCGAGATTTGATTTCTCATCAAATCAGTGTATGATGTCCTACCAAGCCCAATGAACCTGCATATATGGGGTAAGAGTGAGACCCCCAAATGTCAACTATGTGCAAGGAAAGGATCTTAACAACACATCCTCAGTAGTTGCCCAAAAGCTTTGGGTGATGGTCGGTACTGTTGCCGTCACGACCAAGCACTCAAAGCAATTGCAAACGAGGTGACTAAAGCTATAAGGACTAGTAAGCATCAATCAGGGAAGAAATTGAATCAGATTAACTTTGTAAAACCTGGAGAGAAGATACAGAAACAGAGGAAAGAGAGAAGAGCCTGTTATCTTCCGCAGACGATTCGCAGTTGATAGTGACATATAGCCGTAACATCGCTAAGACCGGATCTGATATTGCACTCTGACAATACAAAGCAGTGCATTATTTGGGAACTATCTGTGTCATGGGAGGAATATATTACACTAGCTAATGAGAGAAAGAGGTCCAAATACCAAGAACTGGTTGAACAATGTCATGGAAGATATACTATGACCCTGTAGAAGTTGGTTGCAGAGGCTTTGCTGGACAATTGTTGTGCAGAGCCCTAGCAAAAATAAGCATAGTGGGGGGCAGTTAGGGCGAGAGTGCTGAAGGACATTACCAACGCAGTTCTAACTGCGTCAAAATGGATTTGGCTTAAGAGATCAGAGCCATGGAAGAAATAGTGAGGACATTAAGGGAAAGCTCAGAATCATAATTAGGAGATGTGTCATATGTTATAAGGGAATATTAAGACAATATATTAAGTTAGGGTGTCGAACTGTTATGGATAGGGGTTGAGAATCATTGTTATATGTGGTTGGGGGTGAATAGGAGTTTTTTTTTTTTGGTTTTTTGGTTATTGATTGCCATTATTATTTTTATTTATTTATTTTTTGTTAGCATATGCTTGCTATTTCAATATGTGAGCATAATTGCATATTTATTATGAATGGAATGGGGGAGAAAGATATAGTGTCGTAGTAATAATAGTCTGGAAATTTAAGGAGTTGATGCTAGTACTAATTGAGTAGATTTATTTTGAGAAATATGTATTGTAAATATGAGTATAGGTTACTTAATTGAGTAGATAGCATAATTATTTATCTATGTATTTATTGTTATTAGGCCATCAAATTATTTTAGTTGGTAAATGACAAAACGTGTGTACAATTTTTTTTTTTTTAACTTGATAGTTAGAGTAGTGAATTTCTTTTGAGAAAGTGCTAGTATAGGATAGTTTTGAGTTGGGTATGAGTGTTGGGTTTAGTTAAAGATTTAGTATCGCTATGGGATTAGTATTTAAAAAGGTAAAACATGGACTTAAACAATGCAATAAAGATACCAGCTCGCCTTGGTATGGATTTCGGAAGTAGTAAACCGGATGGAGTAAAAAAGACACCACTATATAGAAGAGGAGTGTAAAAAGCCGTTTTCATTGGCTGATGCTGACTGACATATGTCAATAGGAACGGTCGTATTCCGGCCTTGCTAGTTTATGATTATTGTTTTTTGCAATGTCGTAGTGCATAGCACGACACTTTCAAGGAGGCGGCGTGACTCGTCTAGAATTAGGTTGGGGTTGCTGTTGGAGCCAATATGATGCAAAACACGAAATCAGCGATGAGAACAGTGCATCACTGAAGACCACCCTTGACGCATCTAAAATGTATGATTTAACTGAAAATATAATATTTATAGTGATTAAATATTTCAATATTTGTTTTGAAAATGAAATTACCTCCAGCTAGTCATGAATCCACAACGAATATCATATTTATTATGTAAACAAATGCGAACTGTTGGTGGGAGTTAAATTTATTGTCTGTGTTCTGTTCAGTTTTATTACTGCAATTGGTAATGTTTTTAATGTTTCTTTTTAATAGCATCTGAATTTCTAAGTGAAGAGTGACACTATCAACTGAATCTTTAATCTTACTGTAGGTTTATCCAATTTAAATCGGTATTTTGAAATAAATACACATGAAGGGTTAGAATAAAAAAGAAAAGTAAATCTTGAATTATTTATTTATTCTTTACTCCATTGACAAAGATGTGGTTATTTTATCACATTTATCTCCTTTACTATAATCCGTGGCCCACATAAAGGATACTCTACTAATTTGCTTATTTAACAGCCAAAATTGCAGTTTTTATAATTTAGAAATTACAGTATTTAAAATAAGAATATTATTTACTGCATACATTTGAAATAATTTCAATATTATTGACAAACTTTAAGTTTGTGCAGTACTAAGCTATTATTTTAAAAATTATAGCAAATATTCAATATTCTTGGTGCATGAGAAAATTGCACGGGAACAAATTCTCTCTAAAACAATATGGCAGCTCATTAACAGTTGTAGACAGGAAACTTGCTTTCAGAATTTCATAAGATTTTGCTTTTAAAGGTGAAATGTTACCCAAAACGTTTTAGAGGCATTATCAAAACTGCTTTATCTCTTTTTTACTGTTAACTGTAGTTTAAATGTACCAGTAATTTTTCAGATTCTGCATCATCAATTTTGAAAAACAGTTATTTTTCCTACTACATCAACCCTAAAATGGCTAGTGCTCTTCCAGTTAAGAAAAAAGAGAAATTGAATGAAGGACAAATGTTTCAAGCAAAGTGAGAATTATGGTAAACATGGAGGCCCAATGCGTGTTTCAAAATATCAAGGAATTGAGGGCTAACCTTGACACAGCAACAGACCCGTTTTACAAAAATTCAGAAACAGAATGTTGTTTCCCTTACTGCAGGCTATGAAGTCAGCCAAATGATAGGCATGAGTGGAAACTCTTACAGTGAAGGTTTTGTAAGCATTGCCTTGTAAAAACAGCAGAAATTGTATGTCCAGAGAAAGCATACTTCAAAGAACACTTGCGCTGTATGGATTGATGAAATGTCAGGTGATTTGAAACAGTTGAAGGTTGTATCCTCAAGGTTTGAACATTTTTCTATTGCTATTGATAAAACCATTGACATCAGTGGAATAGCACAGCTTTCAATCTTCATCAGGGCCTGTAACAGTGAAGAAATGGTCTCCATGCATGACACTACAAGCCAGGACATCTTTGAGAGAGTTGAGCAGGTTCTGCATGAGTATTGTTTTGATTTGAGAAAACTTGTATCTACTGATGGTGCTGCAAATATGGTTGGCAAACCTAATGGTGTTGCTGTCAAGTTGCAAAGAAAACTAGAAAACTTGCATCCAGATTCAACATTTGAACATTTTCATTGTATCATTCATTAGCAAAATTTGTGTTCAAAGATTTTAAAATTAGATCATGTACTTAGCTTTGTTACAAAGACAGTGAACTATACTGGAGGCCATGCTCTCAACCACCATCAGTTCAATCAGTTGTTGGAAGATATAGATAATCAGTTCACCAATGTTCCATTCTACACAGAAGTCTGCTGGTTGTCGTGTCACAAAATGCTGAAGAAAAGATTCTATTTGTTGAAACCAGGAATAATTATGTTTTTGGAAATGACAGATGAGATGAAAGTTGACTCCAAATTCTCTTTTGCTGTGGATATTACTGCACAATTAACTGATCTTAATTTAAAAGTACTAAGTAAAAAACAAACTTATCACTCAGTTATATGATGACATCACAAGTGCTTCATTAGAAAACTAAGCTTATGGAAGTCACAGTTGTCAAATGGAAATTTAGTTCATTTTCCTACGTGCAAAGAGCTGAAAAACACTACCAATACCAAGACTGTTCTTAGCTTTGCTAAGTATGACATCACCTGGAATTGTTGTCAAAGGGATTTAAGAAAAGATTAAGTGATTTCTCATCTTTTGAACATCAGTTTGCATTATTCTCAGCACAATTCACTTTTGATGTTGCCAAAACAGATGAATGCGTGCAGATGAAAATATTAGAAATGCAGTCAGATTCTGCAGAGCAAACTATCTAGAAGTAGGAATACTTGTGTTCTTTTCATATATTCTTGAAAAGTTTAAAAACTTCAGAAAATTTGCCACAAAGATTATGGCAATGTTTGGTTCTCCCTATGTCTGTGAACAGTTATGTTCATTCATGAAATCAATAAAACTTTCTCAGAGAACAATGTTAACTGATCAAGATTTGTCATCTCTGATCAAAATCGGAACTGCACAGACATTTCAACTTAAAATTGTCAGCAAAAAGGGGTGTCTAACTTCAGGACAAAAACTAAAAATGACTGAATAGTGGCAAATAAATGTTCAGTTTTGAACTGTTGTAATTTTTGTACACTATATTTGTTGCAAACTGCAAGTGTATGTTGTTTAAAACTTTATTTTTTTATCAAACTACTTCATTACTTTGTATGCATGAATCCTGCTAAAACATTTGTATGCACATTGTGTGTGTTTCTAAATTTAAGTAACAGATATATTCTACAATAAATTTTATTAAATGTCTCCAATTAGTTGTAATGGGCACAATTGGTTGTGTGTGGCCCTCATGACAACACGTATGTGACCATGTGGCCCTCAGGTGACACTCAGTTTGACATGCCTGTTTTAGAGAGTGGAAACTACCTACAAGAAAAGTAATTATTGTACACAGCAAAGCATTTATGACAAGGAAAAACAGTTGACTGAAAATTTCATGTTTTTGTTGCATATCCCTAAACTACACTTAGTAGTCAATCACTTGTGCCATCATTTTAGATATCCTAGAAAATTGAAGTTTTTATCATGAAGCGGGAATGAAAATTAACTTTCTTTCCAAAAGAAAGTCTGTCACAAAGTTATTGTTTATTATTCATTCGCTTCAACCTTTTTGTTAAATTTTTCATTTTTCTTGTTTCTGCAGACCTTTAAAAGCAGCACAATGAAACACTGGGGGGATCTGCCAGCTGTGGCTGATACAGATTCTGCTTTTGCTAAGATGGAGCGTGAGCAGTTAACCAAACTCCGTCCAATGGAGGTTCAAGGTCCTCGTCTTTATCAAACCTGCAGCAAACAATATTCAATCACAACCAAGTAAGTAATTTTACTCTGTTGCATCCAATCCTGCCAGAAACTTTGAAACTTTTTTTTTTTTTTTTTTTTATACATGTCATTATTCAATTATTTTATTGCAAAAGGCTTGTTTTAGAGTTGCACAGAGTCCTTTGATTTTTCACAATCATCAAATGCCATGATTGAAATTCATTGGTTTATGGCCACTTGTAAACTCGCTTGGTATCACATATCTACTTCAATGAATTGAAAAATAGGAATGCTTTTGATAATTGAATTTGGTACAGTGTTTATTGTTGTAGACTGTTGAGAGGTTTCACTTTTTAACTTTGGCTGCTAGTGGAGTTTTATATTTCTTTAAAATTCCTTTGTATAAGGCCGTGGTTATAAATCCCAGGCTTGAAATCTCTGCTCAGCATATCATAATTCCCTTTTCCTAAAAGTTGTATAAAAAATTATGACAAAAACAATTTTATAAAATGTCAACTGAAAGTCACTTTGTTTATTTGGTTGTTTTTGTTAGTGCTAAGATGTTAATGTGAAGGCATGTTAGAAAGAAAAAAAAAACAAAGAAATGAATATTTTTTTTTATTTTGTAGACCATCTCCTCCAGAAAAGTTCCAGGTTGATCCAATTACTCTTCATACCATCAGACTTATTCAGCATTCTCGCAAAATGAAAAACATTATCCAACAAGTGACATTACAGCATGAAAATGCTGTAAGTATCTAATGCTTGTATCAGTTGTGATGCAATGTATTAAACAAAATTCCAATGGTTTTCATATTTTCTGTACTTGCACGCTTAGTTTATGTTTGTATAAATATTATTCATGCATGAAAGAACAATGCCTAAAGATAAATTTGTTTCAGACCATATATTACAATCATGAAAAATTGGTCAAATTAACTTTTAACAGAATTAACTGCAATGCAAAAAAAAAAATATTGATCAAAGAATTCAAATGTGGATTTTCGTATAGATATGAAAATGTGTTCATTACTATTGTATATAAATTGTGCAAAAAGTGAGTTTCATACTTGGTAGTATATGACTTGAGATTTCAGAAAAATCATTCTAATCTCTGGATTTACACTTAGCTTGCTTTCATACCAATAATAGAAAAGAGAAATTGATACATTCGCACAACTACCAGGATTATTATACTAATGATATATTAATGATGTGATAATTGTTGCAGATTGTGCAACTCTGACATTGGAACAATATTCAGATCTTTGTATACATCATATGAGATTCTAGCATTAATACCAAATTGCAAACTTGTCATCTCATCAATGATGGAAAAATCTGATTTTAGAGAAAGTTTTTCTGATTAGTAAAAATAACCTTAGTAAAATTTACTATTTAGAAATTTATATTTGCTATCATTTTGCATTTCACTGCAATTTGAGGTACATTGGGTTAAATGATTTGAATTTTTTTTTTTTTTCTAAAAGAAACCTGATACAGAAATAACATTTCCAACTACATTGCCTATGCCTGAATATACCGGTCCAGGAATCAAACCTCAAGTGCAACAGCCTTTTTTTCAGTTGTTAAGAGACAGAGACAGAGACAGGTTAGTAAAAATATTTTTGGTCAGCAATTTTATCTATTATTTATTATTTAATTCTTTTTACTCTTATGCTGTTGACTTGTCACTGATTTAATTTATTCTCCATCAAATAACTTGTTGATAATTTTGTTTAGATTGAAATTGAATTACAATGTATCAATAAATTTTATAACCACTCTCATTCAAATGAATTTATTCAAATATTTGATTTAAAAAAAAATTACGTATATAATTTATTTCTCTTTAATAATTAGTTAAAATTATTTTTTCTTTTTTTAATCTCTTAACATTGGGTAATACTCACGAAGAACATTAGTTGCAATCAATTAAACTTAAAAACTATGACGAAATAACTTTCAATTAAAGATAAACCATAATAAAAATTTTCACTAGATTTAACATTGGTCTTTTGTAGCAGATAACTAGGGGAAAACATGATACAGTTTAGGTTTTGTTATTTGTTTCTTGTTTAATACTACTAGAACATATTAAAAAAACAAGTGACTTGCCAATAATTTTATTCTTATATATTTCTTCTTTTTCATCTGAAAGTTTGATCATGCCTCACTTTGTTTAGCTGCATTTGATTTGATTTTCATTCCTTCGTTTCAGTGCAAAAAGATTTCAATATTTATTGAAGTTAAAAATCTTTTTTTATTTTTTTTTGTCTTTGTTTTTCTTTCTATGAATAGTCAACTTTTCATGTAATCTGGAACCCAGACATATTTCTATAACTTGGAGCTATGATTATTTCTTAAGAAATGTAATAATTAATTTTTTTTTTTTTTTTTTTTTTCCTGTGACATTTAATCTTTTGGTTTGCATTGGATTAATTTTTATTTTTATATTTTGCAGTAATTTTTCCCGGGGAATTGGTACACCACCACCTGTGATTGATAATGTTTCTTGCCGGAAACTTTTACGTTGTTCAGTGGCTGCAGTTTGTGCACATATTGGTTTTGATAGTGTGTTTCTTTTTTCTTTCTTTTTTTAAACTGAAAATAATTATAGGATGGACATTGCACTATTTATTTAAGTAAATATATTGTCTATGTATTTTATCAAATTAACACCAGTAATTATTTTTCTTTAAATCTTAAAATAATTACAGCATTTAAAACAATTTATTTGGTTTCTTATTGCTTTTTAAAAGAGCTATTTTATGCATGAATTGTTTTTGTCAGTAAAGTAAAAAAAAGTAAAGACAGAAATTGATTTCATGAAAAAATATTGATAATTCAAAAATACATGTATAAATAAATTGTAAACCGTTTTTCATGTCCTGTCTATAATAGAAAAAATTATAATATAAAAATATAAATGTTTTTGAAAGCATAAATATATTTGGAAAATTTAAATTTAGTAAAAATTTTATTAATAATAAAAAATAATTCAACAAACAATAATTTTGAAAGCATAAATAATTTTTAGAAAATTAAATTAAATAGTTTAGTAAAATTTTTATGATCCCCACCACAGCATGTTTAAAACCATTGTGTATATTTAAAATAATTTGATTTTTGCATTCATTTTTAAAATTTAATATCTAAACTTTTAAAAAATATATTAATTTCAATAAAATGGTAAAAGAATTAAAAAATATTGGAAAAGATGACTCATCTGATTGTTAAAGTTACTGAAAATCCACCCCCCCCTGCAAAAAAAATATCTATGGGGATTTATCCTGTTGTGTTTTTAGTTTTTTTTGTTTTGAATAAATAAATATTAAACCTGTGTATGTATGTATTTGTTTGTGTGTGTATATATATATATATATATATATATATATATATATATATATATATATATATATATTTGGTTGGATAGATGTGAGTTTGTGACCCTGGGTTTCACGTTTTAGCGATCGTCAGACAAACTGATTAATGTTTTAAAAAATTTGGGTTTATGTAGATTGTAAATAAGCAATGAGCATATAATATATAAATAATTATACATACTTATATTTATACACACTTTTCACATATATATATATATATATATATATATATATATATATATATATATATATATAGTTAATTAGTGTAGTTTTTAGTTTTAGCCAGATACACGCACAAACAATTGCCCTTTATATATGTATAGATTTTCTGTTAGTTTCTTCAGACTATCATTTTTATCTTTATCTTTTTATCTGAGCTTGATCATGCACTTTAAGTACTAGTAGGAAATATACAGCTCTCTCACTCATCAAGCAATGATATCTGTAGACATAATATTTCCATCACATTGTCTTCTTGGATGTTGTTTTATTCTGTATCATTATTTTATTTATTGAAATTTTGGTGATCTCTTTAGTAAGAAAAGATTGGGTATATAAGGGATGTTCAAAAAAAATAAAGTACTCAAAAGATGCTTGTTGTAAAGAATTGTACACTCCCTCTGTGAATGCACTACACCAGACTGATGCCTGCTTCCAGCTCACCATACACAGCAATAACAATTTCTGTTGGATCTTGTTACACTTTGTCCATTTATGCTTGGTCACTTTTATGGTGACATCACATACACTTGCACTCAATATTAAGGCTGTTCTGGTTGTTACAAGAAATGCAACATAGCCTCAGTTGCTTTGTGCTTATAGCTTTCACAATGTTCTAATTCTTGTCAATTTATGCCTATCTGTACCTTATTCTTGGGACATAATCACTTCCTGGAGTTGTGAATTTTTTTCTTCATAGAAATGTTTCTTATAGTGAATTGATATCATGGGAGAATGGCTGAGGCTTAACCATGGACTGTAGCAGAATGTGATTACTACAAATTTTCAAATTTTTGTGTGACTAGTTGAATTAAAAATTTTTTGAATATTTATTACAATTTATTTCTATGATTATTATTTTTATTTTTTTAATAAAGATTCCAAAGAATCTTCATTGGAGTTGCTGACAGACATCCTTCATGAATTCTATACATGCATGATGAAACATTTGCGTTCTGCTGTGGATAATCAACTCCTTCAAGGGCACTCAAGATTTCCTGTAAGTTTCCATTGTAAAAGTTTTCTAAGAGAAAAGTGCCTTGTTGGCTGAGGCTTCAGAATATGCAGACTGCACCTCTACTGAGGGGTAACACCCCCCCATGAGCCCACTTGTTTGCTGTGGGTGGCAATCCTTGATACCTGAGGGCTACTTTAGCCTTTACTTGAGCTAGATAGGCAGTCGGAGAGACCCAATCTGATCAACCGGCTGCTTATGACAAGCCCTGGTTCAGTTTTGCAAACATCATTTTGTAAAAATCTGAATCAAAAGGCAGTAGCTGTAGGGTCAGTCATGCTGGAGAGAGACTGACAATTTCTAACTATCCCTGGGTGACTAATTATCTTGAGAATGAAAACCTAGGGATACAAAGCTGGTTACTTCCTCCAGCACGAGTATACTGGTTGTGCAGCTGTGATTTACCAAGAAAAATGGCTTTCTCCCTTAGCAACCCTTGTAGAGCTCTGTGGTGGTTGGTGAGTACAGTCAATGAATCCCACCAAAAATTTATGAATATTGAAAATTAAAAACCCCCAAGTTCAAAAATAGGCCACAAAAAGCTGTCAAGCAACCACACCAGGAGTGAAGTTCTGAAAATGATGATGATATAGAAGCCTTAGCATTCCCAAGATTTATAATCTTGGAATTCCTGGAGAACATTCCAATTACAAACTTATCCCCCTTTGTAATTGAAAAGATCATTTCAGCAAATATAATACCCAAAACAATTAAGAAATGGAACAATTCTTGTTGAGGTTGAACAAAAAAAGTACTCAGACTTTCTATTGAAAATGAAAAAAATTCACACACTGAATAAAAAGAACATACCCACATTAAACCCTGGATTTATCTAAAGGAGTTGTAAGAAGTCTCCCTTTGCACAATAGATGAAATTGAGAGGGAGTTGAAGAATCAAAGAGTAAAGGAGGTGAAAAGAGTGTCAATCAGAAGAAATGACCAAGCTATCCTAATCAATATATATGTTATCACATTTAATGTCCCCAATATCCCTGAAAGGCTCAAAATTGGATATAACATGGAAAGAGTTGAGCCCTATATTCCTAATCCCCTGAGATGCTATGATTGCCAGAAATAAATGAAACCCAAAGTGAATGAATCTCGGGGGGGGGGATAAGTATGAGGCCATACTTCAGGAACTGTTGTCACTTGAACTTTACTGACGAATCCCAATGAAATTATATAGATCACTGGATAGATCTAAATTGGACTATGGTTGTTTCATTTATGGTGTTGCAAAGAAATCTTACCTGAGTGAGCTTGATTCCATCCACCATCAAGTATTGTCTCATCCTTGGAGCCTTTAAAACATCCCCAGTGGAAAACTTGTGTACTGAATCCCATGAGATGCCACTAACATTAAAACGATAAAAATTAGCACTTCAGTATTATACCAAATTACAATCATATCTAAACATACCATCATTCAACTGCATTTTCTATCCACAATATAAATATTTATTCAACCAGAAAAAATACTATCAAATCTTTTGGCCTTTATTTGGAAAATCTCATCAGCGAAACTCAAATAAATCCAACACTACCATCTCAAAAATCCACCCTGGTTAATGAAACCCCCTACAATACTGCTAAACCTTACTAAATATCATAAAACTAAAACCAATTCATCTGATTACATGGAAGAAATCCATAATATTCTACAAGCATGCCCAAATTATAAACATACATACACCGATGGCTTTAAAATCTTGGACAGAGTTGGAGGTTCTGCTATACAATATAACAATGCAGAAATGATTGCCTGACAAAGCAGTGCAGAAACTTCAGCTATACACTTGGCTTTAGATATTATAGTACCTAGTGGGTCAGATGGATTCAACATCTAAGATTTACATAACTGAATAATAAAAACATGGGAAACCCCTTAATAAATTACTAAATAGGATTGATGCTATTTATAGGAAAAAGGATGCTGTAATAGTCTTATGCTGGATACCAAGCTACATTGGCATACAAGGAAATGGAAAAGCTGATCAAATGGCAAAGGAATCGCTGAACATGGCCCTCTCAAATATAAAGGTTTCATACATCAATTTCCAACCCACTAAACAGGATCATTAAAGAAAAATGGCAGCAATTATGGAAAAACTCTCAAAACAACAAATCACACAACATCCAACCAGTCATTAGTGAAAGACAGTGAAGTTACAGAAAGATTAGGAGAGAGATGACTCCATCTAGGATACACATACATAACCCACCAACATCTATGAAAAAATGACAAATTGCCAGTATGTATACCATGCCAAGAATCATACTGTTAAATGCATACTACTAAATTGCCATAACTTTCAGCAAACCCCAAACAAATACTACAAATTTGATAGCATAAAGCACATATTTGAAAATACTGATCCGAAATTAGGCCTTACAGGAAAATATTAAAAAAAAAAACAAAAAAAACTCTTTACCAAACCTGCAACCAATTTTAATCAATTCCCAAGAAAAAAAAAACTCAAAGGAATTTTTCCTCTATATAATACCCTGCTCCCAAAAGCAAATAACTCAGATTATTCACCTGAAAGCCGCCCTCAGTGTTAAATGATCTACCTGGGTTAATGTCAATCTAACATAAACTACAGATACTTAGTGAATCATTAGTTTCAAGTTAGATTATTGTAATTTTTAATTCTAATAATCATTGTTCTCGTGGTTTTTTAATTAAAAAGTTAAAATAGAAAATCTTATTTACATTATTCGGACTATTGTCCTCATATTTATTACAACGTTTCGGCCGTTGTGCGCTGAAGAAGGCTGGAGTGTACAATGGCCGAAATTTAATAAATATGGTAACAATGATGAGGACAATAGTCCGAATAATGTGAATAGTGTACATGATACCTCATTTCAGAAATAGACAGATATAGAAAATCTTGTTATTGTTCTCCTTCCACTTTTCATATCTCCCATAAAAAATATAATTTTTACAGGACTGGAGAGTCCATCATACATAAAATAGGGAGTTACTTTTCAATCACCCTGCAGTAACTGTATTTAGTGTTGGTTGTGTATGGGTTTAGTCCCAGGATCAGGCTGTGGAAGTCATCTACTCTAGTAGAAAAAGCAAGTCGTATCACACAACTGAATTATAATAGAAGATAACCCCTGCTATCATTCGGCATAGATAATCTACTTTTTGTAGACTGAGTGTGTTTAAAATTACCAGATGTCTCCTACACACATCCAAAGAGTGAAAGACACAAAAGGCAAAATGATGTGACTATATCAGTGACGATGACACTTAGTCCAACTACATTGCTATTGAATAATGCCCTGTTGATGGGACACTACATTGAGATTGTTTATTTTTTTTTATGAAAACTAAACAAAAACATGTTTGTATTTTCTTGTCACACTTTTTTTATTCTTTTTCTTCTTTTTTTTTCTTTTTTTTTCAGAAATGTTTTATCATAATGAAGTTGGGGTTAAATGTTTTATCATAATGAAGCTTGGGTTAAATGTTTTATCATAATGAAGCTGGGGTTAAATGTTTTATCATAATGAAGTTGGGGTTAAATGTTTTATCGTAATGAAGCTGGGGTTAAATGTTTTATCGTAATGAAGCTGGGGTTAAATGTTTTATCGTAATGAAGCTGGGGTTAAATGTTTTATCGTAATGAAGCTGGGGTTAAATGTTTTATCATAATGAAGTTGGGGTTAAATGATGATCTTTACTGATGTCTTCTAAAAATACCAAGATAATTTCTTGTGTTCAATATTCTACCTTCTTGATGCGAGTTGGTCTTCTTTGAATTTCTTTATACAAATTAACATTTTTGTTTCTAAATTTTGGAGATTTAACATCTGGTTATTTAACTATACAAATATCTTCTCTGAGTCGCAGCAAATCATCTAGTGTAGGCAAACAAAAAAAATCAATAAAGCTTGTAGTAGACACAATTATTCCTGGCAAAGACTTACTATTTATAATTTGTTTATATTTATTATAAAAGAAGTGCTGATTCTATATCCATCACACTGTTTTCGCGTGATTTTTGCACATGAATATGTAATGGATGTGTATATGTTTGTGTTGTGCATTACATGTGCTTGTGGCATTTGATGTACAAACAAGCACACTCACATACACACAATTTGACAGTTTGAAAGAAAACATTGGAATAATATGTTCACATCCTACTCTGTCTAGACAATCCCTAACCTGGGCTGAACAATAAAGTTGTAAATTTGAAGACAAGAACAAAAAATAAACCCACCCTGTCAGTTGGGGCTGTAGAATATGCTAACTGCACCTCTGCTGGTGGCTGAGCAACTAATGACTATGGAACTAAAAATGCTGTTAGCTGCAACACTCCACTTTGGCCCTTACTTGGACTAGATGGGTGGTCAGAGTGGCCTGATCTGGTCAATCAGCTGATTACACCAAGCCCCATCATATATAATCCACACCAAATCTATAACTAATAGCTCCCATTCTCCTCAGCCTTCCACCAATATCACTAATACTCACTCTCAAATACATGATGGAAAGCAGTGGCTGAGGGTCAGTCAATTTGGAACATATGAAATTGACATGGCTACAAAATCCAAAACAACCCGTAATACTTGGATATCAGGAAAATGGAACATGAGTGCATGAGAACCCCTTCCAAAATGAGTATACTATTTATGTAGCCCTGTCATGGCAAGGAAAATGGGTTTCCCCCTTGCCATGTCCCAATATCAGAATAAAAGGTGAGTAGGCAGTGTAGATGATGAATCAATCTTAAAACTATCCATGGCTCAATTAAAGAAATCATCCAAGAGACCCCATGTCAACTCAGATTCAGACTCTGAGACTGAATACTTTCCACAGTTGTATTGTCCTGGAGGCAACTAATAATGAACTATTAACTGAAACATCACCATTCCTGATATAAAAAGTCCTCTCTTAAAATATCACATTGAAAAATATCAAAAAATTCCGAGATGGAACATTGTTGGTGGAGATTGATAAGAAAAAATGTGCAAACACTTTATTACAATTAAAGAAAAATTTCATATTAACATCAAAATTTACCCCCACAAAACCTTAAATTTCTCAAAGGGAGTAATAAGAAATATTGAAATCTCCCTGTGAACCATGGAGGAAATAAAATCAGTTAAAAACCAAGGTGTCACTGATGCTATGCTAGAAGGATTGTAACAAAGAAAAACAGGGGAATAAATAAATACAAACATTTACATTCTAACATTCAATACTCCCCAAATGCCAGAAACCATAAAGATTGCATATGAAGTAACAAATGTTGAACAATATATTCAAACCTCCTCCAATGTTTCAAGGTGCCAGAAGTTTGGACACCATAAGAACAATTGCAGGAATAAACTAATATGTGGAAAATGTGGTACAAGGGACCCAAACCATATAGAGGAGGACTGTCTAGATGAGACTGGGTGCTCAAATTGCTCTGAAAACCATCATGCCCATTCAAAGAACTGCAGCATTTTTAAATGAGAAAAAGAAATAATTAAAATTAAATACCAAAAAAACATCCCCTTTCCAGAAGCTTGGAAAGAGGTGATGACCTACACTAAAAATAATACTTATGCCAATAAAACTATCAATGAAAACAAGCCAAATCCCTTAGTTGAAGCACCAATCTGGATCAATGACTTGAAGACACTACTAGATGAGCTAATATCTTAATTGGTCTCAAAACAGTATTCAATAGTCAAAATGAAAACAAATCACAGCAACTTCAGTCAACTGGAAAAAAGCCAGAAAAAAAACTAAAAACAACGTCCAAGGAAAACCCAGCATCAAACCCTAGAGTTGAACCAAAACCAACCACAAGCAAATGTAAATCCAAAACAACTTCTCAACTACAAAACACTCAAAATGTTTCAAATGGAAAATTACACAAACAGAAAACTGACATAACAAAAATCAATCAAACCTCAATAAAAAACAAAATCAAAAAAACAAAAAAAACAGAAGAAATAGAATTAAAAAAACAAATAAACGGGACAACAACCCACATAAAAATAATCAGAAAAAAATAAAATGAAAAGAACCTAAATGATCAAGAACATACAAAACTCAGCAAAGAACAAGTTTACAAACAAGGAAAACAAACAGTACAGAAAGTATGGAATATATGGAAATTGACAACCAAAAACATAGTTATCGTTAAGATCCACTCTCAAAAATAATTGCCACTCAAATGGGCAAACAGAATACAAGCATAATACAATGGAACTGTAGATGTGTTAAACCAAACTGAGGAAATCGGACAACTCCTTACCTGGTTACAATCCAAACAGTCTGCTTACAGGAGACCTTTCTTAAAGAAACCAATAGTATATGAAACTTACCCCAAAATTCATGTATCAACAATAGAGAACAAGCCAAGTGAGGGTACTTCTATATTGGTTAAAAAATCAACACCCCATGAAAAACTACAATTAAACACAAATCTACAGACCATGGCAGTAAAAGCTTCAATTCATCAAACAATAACTATGTGTTCAATTTGTATTCCTCCAAAACACAGACTGAATAAGACTGAAATAGAAAGGCTAATTGGCCAACTTCCCACCCCATTTCTACTAATGGGAGATTTTAATGCACACAGCAAAATGTGGGGCTGTAGGAACCCCAATCAAACTGATAAAATTATAGAATCTCTACTAGAATCATCTGATTTATGTATCTTTAATAACCAAATGCACACATACCTACACTCAGGTACTGGATCAACATCAGCCATCAACCTAACCATATGCTTCCCATCAATTTTTATAGATTTTCAATGGAAAGTTCATGATGATCAATATGGTAGTGACCATTCGCCTATTTTCTTAAATATAAGCAAGCCTATGCCAGAAGAAAAGAATCCAAAATGGTAACTACACAAAGCTAACTTTCTTAAATTCAATGAACTCTGCTCATCCCAAATCAACATGGAAATTCTCAATGAACCAGAACCAATAGTCTCCTTTACAAACATACTAACACAAATAGCAAGACAATACCCAAATCTTCCTTTTAAACCACATACCAAATCAAAACCCTGGTTAACAGCAGAATGCAGAAGCAAAAAACCAAGGAAAAAATGCTAAAGATATTCTTACACAACCCAACCACAATCAACTTACAAAACTACAAGCAAACATGAACAAAAGCATGCTATATAATAAAAAAATCCAAAAGAGAAACTTGGAAAAATTACATCTCCAAATTAAACAACAAAACCCCAATAAATAAAACATTGAAAATAATAAGGAAAATGGAAAAAATGGAAAAAATACATCACAAACTGCAACAATCCATTTAATCAAAACAAATGGAGACATCACAAACAAATATACAAAAAAAAAAAGACAAAATGGAAAAAAAGAACTAACTAACTAATAGCAACAAAATGTCAAAGAAATTTCTCAACAAATTTCCAAATTTCAAAAATATTATGGGACAAGAAAAACTTGTGTTCACTTCAAACAATAAAGAAGAATATAATATTTTCTTTACTATGACAAGAACTAAAAGACTCCATAAGCAAAAGTAAAAACTCTGCAACTGGTCCAGATGAAATCCATTACAAATTTTTAAAACACCTGCCAGAAGATACTACTCAAAATCTTCAATGATATATGGTGTTCAGACAAATTTCCAGAAATATGGCTTGAATCTATCATCACTCCAATTCTTAAACCTGGCAAAGACCATTCCAACCCAACAAATTACCAACCCATCACACTAACAAGTTGTATTTGCAAAACAATGGAGAGAATGGTAAATTCTGACTGATGTGGTACTTGGAGAGAAACAATACTAAAGTGGATTCCAGAAAAACCAAGGAACCAGTGATCAAATTGTACGGCTAGAATTTTTTATTTGTGATGGCCTGGTTTGAGGTCACCATGTGGTGTCAATATTCTTTGATATTGAAAAGGCCTATGACATCACATGGAAGTATGGTATATTAAAAGACATGAACCAGATGGCAATAAAGGAAGAATGGCTATATTCATCCAAAATTTCCTGTCAAACCAAACATTTAGAGTACAAAATGGTAACACAATATCAGACACATATGAACAGGAGGCAGGAGTACCTCAAGGGAGCATTTTATCAGTCACACTGTTTATTCTAAAAATAGATAGTATTATTAAAACCATTAATCCAGGAATTGAAAAAATGCCTATAGATAGATGATTTTTCTATTATACTCATCACTAAACATGCCTTCCTTTGAAAGATATCTACAAACATGTTTAAACATGATAGAAAGATGGACAAATGAATACAGATTCTGTTTCTCCAAAACAAAAACTGTATGCATTTCTGAAAAAATATAAAACTAACCTATGACCTTGATCCTGAATTAAAATTGAATGGACACATAATTCCTATAGTCCAACAAATAAAATATCTAAGAATCATGCTTGATAGCAAACTTAACTTCAAAGTGCACATTGATTGCCTTAAGCAAAAAATGCCAAAAGGCTTTGAAGCTTCTAAAGATAATATCAAAATTGGATTGGGGTGCTGACCAAAAAGTAATGCTCAGAATATATAGGTCACATATCAGATCAAAACTAGACTATGGATGCATTAAACAGTGCTGCAAGAATATATAAGTCCTATCTTGAAAAGCTACAAACTATACAAAATCAAGGCCTGAGATTAAGTCTCAGAGCCTTCTGGACTTCACCTATACAAAGTCTCTATATAGAGGTCCAATGAACCACTGTTATCTCTGAGATGGAAAAAAATTATCCTCCAATATGCACTAAAACTGCAATCAAAATTAAAATAACCCAGCATACCAAAAAATCAGAATATGAACCTCAATATACAAAGTTCTATAGAACTAAACCAACAGTCATCTCTTCATTTGGTTTTGAATCAAAAACCAAGTAGAACAAATAAACAAAGATCTTGATAATGTTATCTCAATCAAAAATAATGAAGGTCAAGGCTATGGACAATCTCCAAACCTCATATAGACCTTATATTGACACTATAAAAAAAAAAAATCAACAAAAGCATATGGGAAAATTAAGAGACAAATATTGTGACTATAAACCATTCTACACAGATGGATCAAAATAATAAAAAAAAGGTGTATGAAGCCACAAACAGTTCAAATTCACAAACAAACCAGGCTACCAAATAATGCATCCATTTATAAAGTGGAACTACAACAAATAAAAACACTTAAAATGATACAAAATCAATAAAAAAGGAAATTTATGGAATCTTCTCAAACCTCCTATCTAGTTTAACAGACAATAAAAAAAAAAAAAACACAAATCATCCCTATATTCAGAGAATTGGGAACAAATAATCATCATTTAAAACCATTCAAAACAATAATGGATCAAAATTCCTAGACAGAATGGGGACAAAAAAAAAAGCAAATCAAAACAGACAAATTCACAAAAAAACCACAACTAAAAATGCAAATTTAACCAATGAATCAAACCATAAAAATAAGATTGGAAAACAAAAAACAAAACATTAAAGAGAAAATGGCAAGAAATTTAGGAATTTCCAAAACAATAAACTATATGAACCAATCAACATAAAAATGAAAAATTATAAACTCCCATATAGCCTGAAAAACAAGATAAGACATACACATCAAGAAAATAAGAATTGGACACACAAACAAACAGAACACACACACACAAACACACAAGAAGAATATAGACACACACACTGATTATATATACATTCTCAAGGCAGAAACTACACCTTAGTGTACTCACTGCAACCAATTTCTCACAGTCAAACATATCTTGATAGAATATAAGAAGTACAAAAAAAAAATGTAGCAACTATTACCAAGCTCAAAATCTTAACATACTCTTCAAAAATGTCCCTACTGCCCAAAATAATAGGATATCTGAAGAAAATAAAATACTTCCAACTTCTATAGAAAATAGAGCAAGCATGATGAACCATACAAATTATGTTTTAAAATACTCCTGCATTATATAACTTGTGATATTTTGAAAACATTTTTAAAAAACCAGTTTCACAACCACTTGAAATGTTCTGAAATATTCCTGAAAAAAAATCCAGTTTCATCCATTTAAATTTTAACCCTAAAAATCAGAGGATTTTTTGATATATATATTTGGTATTTTGCTCAATTTGAGGGTTAATTTCCCCTTATATATAGCAACAACCCCTGAGTAACAGGAAAAGAGTATAAACTGAAATGTGAGTCCCTTTAAAATCACTTTTATGACCCCTGTATTTAAACTGAATATATTTTCTAATAAATGTATTTTAAATGGACAAATAATTTAGATTTGAAATTTGACCATTTTGATCTAGTGATTTATTACTTAAGCTGATGGAATTTTACTTTTAGTTAGTGGTTTTTCTGATATGCTGAATCTATGAAGCAAACATTCCATAATAGATTAAAAAGCCTATTTGTCCCATCTTGTTTTGTCATTTTCTGTTTACATGGTGTTTTGATATGACGTTTTCTAAATTAAATTGTATATTTCATCATTTATTATTTTCAGGATGTCATTGAACAGGTGTTTGCTGAATGTGGTATTGGCAGTGTCTCTGATCTGCATGATTTCTATCAGAACCGAGTGATACGTTACCATGAAAACATGTTGCAGCAGTCACAACAGCTGATAGCTGAATATGAAAAGTTGAAACAAGCAGGAGGACAGAAACCAACTGAAACTTTCACATTAATAAGGTAATTATCTGTCTCTCCTTCATTACTTGCAGTAGTCAAAAATTTTTCAAATTTTACAGGTAATTTTAAAAAAAATACAATTTTAGGCTTTTATGCTTACAGAAATATATACTTTACTAAGATTTAGTGGCAACAAAGAATATCCTGTTTATCTTTTTGTAACATTAGAAGCTTATCAAAACCATGTGATTGTAAATATTTAAATTTATTTAAATATTTGATTAGAAATCTTTTCCATTGAATTTGCATTGAAGTCAAGTTTGAAATGCCTTATTTACACTTATACAAATGGGGTGCTAAAACGCTTTGGGCCACAACAAGAATGGAATTCCTGTCTTGCAAAATTTTGATATTTAGTCAGTATTACTATAGTATTACTATCTTTCTTAAAAAACATAATCAGCCTGACCCACTACCAAAAGTGGGTCAGGCTGATTACTTTTTAAGAAAGATAGTAATAGTAACTTTTATGTCAATTACTTTGTGAATATGCCTTGTTCAAAAGGATATCTAATTATTTTTTCCTTTTTAGTTCATTGAAAGATATTGAAAAGTCATTTATATATGTGTGTGTGTGTGTGTGTGTGTGTGTGTGAATTGAAAATTATTTTTAATAGAAAATAATGAATAATAAACAAGAAATAGTAATTCTAGACAATAGTAAAAGAATTACTTTGTTAGAAATTCTCTTGATGACAAATGTATAAAAAAAAATCTCAGATCAGATTCAATGTTATTTTCTAATCTTATTTTAAAATATGTATTCTTTTTCTTTGATAGCATGCCCTTGAATTTTTTAAGATTGCAAAAAAAAAAAATTATGTAATATTGAAAATATTTATAAACTTAGATGTTTTAAATGTTTTTATTAAAAAGATACTTTCATCTTTTAAATGAGGTAGTGTGTTTGCTGTATGATAAAGAACTAGTGTGTGTGTGTGTGTGTGTATATATATATATATATATATATATATATATATATGCTTAAATTCACCTTCACTCTCAGTCATTAGCGTGTTTATCTAAAAATAAATGTGCCAACGGCTTAGGTGTAGATTCTCTGACTGATGCCAATTCAGCTGGGTTTCAATCCTAGCTAGAGGCAACCAGATGTCTAGCCACACTGATGAGCCGTGATACAGTGAAACAATCTGTCTGTGGATGACTATATACACACACATTCTGAACGTTTGTGTTTCAGAATCAAAGAGGGTCCCAGCACAGACATCCAGTTTCCGGAACTTGATGAAAAAGATGATGTTGCTGAGGCAGGACAGTTGCTGCATTTGAAAGGTAAGCACTATACAAAGAGAATGAAATTTGTTCTATATTTTGGTTGCTTTGAAGTTATTTAATCACTTAATTTCTTTTTCTCTCTGACTCTATAGGTATTGGTGCTTATGAGATTACTGTAGAACAAGAATCAGTTACTGGGCTCACAACTGATATTGATTCTAAAATTTCAACAAACAGTAAAACAGAAAATGATAACAGGTAATCTCTTTATTTGATAAAACATTTGTTTAAACTGTTTATACATTAATAAATTGTGAGCTTAATAGGAATGGTGTTTGTTGCCATCTTTAATATAACCAAAATTATATCAGAATAAAATAAAAATTATAAATGTATTCTTTTGTCAGGATTTTCTTTCAATTATGTAAATGATTAAAATTATATTTTAGTCTAATTACAAAAACATAACTGTTACTAAGAAATGTAAATAAATAAAAAAGAGAAAACTAAATGTTCACTGATATTATTTTTAAAGACTTTATTTGGATGATGATGGAAGCAGCATGATTAGAGAAGCATCCCAGCAGTGTATGGAAAGTCTTACTGAAACCAACAACAATCTGCTTTCTGTCTTTGAGATCCTGCCACCTTTAGTCAATGCTCGAACAAATAAAACAAAAAAACTGTAAGTGCTGTAAATCTATTTCTGTCTACAACTTCTTGTAATCTTATCTTTAATTTTCATTGGGTATACATGTTAATCTAAATATCAATCCCACCTAATTGTTTTTCATTATTTATAGTGTATTTATAAATGATACATCTCTATCTTTGAAAGATGTATCTATTCCTTGTCAGATATTTTTTATTCATTGTACTCTAGTGTTATAGAGATATAATTTTGTGGTCTTGTCCATAAGCTCTTTCTTATAACCATGCCATTTTATAGCATGGTTGCTAGCCATTACATTAATATTTGCATATAATGTGCTTTGTTATGCACTGAATTACCATTTAGTATCTATATTCAAACTTAATGGAATAATCTTCAGTTTCTTCCTCAGTACAGCTACTTAAACTGCTTATGTCATTTGAAGCCAATTCTTGCATCCAGAATAGATGGGCTTATCCAACTATTTAAATTGTTTTATTTTCCCAACTCACTGTTATTCCAGACTCTTTGTTTCCTCCTTTTATTCCAAGCTCCTTTTCTGTTCCTGACTTAAGAATTCATAAGCTATGTTGACTTTGAATTTTTTTTTTTTTTTTAATATAATTTTTTTTGTCATTCACCTTTTAGTTACCCTAAAAAAAAAAACTCTCGCTTTTCATATAATTCATTTCATTATCCAACTTTATCAACCATATTGAATTGCATTCAGCATCTTCATCTATATCTGGTTTATCCTTTTTAACTTCTTCATTTATAAAACCATCTTCACTTTTTATCAACACTAGCTTGTGCTGATAAAAAGTGAAGTCAAATCATTTGAATGATACCATATATCAGGAATAACTTGATAATGCCATGCTGACAGTTAACTTCATATAATAGTCACTTTATAAATGTTTGTTTCCTGATTAAAATATTAGGCTTACAAGTTTCTTGTAAAGCTGCCCTTTACCCTAACTTTTTACTTCACTTAAAGTAGAGCAATTTAAAAAAAAGTTTTATGTTTTTAATGTGAACAAGTTGTTTTAGCCAATCTTTTATTCTCACTTTTTATTTTATAAAAATGAAGTCTTTTCAGTAAGATCCACTGGCACACATGCACACTTTATCATTCATAGATATTCTAACTTTACCTGCTTAAGTAATGCACTTTCAAAAACGTTCATATTCAATGTATTTATATTTTAATTTCCAGTCTTTGCTTCTTTTATGTATGCATTTTATATATATATATATATATAATACTTCTATTTTTATAACATTTGAAAAAATTAATAATAAATAAGGGAAAATATACATTGTTTATAAACTATATGATAAATGTTTTCCTTATAATTTTTAAAGGATTATAGCATTTTTAATAATTTTATTTCTTAAATTAAAAAAGTAAATGTTTTTATTGAAATTGATTGAATTTCTGTTCTTCAGTTATCTTAAAAATTAAAAATATTCCTTGAAATCTTCATAAATTTAATATTTAATAGTTTTTCTTTTATTGACTAAATTTCTCCAAACAGAAATGGTTTATATTTCAGTTACATTGGTGTAAAAAAAGATTGATTGGAGGGAGGTGATTGTTACTATAACTTTTGATTCCTATCATAGCACCATTACAGAAACTTATTAAGAAAAAATACAAAGAAAAAGCGATATTCTTTGATTTGTGTAAAATCTCTTTTCCCATTTCCGATGCTACTGCTGCATCAATCTGTGCACTACTTCCTGCGAAGTAATGTCCCCCTTTGCATCTGCAAGGCAATGAACCCTTGCCTATAAATGTTAGATTTCTTTTTCTTGAAAGGTTGCATTTCCTTGATGATGAAGAAGCAGGCAACTTGAAGATACAGGATCATCCTTGGTCGAGGCAACCCTCTAAACATGCTCATGACAACCACGTTGCTCCCAGCAGTAATGTTTCTGCCCTCCTGCCCCCTCCTATTTTTTCTGCGCCGCCATCAAAGAAAATCAAACTGTAAGTTAATCATTTGGTGCCATGCCAACTGTTTCTGTGTCGATGCTGCTGCAAATTCTCCAGTCCAATGGCCATTTTTGGACCACCCTTGAGTGTTTGCTCATGTAACTCTCAAGTCTCTAGCTTGTGAGAAATTTGTGCCTTTTCTCTCTCTATCACTCTATTTAATATTTTTATTTCATTCCCATGTTTGATTACTATCTTTCCATTTGCTTTGTAATCTGTTATAATCCTTTAAAATTATTTTACCCATAATGCATTGTGCGCTTGCTGCTATTTGGGTCATCATTGCTTCTTTGGTCAACTTTTCTAGAATGTAAGTAAATAATATTCTCACACTTAGATTTCTTTGTTTTGTATTCAGTTTTTTCCTCATTTATATAAAGAAACAAAAATAAAAAATTAAAATATAGATTGTTTAGAAATGTGTCAGCATGTCCATCTATCCCAAGATTCCTTTCTTTTTAGTGAATCTGATCAGCATGATGCTTGGAAATTCTATTTTTCTTTTTATTTATTTGATTTTCATCATCTTATTTGTTCCTTTTATTTTTATCATTATTTCATGTTAGTCACAAATGTTTTTTGTGTCATAGAAATCTGGTAAGTTCACTATTTTCTTTTTCTCTCTCAAGGCTAAAACACAATTCAACCTGTGATATTTGCCTAAATAGTTCATTATTATTATTATGGCTGCTTCTGTCTGCTTCACTTTTTATTTTCATCATGCACCAATCATATTTCATTTTCTTAACAGTATAATTTTGTTTAAATTTCTTTGGACAAAAAAAAAAACAACCTATATAATTTTTAATTTAACCTCATATTTAACTCTCAAACTGAAACACAAATGAGATTTAAGTTTACCAATATAATTTTAATTTTGTTTACATCTGACATTTTTCTTTAAAGGAATTGTATTCTAAGAGTAATGTTCAATATACATTTGAGTGTATTTTTATTTCCTGACTCTTATTAATTTTTTTAGGTTTATTTTTTAATGATAAACCTGTCTTGAAGAGAAATGAAAAAATTTAAAATGTAGATGCTAGAGAAAAATTGGTCATATATGTAAAACTTAAAATAATATTTCTTGTTTGTGCTGGTTGAACAATAATGATTTTTATAATAGTTTAAAGCAAATGCTACAAAACTCTTTAATGAGTGTGAGAGAAAAAAACAAAGGAAGAAATGGATGTTTGCTTACAATAAAAGTATTCTCAGTTTTATTAAACTTTCTAATTTTACACATAATAAAATCACATACAAATAAGTTTATATTGTTACATGTTAAAATGATAATGATATTGTAAATGTCCACTATCCAATTCAGTATTTTTTCCTCAATTTGAAAACTTGTGCAGAGAGAATTATTATTCAAGATTACATATAAATGTAATGTATTATTTGGGCAAATGAAGCGAAATCTGTTCTCATGAATATTTTTTCTTTTTTACTTCAGTATTTAGTTTGTTTTATGTAGTAAAAGAATAAAATATCATTCTCTTTGTGTATAGTTTATAGAATAAGTTACCTATTTGCTAACATAAGTTAGTACATTCTAAGATGGTGGGTTTTAACAAATATTTCTCGTAAATGATGATCACTTTTTGAAAAATGGTAGAATGTTTTACTATGCTCCTAATATAAAGGAAACAAATTCAGCAGTTCATATCCCAGAGTGCTGTTTTTCTCCAAATTCCCACAGTCTAATAAATGTAGCACATTATATAATCATCTTGTGTGAATTTAACTTCTGAATACATTGCTTAATCCAGCTTAGCTCACTTTCAACATTGTCTTGTGAAAATTGAACTAATGTATTTGTTGTGGTAGTAACAAATTACTATTAAAGATGTAAACGATTACTGTATTACCTTATACACTGTCAGGTTTTATGTTGGTAAAATTTTCAGAATATATTCATATGAGCAATATATCATTTCAGTTTCCACATATCTTTCCTTATTAAAAATATTGATAACAATTTGTTTTGGGCAGTGTCAGGTTTTATACAATGTACAACAAAAATTTATTTACTTATAATGGAATTCAAACAAATTACACATTACAGAAATAACTTCAATTAATGCAATATACGTGAATAAATTATTTTACATATTAATATGGGCTCCTTAATATTCTATAACCTACAACAGTCTTTTCACTCATGGATTTTGATACTTTCCTATTGTTTCAACTTTAACATTACTTGCAGCAGTTTTTATTACTTTATTTTTAAGATTTTCTTTACTTGAATATTGTTTTCTATTGTCATATACATCTCTTTTAATGATGGGCCACAAGTTTTCTATTTGGGAAGCATAAATGTTGTCTTTAAAACCTTTTTGGTAAGGCAGGCAAAAGTCAGATTTGTAGAATATAAAAAAGTATTATCTTGTAGGCACATATACACTTCAGCTTAAAGCTTCTTGGCTGTGATCTGTACCACTTAAGAAACATCTTGTTCAGAAATTATCTGCATTTATCTTGATACTATCAACTTTAAAGAGAACTATGATTTTACTACTGACTACTATTCCAAAACATTCCACTGCCATTCTTCTCAGTTGTGTTTTTAGGAAGGGTCTGGTCTCTACACCAGTCATCAGATCCATCCAATGTAGCTCTAAATTCTTCACTAAACTTGATTTCTGAACAATCATTTTTTCATGTACTACTTCAATCAATTTCTATTTGTGATGTTTACTTAAAGATAATAGCTTGGTTGATTTCATGTCTTTAGTCAATGTTCTTAATATTCTACATCTTTTCTGTCTATATTCATATCAACAACTTCAAACATTTTCTTATTTTTTGTTGGTTGAAAACATTAGCAAGAAAGAACAAGAAATAAAATCTGGTTTTAAGAATGCTACAAAATAGATTTAAGAAAAACTTATAGGAAAATTCTTTCCTGCTAATGTTTTCAATTTTTTTCTTTTTTCTTTGATCTCTAGAAATTGTGAAATGTTGTTTTCTCATCACTTAATAACTTTGCAATATCATTTGAAGTTATAAAAATTGTTGTGGGAAATATATATTTTGAAAATTAAGATATAAAAATTGCTATTATATATTTTACAATATGATGAACAAATCTTTAGTTGCATAATAAAATTTCATGCCAAGTTATAAATATTTTTAAAAATAAAAACCTGTTACAAGCTGAAATTCACCTAGTAATATAATCTTGCATAATGAAATCTGATATGTTGTTAGAAGATGAGGTAAAATAAATGAATATTCTTCAATGTAGATTCTTTTCAGAAATTTTAAGGAATAGTGAAAAGTTTTTATTATATAAGAATGTATGTTCAATATTATGAGCTTCTGACTTATCACTTCATGCTGATCTATTTGTGAAATCTAAATTCATTGACATTTTACTTACATGTATATAAAGCCATACAAAGTGAAATGGTAAGATGTATATAGTCTGAAGATTGTTTGAATAGTGAAAATGAATTACCATGCAGTGCTAATTCCTGTATCCACACAGACACCAAACATTTAGCTTATTTGATCTAAAGTTCTTACATCTTTACTCTTCATGTTTTTCAATTATAAAACAGTTGAATAATGACACTATAAATATTCACAAAAATAATTTGCTTTTTATTATATTTATTTGCTTTTTATATTATTAGGCTAATTTTGTATATGTAAACATATCACACTGTAATTATGAGTTTAAAATTATAACTTAAAAAAATTTTATGTGAAAATGAATTACCATGCAGTGCTAATTCCTGTATCCACACAGACACCAAACATTTAGCTTATTTGATCTAAAGTTCTTACATCTTTACTCTTCATGTTTTTCAATTATAAAACAGTTGAATAATGACACTATAAATATTCACAAAAATAATTTGCTTTTTATTATATTTATTTGCTTTATATTATTAGGCTAATTTTGTATATGTAAACATATCACACTGTAATTATGAGTTTAAAATTATAACTTAAAAAAATTTTATGTAAAAATTTGAGAATAGGAAATTTTTTCAAATATGCAGATTGAAGATGAAATTAAATTGAATCATTAAATATGCATTCATTAATATTTATGCAATCACTTTGTATTAATTATAACAAATTCCATGAACTGAACTTTCTAACCATGAAAAACACTTCAGTTTGTACAAACTTGGTTTTATTTCTTATTTAAATAAGAAAATGTCATTTATTTTGTACTTAACTTTCAGAAATTTTTTTCTTTTGACAGCAATATAAAAGGAAAAACAAAAATAATTTACTTAAATTTTCTGTTAACTAGAAAAAAAAAACAATTATTATTATTATTTACTTACTTTTTTCAAGTGAAGAATCAGTTGACCTGAAGACACCAAATATTGCACGTCTCCACCGGAGACCACACTCTGACCAACATGATGACAGCCGCAGCTCCATTAACAACAGTGCAGTTGCTAATCACATGACCCCTTCCAATATCCCTGCACGTTCTTCAAAGAAAAACAAAATGTAAGTCCCACACGGAATTTATTTAATAAGTGAAAAAGCAATCAAAATTTTAAATTGGTGTGAATCAACAAAAGAAACACCTTTTCAGAAAAATTTTTATTTCTTTTTCTGACCATCCCTCAGTCATTGTTTGCAGGGACTTCAAAATTGTAAAAAGTTCTTGATTCTTGCCATGGAAATAAATACAAACAATACATACCAATATTCACACTTTTTTTTTTTCCTCTCAACATTGCTGTCATATGCTATACTGACAGTTTTATTTTTTATAGAAGTCCAGTCTTCAGGACAGTTGAGGTAATTTCTATGTTGGTATTTTGATGTCAATATTCCTTGTGCATCTGATTTTTTTTTTTTCATTTTTTTTTCTTTAAATTTTTTATAAAAATTTGGTATTTGTTTTCGGTGATGTTGAAGGGTTTGAAAGTTTAATGTGCTTCACTTTTTCACTAAAAAAGAGCATACCATGATGAAAAAAGGCCCCCAAATTGATGAAAACAAAGCTTTATTGTCAAAATGTTAAGAGGAATGACCAAAATACTTTTGACTATTAAATTTTTTTAATCCCTTCTAGCATGTTCAAAATTTTGGTTAAATTTTTATTTTTTATTTTATTTTATTTTATTTTATTTTTTTTTTTTATTTATTTATTTTTTTTCTGGTAAAAAACATGTTGATTTGGAAATTCTTGCAAAAAACAAATAATTGTCAGATTTTAATGAAACACTTATTATTCACAAATGAATTAAAATTTTTAAGATTTAATATCTAAACTTCTAAAAAATATTAATTTCAATAAAATGGTAAGAGTTAAAAATTTTCTTTTTTTTTCTCTCTCTCTCTCTCTCTCTCTCTCTCTCTCTCTCAAATATTGAAAAAGATGACTTATGTTTATGGAATACCTGGTTGTTAAAGCTATGAAAAATAACACTCCCACCCCCAATATCCATAGGAATTTATTCTTTTGGGTTTTTATGATTTTTGTTTTGAATATTTGAATAAATAAATATTAAACTCTTTTTTCAAATAATTATATTTAATATTCATTTTTTTTAAGTTATGCTTTTATTTACTATAGATATGGAAATAAATTCAAGAGAATAAAAATTTTAAAAACACATGTACTGTTTTGAAATTATCAGCAGAATTAAAAAGTAAAAGTGAACGTGAATAATAATTCTTGTTTGTTTTTACTTGTTAGTTCTTACTTGGCTAAAAATGCATTATATTTTTTAATTTTAAAATATCTCTGCAAATACAAATCATGATAATGTTTTTTGAAAAAAGGTGGTTTGGGTGATACAGAGTCGTGTGTGTATATATATATATATATATTTATTTTGTCATTAATTATTGTAATTTTTTTAGTTTTAGCTGGACAGGCACACACACTGGCATCTGCCCTTTTTATATGTACAGATGAACTGCAGTTTACCTATTTCACTGTTTGCTGTTGTTCCTGGGTCCACCCTGACCCGGGGTGGTAGCACCCATTAGGGTCCCAGCTATGGGTAAATAGTTTCCCCCTCCTTTGTTCTGAAGTCAGAATACTAGGAAAGTGTAAGAATGGGTTATATGTAATAATAATACCATCAACACAAATTGCAGTATATAAAATGCACATTCACAAAACCCAATTTCAAAAAACTAAAGTTTCCCCTAAATGGTGCCACCCGTTTGCCGTGGGTGGCAACCCATGATGCCTGGGGACAGTCCTGGTGACTGAGTGACTCCTGATCTACTATAAAATGAACAGGAGTTTCCACAACATGTCACTTTGGTCCCTACCTGGGATAGACGGGTGAATGGACTAGCCCAATCCATTCCAATCGGCTAGTCCCATAGTGGCAAGGGCCAGTTGGGATGACAGATAATGGGTCTGACAGGGCCACGAAGCCTTACATCATACTATACTTTGGTAGATATGGTAGGGGAGTGCAAGTGCTCGTATCCACTCTCATCACAACTATACTGTCTGTGTAGCCTTGGCGGATTAGGGCGAATGGGATTAGTCCTCCCTGATAGCATCTCTTAAGAAGGAACTCCAAGGTGGGTGGGGAGCACAGACAGCAAATAGAAAAATTAAAATTATATGGCTATAAGCGAGCCAAGAGACAATATGAGACTTCTGAAAGCGAAAATGAAATAGAAAAAAAAAATCAATCTCCAACTTTCATTGTTGTAGAATCAGTAGAGGGTGATATATCAAGTGTCTTCTTTCGTGTTGCAAAGGGTTTTTTCAGACAATCTGTTAAAAAAATAAAGAAAAATAATACTCTATTCAAGTGATATCCAAAAAAGACACAGAGAAATTGCTAAAAATCAAGCAAATTGACAACAATAAAGTCAAGGCCTACCCCCATCAATTTCTTAATTCATCAAAAGGAGTAATAAAATGCCCAGAACTGTCACTTTGTTCATCAGAAGAAATTGAAAATGACAACACCCTAAAAAAGCAAGGAGTAACAGATGTTAAAAGAATGTAAGTAAAAAGAAATGACACAATAATAAACACCAACACATACATTTTGACATTCGACAAACCAACTCTACCAAAAAAAATAAAGATAGGTTACACAGTAGCTAAGGTAGAGCCATACCTTCCTAATCCCCGTAGATGTCATAAATGTCAAAAATTTGGTCATCTTCAAAATGTTTGTACGAGAACATCAGTCTGTCGAAGATGTGGGGAACTGAAAGCTGAGCATGATGAATCACCTTGTGAAAGGCCTCCTTTATATTCAAACTGTAAAGAAAAACATTCAGCAGACTTCAAAGAATGTAACATTTAGGAAAAGGAAATAATTAGAAGAAAATACACGCAAAATATCTCATTCCAAGAAGCCAAGATCTTATAACTCTTATTAACAAATTAAAAATTAAAAAGTTTAATAGAACTACTAAAATGTAGTATATCACTCATAAATCAAATGCCCATAGACAAAAAAAATCCTGTCCTATCAACCACAAACAAAAAAGTCTCTACATGTACAAAACAATTAAATCTGAAAATTCCAAACCAAAGTACAAAAATCCAAGAAATAGAAACCTCTAAACTTTCTCAAGAGAAATAACACAAACTTTTAGTGAAGAATCAAGAGAAATGGACATAGAGGAATAAAACTTTAGCCCATCATAAACAAGGGAACAGTCATCATCTATACAAAGATCATTAAAAGAACCTAATGGAAAAACAAACCCTGTATTGTCAATTGGAAACAAAAATGACTCTACATCTACAAAACTATTAAACCTGAAAAATCCAAATGGAAAAAAAAAATTCAAGAAATAGAAACATCGAAACATTCTCAAGAGAATGAAAAGATACAAAAAAAAAAAAAATAACGAAATGGATATTGAAGAACCAAGGAAAATGGACATAGAGGAACAAAATTCTAACCCATCACAAACAAGGGAAAGATCATCATCAGGACAAACTTCATTAAAAAAAACCGAATGGTAAATCTAAGGGAGCAAAATCAAACAAGACAGTAGAAACAAAAGAAGTTCAAAGAACAAAACATAAGAAACAAAATGCTAATAGTTTGAAGTATATAGAAATGATGGACACTTCACTCATATAAAAAAAAAAAACTTGGACATATAAAAATTCATAATTCGTAGTACATAATCAAGATGCAAAACCTTATTCAATGGAATTGTAGCTGGGGTCAAAACACAAAAAAAAAATAGGTTTTAATACCAGAAATACTTTAAAAAATTATTACCAGCAATACATTTTTGAAAACCAAATGTTGCCAGCAATGCATTTTTGAAAAACAAATATTACCAGCAATATATTTTGGGGGGGTGGGGGGAAGAAAAAAATATATATATATATTACCAGTGATACATATTTGAAAGAAAATTATTACCAGAAATAAATTTTTTGAAGGAAAAATATTATCAGAAATAGATTTAAAAAAAAAATATTACCAACAATAAAAATTTTATTGGCATTAAACCCATTGAGGTTGATATGCCGTAAAACCAAACCTATTTCACTTTTAGTATTAAAATTGCTTTTAGAATCAGTTTTGTCTACAAAAATGACAATTCTTTTAATGGTTCTCAAAAGATTTATGTATTTTTCAGTGAGACACTGAACAAAATTGTTTGTGAATTTTTTAAAATCTTAAAACCAGTTATACTTAGTATGTTTTGTATTTCATTAAATTTGGGAACCGTTTTATATTGTCTACTTCAATATCTTGAAAACTTCCCCCTGATTTGTGATCTCTATATACTAACATCCAATATTCACTGTCAGATGTTTGTTCTGTATTATTTCTCTTCCTTTTTGAAACTATTAAAGCTCATCCATGATGAGCTTCATCATAAATGTTTTTTTCTTTTTGCTTTGTCTGTCCTGTTTATCTTCAGTTTTCTCCACTCACCTTCATTATCATTACAACTTGTTACTTGTCTCAACTGCTTTTTTGTAGAAACTAAACCTCTACAAGGTCTCCCCCCTTCCTTTGCTGCGTTTAAATCTGCTTGCACTTCTTCAACTGTTTCACTTTCTTCCATTTGATTAAATGCTTTAGCATTATTTTGTAACTCACAGCTCACTGTTCACCCACCCCCTCATATTTGTGTTGAGTTTTCATATCACTTGGCACTTTTGCTTGTGGAACCTGAATATATTCCCCATGTCTATCAAGAGATATCAGCAGATTGGAAAGATTAACTCTTATGTATGTTTCCCCATATTTGACGTGTATTTCTGTTCTTGACCAATTATTCTATCTGGACCCATCTACCTATTGTATTAATTTCTTTTGTACATTATCATGTCTCCTGTCTGGCTGGGATAGACTCTGTCTCACTTGTGTGACAAAAACACACATCTCAAGTTTTCAGATGGTTCACACTCCAAAAATTGTTTTCTAGTTGGCCACTATTTCACAGTAGAAATACCTTCCAGTAATTTAGAATTGCAGGCAGGTTAGGGTTTTCTTCCAAAACCCAGTTGGTTGGGGCTATAGTCATTGACATTGTGAAGACTGTTCTTAGCACAAAGGCCACATGAAATTCATTTTACAATCTGCTCATTGCTTCAAGAGCTTTCAGTTGCTAGAATCTACATGTGTTTATTCAGATATAGATAAAGGTGCTCCAAAATATATGACCCAATTAAGAATGCAGTGATTTTAAAACTGTTTAATCCTTCACAGCCACACAGTATCTATTACTATGGTCACCAAGATGTATGACTTTGGTACCAAGGATTTCCTTGATATCCAAAGCCACAGTTTTATTAAAGTTTAAAGAAAAACCAAGAGGTGTGCATTCAGCCTCTTTATATTCTGTACTTATATATATTTTCATGAATTTTTCCACTTTTTTTTTTTTTTGTTTTAATATACACTTGCATCTTTATTTAGGCTACATATTTTACATTTGGATGACTAAATTGTCTATGAAATTTAATGACAATATTTATCTTATGTACTTTTACTAGCGATTTCTTTTTTTTTTGCAAAAAGTAGACTTACAAAAGCTTTAGTAAAAGCAGCAGACTTGTAAACTGAGTAATGTCTAGAATCTGTACATTTTGGTTTCATCTCTATTCCAAGCATAAATAATGTACCATCTTCAAAATTTAGTCTTGTTTTTGTCTTTATAAAAGAGATTTGCTAAGCAAAAAGAGATTACCTGCCTTAACCACATCAGTAATAATGCCCATTGTAATGCTTGCAATAATACGAATAAATTGATTTAGTAATGGGAATATTTCTCCATTTCCAATTTTGTAACATTTTTACCTTCTGGCATTTTGCTAGACAATATTAGGGTAAAATCAGTTTCTAGAAAACTCATTACTTTTCTCTATAAACATTTTCAGATGCTTTACTGTCCAAAACTACACTCATATTTCTATGACTCCTACTTACCTATATTTTTAAGCAATTTTTTTTATTAAACATGTACAGTACAAATTAAAAGACATGCACAGTAAAAATGATCATGAAAAATTGCACGGTATTAGACCATTGCAGAAGTTTGTGTCTGATTTTGAAAATTAAAAACAAAAATTTTATATGCTCATAAAATTTTTTTATTATTCTAGTCTCCATTGTTTTTAATAACTGTCTCCCATTTTCCTATAAATTTGTTGATGCCATTTTCATAGAAACCTTGTGTTTTTTGTTGAAAGAAAGTTGTGAAATAGTTTTCGACTGTACAGCCAAATTTTTTTTAGTCAATAAAATTGTTCTACAGAGACTGGGACGAATGAAAATCTGAAGGAGCCAAGTCAGAAGAATATGGTGGGTGATGGAGGATTTCTCATTTCAAAAGGTCTGTTTTGCAACATACAGTCTTGTATTGTTGTGGTGGAAAAATGATGCTTTTTGATTTTCCAAAATTGGACGTTTTTATTGAACCCAAGTCTCTTCAAATGGTGTAAGGCATTTGTGATATTTATTTTCAAACTCTTAGCAATCTTCAGTTTATTCTTTATGATGTCAAACAGTCTTCATCGACATCGGAAGGTTGCCCAGAGCATAGTTAATTGTTTAGGTTTTTTTTTTTTTTTTTTTGTAGTTCCAGCACTTACTCCTTTCCAAAATTCATAGAGCATATGGTGAAAGTGCAATTTTTCATCCTCTATCTTTGAGGCATTCATTTGTAGGCAAAATGTCAACATTCAACAAGTGAACAATGAAAAGTTTCAATCTAGAACATACAAGAAATTAGCACCAGTGACAAGTTGCAGTCATTTTATATTAACAATGAAAATTGGGCACAAACCTTTGCAATTATCTGATACTTATAAATTCACATTCTAATATAAGAAAATTTGATGTTTCTCCAAATCAGAATTTTACCTGATTTTAAGATAAGTTGTGCAGATAAACAAGATCAACTTTAGATGTGACACACAATAAAAAAGATTCTAACAATGTCTGAAAACCTTTTGTACTAATTTGTTTTTCTTTCAAGATCACTCTCTCTCTCTCTCCACTTTCATCTTAACTTCTAATTTATTGTTCTTTTTGCAGTAATCAGATCTACAGCCTTGAAAATTTGAGAAATGTGTGTGTGTGCGCGCGCATATATATATATATATATATATATAATATGTGTGTGTGCATGCTTCTCTATATATTTTAACTAATTATTTTATTTAGTATTTTTCTTTGTTTCAAAAGGCTCCATTATGTTGCTGATGATGAGAGCAGCCTTGCAAAGAGATTAAGGCAGGAAGACTATGGGATAGATAACTCTACTCTACCCACACTTGTTTCAGCATCAAGGCCTTCAAAAAGCAAGAGAACGTAAGTTGTTAGCTCTTGTCCTATTTTATCAATTTTTTGTCACATATTTTTCAGTTTATATACTAATAGTAGTCATAATAAATAAAAAGTAAATTTGAAAAACCTGCTTGAATGGTCTCCCTTGTATTGGATTTTTATTTACTGGCTATAGTTCTCGTTTTTAATTCTATATATGAAGCTACATTTTATACTTATATTGATGTCATTTGATGAAATTGATTTTTAACCTAGCTATATATCATTTGTATCACACAAAATTCTTAAATTTCATGAAGACTGGATTTAACAATGTTCAAACCATAATCTTCATTATGTTTTTTTTTTTTTTTTTTAATGAGGCACTTTAATTTTTCTCTCGGAATTATTTTTTTTTTTTTTTTTTTTTTTTATGTAAAATTCCTGTTATTTTATAACCATTTAATTTTTTTCCAGAAAGATATTGCATTTTTATTTTTACTTATTTTTTATTTTATCTTTTAGATTTTACTTTAAATATTACTACTTTGGGACATAATTTTAACCAGCTAACAATTGAAAGAACTTAATTGTTTTAAAATAGCTTTTATATTTTTAACTTTTAGGAATGCATTGAATGCATACGAACATAAAAATGAAACAATTATAATAATTTTTCAATGTTTTTTTAGGGAAAATATCCAGAATTTCTTTCTTTTTTTCAGGAAGAAAATGTGAACCTGACTGTGATTTCACAAGTTCTTAAGGTTACTTTGCATTTTGTTAAAGAATTCATAATTTTTAAAATAAACTTTTTGCCTTTTATGACTGTGAATTTACGCAAAACTTGCTTTTCATTGTTTTCAATAGCTTGTTTGCTAAAGCTACTACTGTAGGAATTCCTGCTTGGCTTTGATAATTGAGGGTGGGGGGATTATCAACCAATTCTTTTCTCTGCTGATTATTGCAAAATAAAAAAAACAAACAAACAAACAATAAGGACATTGAAGAGTTATTCATAATTCAATTGATGATGTTTCATATCAGTAAAAAGATTTTTTTAAGGTACATGACTTCTGTAGGCATGAATGCTCCAGAAAATTTTAATTTCATTCAGTGTTAAATATAAATCTCTTGAACAAAGGACAAATTCTATTATCTTGGCTGATTTTGTAAACCTAATACATGCATAATCTTAGTGAAGAATGATTCTAAATAACAACTTCAATTCATTTCACATGAATTTGCAACTCCATATCACAGCTCATCTTTTACTATAAATATTTTGAGGAAGAAAATGTGTTCTCTATGTTAAAAAAAAATTAATCTGCAAAAAGTGATAAAATTTGTAATATTGGTTTTGTGATTTGTCTAAATTATGTATTGCATTCTGAGTGCATAATTAAATAGTTCAGATATGATTAAATGAAAATCACTTTTTAACATTACAATAGAAAAAAAAAACTTTTTCAGTTGTTATAGAACTGGCCGTTCCGATTCATGTGATTATTTGGTAAATTTTACTTAGTGTTCGTACAGGTTCTGGAAACCTTGAAAAATCCTGGAAAATTGACAGGGCTTTCCCAAGTTCTGGAAAAACAGCAATAGCCCAAAAGCTTCTTGAAAGGTATACCAAATCCCAGAAATCTGCCTTTTTTTACAAGTTAAGAATGTCCTTTAAGTAATTTGTTTTTTTTTTTTTTTAGTCAGTAATATTTGGCAATTATTACTAGTGGTGGTTTTTTTCCTTGATTAGAATTAGGTAATTACCTTGTTGTTACTTCTGTATTTTCTTGTCTAGGTGACAAGAAAGAATATTCTCCTTCTCTCTCTTTCTCAACAAGAAAAGAGGAAGTGCAAAGATAAAAGGCATCAGATACAAGTAAAAATTTGTCAAGATAAATTATCTTACAGTAATAAAATACATTATAGAATTTTGAAAAATTTATCGGTATTTCTTAAAATTTGAACAATTGAAGAAATTTTATCCACATATTAATTCCAAAAGTAAAAAATCCTTTTGATCTCTAGTCAGCAGTTGGTGAGTTCATTCAAGATACCTGACGTGTCCATGCCAATGTGTATCTGTATAAACTATGTTTGTCTAAATTGTTACCAAAAGTAACGAGCCCAAGAATCAAGTTAGACACACAGAAAATGTAACTGAAAATGATGATAGAAAATGTGCCTTTGATGTGTCTTAGTATAGGATAGAAAATGTTATTTTTAAAATTTGCAGGCAAATAATGACCTGTATCTCCAGCTTTTGTAAGTGTGAAAAAATGATGAAAAATATTAAAACTTATTTGGCTTTTATTGCTTGGCTTTTAAAGTTCAATCTGGCAACCCTGTCCCTTTACTTTTGTATATCTACCATAGATGGCTAGAAAATGTACAAACATGTCAATGACTCCTGGACATCTTACCAAATTTTTTAACTTAATTAAAAAAAAAAAAAAAAAAAAAAAAAATTGAAAAATGTCTCCAGACTAAGTCTTCCTCTGCAATGCTGTCAAACATGAATGACATTTTATTTCCAGTGAAACTACAGATTTTTGTGTTTGTTTCAAAAAACTGCCTATTTCTGATAAAATATCAGAGCAATAAATTGTTGCTTCCTTTCCTTGCAGATGATCTTTTTAGCATGATCATGAAACCATTAAATTTGTAAAGAACACACTAAAAACAAAAACAAAAAAAATTTCATTTTCCAAACTGAATAAATTTGTAAGAATTTTGTCAAACCCAAACACACATAAAGATGCTGACAGATTAAGTATGGATTTCTGGCAGATAGGGCTATATAAAACTTATCCAAAAAAGGAAATGTGTCAAGAAAAGATCTGTTTGCCTGCAGAATTGTAACAGAGAATATTTATCACCATTATTGAGAAACTTCTGGCAAAGTCTCCCCTTAGATTTTCTCTTGTAAGGTCACTTACATGGCTGAACCCTGGATCTATTTGTGAAAAAAATTGTTACAGAAGATGGTCTAAAAAGATGTCTTTCCCTCTTTCCCACATGATGGACAGAAAACAAGTCAGCAAGTCTGATTGTGATGACATAATCAATTGGTACAATTTGTTTGCAGAGGAGGCTGCTGGAAATATTGCTTTCAACAATTTCATCAAGCATGAAAACTGTCTGGATACTTTGTTCTACTCTTTTTGTTTTTTTTGTTTGTCTAGCAATAAAGAATATGAAAAACTGTGGAAAGATGTTTGCAGATTTTGCTGGTACTCTCTCATGAACATGACTCAATGGAGAAAGATTTCTCAGTCAATAAGGAAATTTTCACTGACAATATGAAACGGCAGACTCTAGTTGCACAGTGCATTATCACAGACTGGATGTACTGGGAATGTTCCCATGACTAAGGCTCTTCTCTGCAGTGCTTCCATTGTCAGAACAGCATGCAACAAATACCATGAGGCTGATAAGAAGAAAATTAAAATTGAAAATGTTAAATTTGATCTATTAGCTTGAAATAAAAACTTCAAGAAAGAGTTTTCATTTTTTTTTTAAATTCCTTTTAAACTTAGAAAATGTTTTGAACAATTTACACCTGTGGAGTGATTGGGAAAATTCTAGTATTCATTTGGATGCAAACATTTTTCATTACACTTCATTGATAAATTTTGAAATGAGTATTCAAAGAAGGTGGAATTAGGCAGATAGAAACAGCTCAGGTAAGATATGTCATTTTAGCTACATTAACAGTGTTTTAATTTAAAGAGTCTATTTTATAGCACTTTAGTCTGGGTTTGAATACATAGAATAAACTAAACTGATGGGGTTAGGGTTAGCAACTTGAAACGAGAACTGACAGAGCCAAGTTCAAATTCCAGTCAAGTTCATTACATTCACTTATGTGCAAATACCCATCTCTTCTCTCTGTTATGGATAAATAACATGATAGGCTGGGTCCTATAAACTTGGTTGCAACCACTCTGGAAGGAAAAAGAATTCAAACCAGTCTGGAGTGAATTGTGCTCAGTCTGTCTTGCCCAAGATACACCATTGTAGTTACGACTGCAGTACATCGGTGCCCTTACAACCATAATAGATTACAGGACTCTGTGAAAAACAGATGTCTGGGTACTGGAAATTCAACAACTTATTGGATGTGAAGGATTTACCAAGCCATCGAGCACTAATCCTAAAGCAGGAATTGTCAGTGGATGTAGTTGAGAATAAGTGATGAAACAAATTTAAAAGTAAATTGGGTTGTTTTCTGTTGATTATAGTCCCCAACTCAATGGAGATAGATTAGTAGTGCAATCAAATCTAAAGTAGAGCTGTCAAATCAGAAGAATAGGTGAAATAGCTATAGCTAAGGCACACTGTTCTTCTTCCTTAAAAAAAAAAAATATTGGATCAAATTCTAGTAATTCTATAGTGAAGAAAACGGTAACTTACCTCGTCAAACCAAGCGACAGCAAGTCGCGTGTATTCTCGACGGAAAAAAAAAAAAAAAAGAAAATTACTTACCAAAAAAAAGGCACGTATTCCCAAGATGACATGCTGAAGATGGAATATTTGAATTAAAAAACAAGTCCATCGAGAGTCGCTATAAAAGTATTTTGATATGCAAAATACTGAACATCCTCTCCCTGCTGTCGACAAATGGAAAAAATGCTCAGCTGATAAAAGGAGTTGGTGTTCTCGAATCGAGGGGGAAATTCAGGTATTTTGGCTACCGCGTTTGTTGGAGAATGAGTTATATTTCTGACTGGTTGTGTGCATTGTGATTTGTGAGATAGTACCTGCAAATTGAGTTTTCGGCATTTCTTTCTGGCCCCTGATGTTTTAGTCTGAACTTAGTGATTTATTCTCTGTGATGTGGAATTAATCTGTGATAAACATTTCCTTTGCAATCCTAGATTGCTTACAAATTCAAGCTACATCTTAAAAATTTCTGCCAAGACAACAAATAGAATGGCATGCAGAAGAACTTTGCATTGCTACAGACTGGTATGTCACTAGTGCCACATCACTGGATGGAGCATGTTTGCCTATGCGCGCACGCACACACAGACACACAATTTTGGACACGTCTCACCATTACTGAACTGATTTCTCGGGTCGATCATTGGAAATATGCAATCTTTCAGTCAAAAAATCTTTTCACTCAAAATATGTTACTAACTTTTATGCACAGCCTAGTTTGTATCTGTAGTTACCAAATTCCCAAATCAAACAGTACCCTCATAAAACACATGGTGTCGTCTTGAAGTTGTTGACCTGAGAAGCGATGTGTGGCTGCTTTGTGATGTGTTTGTAAGATGAATGGTAATGGCCACTTTTATGTTTTATTCTCCTCTCAATCTCTTTCATTTTCTCTTTCTAATGCACTCACTCTTTGATGTTTATTTGTTTGCCTATTTTCTGTGAATGACTGCTGATGCATTTATCTGCTTCACATCAATAGCGTGTATAAGTCAGAAAGTTATGTATACCTTTGCAAATCTTTGCTTTCATTGTACAGCACAGGAGTTCATCTGCATGATGCATGTACAAAGGGTTGCTGTCATGATTTTAATGACTAAATATAAAAATTATTTTGAAAAGTGATTCAGGCTAAGAACTATTCAGTATCAATTTATTTTACTTTTATTTTTCTGTCATGCTTTTGGTCTTGATGCATAAATTAATTTGTGCTGAAATAAGTGAAAACTTTTGGGCTAATCACTTTGATGACACTAATGAAATGGTGTCATAGTTCCAATTAACTCTTGTGGGCCACAGTTTGATTCAGTCCTACTTTAAATTCTGAGAAGCTGTAGATTTGGTAATTCTAGGATAGTCCTTACTCTCATCATGCCAGACTTAATGACCTAAGATATAGGTACTTGGTAACAAAAAATGTAACAGAGGGAGATATACACATACACACGCAAATATAACTTTTATTGACTGGAAGTGGAAATGGTGTTTATATATCAAAGTACAATTTGGGTTAAGATGTGTGTTTACCGATGAGAAACCCGATCTCAGGGCAGGAGGCGATGTTTTAAACCTGGGTCACTAGTAAACAATGGGGATGGGCGAGATACTTGGTTTTGTTTAACAGTATTTGTTTTGATTAAAAGGTTGAATCATTGTTTAGATATCCCAAAGTATAAGAGAACTTGTGATTGAGATAAGGTAAATAATTGGAGAATCGGTTTACATGTCAAGGAATAGTTTTTGTCACTCGTAGTAGCTGCATGCCGGACCAAGGGTCGATTTATCAGTCAGATTTATCTATATAAACGCATAGTTATGCTGAAAAAGTGTCAGATGGAAGAGAGAGATGAGAGAGACCGTGATCATCGGCACATCGTCGTTGCGTGTGTGAGTACCCGCAGGCGACCATTACGGGCCGCAGTGCTACAAGCCAGACGGAAGAGGCAGAGGTGGTTGGCTGGTCTGCCATCAAGTGCAGATGGGAGAGATCACGATTGGTCAGCACATCGTTGTCACCTGCATGAGCACGTGCAGGCAGACAACCATTACGTGTCGCGGTGTTACAGGAGAGTTGGGGGAAAGATACTGTCATCGCAGTGAGTCGAGAGATATTTTCGGGAGAATTTCAGAGGAGAGAGAGAAGACTAACCCCTGTTCTGAGAAGTCTGTATGAGACGGGACTATTAGTCATAAACCTACCCCAGGCGATTCAATACGCGTTTATCACACACAAACCCTCTCTGTGTTGGGAATTCACTGGATGCATTTTGTTTTTTCTTTTTCTTTTCTCATTTATATTAAATGTTTTTATTCTCCCCGTAACCTCTGTTCTGATGTTATCTTCTTATATAAAAGACGTCAATATTTCCCCCATTGTTGTCTGGCTTCTGCAGATATTATTTCTTGTTTTATTTTACCGCATTCTAAACTTCCTAGCGCCAACTCTCACAGCCGTGTCCACATCCCCAGTTGACCGTGAACGTATGGACAACACCCCGCTTACTGGATCTAAAAACTAACACAGCGTGGGCAGCGAGCAGGACTTGACCAGTTGACCGGTGGAAATAATCTATGGGTACTCGGGGAGCGTATGGCCAGTTACCCTTAAGTTCGGTTCGGACCGAATGGACACCTCAACCCAAAGAGGAAGACTCCGGAGGTTGAGGGGCTGGAGACGAAGTGGTAGAAAAACAAGACTTTTTTTTTTTCAGTATTTGAATCTCATTCTTAAATGCAAATAATATTTGATTTTAAAAATGTTGGTTCTGTCTGTCTATCTGCACCTATACAGAGGGGTAGGGCCCCCATCTCAATGAGGCCACCTGTTTACCATGGGTGGCAACCAGTAATGTCTGGTGACGGGATCCTAGTGGTTAAGGATTAGATACTTCTGATTCCTAACACACCACTTCAGCCTTTATTTGGACTAGATCGGCGCTCGGAGAGGCCTGATCTGATCAATTGGCTGGTCATGACAAGCTCTAATGCCTATAACAATATCAACTTATGGAGTACTTTATAACTAAATACAATACCCCAAATATAAACCGGGATAAAATACCATCTCTATCCAATTTATAGGTATTAGAAGCTGATGTCTGAGGGTCAATCGGTTCGAAGAGATCTAGACTTAAACATGGCTGTTTGTACACTTATTTGGGAAGTGCAAGAAATGGTTTAATAAGTGTTCAGTCTCTTTCAAATACAAGTATACTGGTTTGTGTAACCCGGACATGTCAAGGTGACTGGGTTTCCTCCTTGACACATTCCAATGTCAGGCTCTGAGGTGGGTGAGGAGCACAGGCAGTGAATATGAATAATCAAAATAAAAAGCCCAAAAGATGCCTTTCAAACTCTGATTCTGAAAAAAAAATTAATACAGAATTTCCAAGATGTTTTTGTGCTCACATCCCTAGAAGAAACTCCGCTAGCAAAACTTTCCTCTTGACTGAAAAGGTACTATCCAGTAGGCTTAATCCTAAAACAGAAAGTGAGAGATAGCAATTTGCTAGTTGAGGTGGAACATAGGGAACATGCAGAAAATAAAGATGAAGGCCTTTCATAATATCGAAATTAAAACCTTCCATTATGCAAGATGCTTTAAGTGCTAAAAATTTAGAGATCATAGAGATAGCTGCTGGAGTCATCCAACATGTGGCCAAAGGGATTCAAGCCATACTGAAGATGAATGCCATGAGGAAATAAGATGTGCTAACTGCCAGGGAACCCATCCAGCATACTCAAGAACATACGATTACTAGAAAAAGGAAAGGGAGATTGTCAAAGTAAAATATAAAAGAAATATCTCATTCTCAGAAGCAAGGCAAGTAGTAGAAGGTTACATGAAAGACCCTTCCTATGCAAAAATAACAAAAAATAAGGCTACAAATACTACCAGTTAGCCTGACAAATACAGAGCTCTCATTAAGAAGCTTGTACACTTGGGACCAAATGATTGGCCCAAATTTCAGACTTACCTAAAAAGTCTACATTCCAAGGAAATGGTGTAGGCTGAACTGCAAAAAAGTACATTGAAGGAACTGAAATAATAAATGAAGAAAAAACAAATAGCAAAATGACAGCTCAAACACAAACCACTCTTACCAAAAACACCAAATCTACCACTAAACAAATGTCACAATGACTTCCTATCCATCCACCAAAACTTGGGAAAGACAGACTGAAAAGCTTATCTCCCAAAAGAACAGAATCAGCCTAACATGCAAGGGAATTCACAATGACCAAATTCCTATGCAAAACTGATTTTGATGAACTAGAAAAGATAGAGATGGAAAGCCAGAAGCCCCAAACAGCTAAAAACTCCAAAATGAAAACCTAGGAAAAAAGAAATCAAAACCACATAAGCTAAAGTCTGAAAATGTTTAAACAGCCATGCATAAGATAATTCAACGGAACTGCCATGGAATAAAGGCAAATATAAATGAACTGCCTTTGTTAATGACAGACCTGTCACTGTCAATTGTTTGCCTTCAGGAAACATTTCTTAAGCAAGGTGACAAAGTGAATATAAAAGAATACCAGCAATGCAACTGGACACATGACATTGGGCTTCCTGCATCTGGCAGTATATCTATCCTAGTAAGGAATGATTTACCTCCAAAGTAAAATAAATTTGACAACTATTTTACAGGCAACTGCTGTTAAAGTTAAAGTGATCCTACATAGGTCAATGAAAATTTACTCGGTATATATCCCACCTTATGAATGAGTAAATGAAGCTGAAATTCATGAAATAAGGCAACTCTCTGCAGCCTTTATGGTAGGGGAGTTTAACTGTCACAGCACCATATGGGATTGTACAGACACAAATCAAATTATAAACAACAATAATTTATGTATTTATAATGATAAAACACTGCCTTACATAAATCTATTTACTGGCAGCTACTCAGATTTATCCATATGAGGTCCATCAATCTATATGGATTTCTCTTGGAAGGTTCTAGTAGACACATGTAGTAGTGATCACTTGCCAATTGTTTTGCAAAATTCAGAACATAATGATAAAAATGAACTGGGACAAATTTAAAAACCAATGTTCTGATAATCTAGCTGAAGGTAAATGCATCAAGGACTTAAAACAGTTTATGGAAACCTTTATATCTATAGCAAAGAAATACATTCCAAAAGGTTCAGTACAAAAAAATATAATGAACCTTGGTTCAATGATGAGTGTAAGAAAGCTATGAGGCTCAGAAGTTTTGAGAAATTTCAACAGCCAGCCTTCAACTTCTAATTTGTTACAATTTAAGCAACTTCAAGTAAAAGCATGGAAAATAATGAAAGAAAACAAAAAAGAAAGTTGTAAAAAATATGTTGCAGAATTGATTCTGCCACAAAAGCAAAATCTGTATGGTATATAAGGAAAATAGCTGATAAACATCATACTAATGCTATAAAACACCTTGATAAATAACTGTAAAATAACCAGCTAATCAATTAGCCAAAACAATCTCTAAAAACTATAAATTCATAAAACAGTTGCCCAATAAATCATTACAACTGTTACTAAAATTGAATAACAACATATGGACAAGTGACAACTTCCCAGATATGTGGAGACTGCCATCACCCTATTCCAAGACCTGGAAAGTTGATACAGACCCCAAAAGTAGATAGTACTAACGAGCTGCTTATGTAAAACTATGGAGAATGGTCAACAACAGATTCAAAATTCAAAAATTAGCTGAACAAATGTTATCATATTTTAACCCTTCGAGCTTTTGCAGAAGCAAATTTTCTAATAACTTGGTCAAAGTCTGTCTTCTTCACAGTTTTATGTTCAACTGAAATGAAGGACAATTTGGATAAACAATCTTGTGGCATACTCGATCTCAAGTGACTTTTAATGAGCTTCAGTTGTGAGAAGCATCTCTGTAGTAGCAACAGAAACTGTGAGTGTCAAAAACAGCTGTAGAGCAATCAATATTTCTTGAACTTGCCATCAATAAATCCATCTCAGCCATTTGATAGCTGATGATTTGGTCATCATGGTCATGTTTTGGAAGCTGCTGCTAAAAAATATCTAAGTCAGAGAACATATGTTTGACATACATCATCTTCCTTTTCCCCGGGTAGCTTTCTCTTTCTTCTAATCCGCTTTCCATTTCCTTGCACTTTGCTTTACTTTGATTAACTGATTCAGATACCAGCCTGTCCCTGCTTTGTTTAAAGAAAATTTTGGTCGCATCTATGTGGGTTACACACACATCCAAACCAATACCAGATTCTTGAAGTTTCTTTTGGATGAGATTTATTTGTCCCAGAATTTCTTTCCATTAAAATAAATGTGACATGAAGGAGAAGTTTTCAATTGAAAGTAAAATGATTTGTGCATCCTCTCTCATTTGATGATTTTCTGAAACTGGGGATAATGAATCATGTGCCTGAATCACTCCACGATATCCTGTTTTCACTGCATGATTAGCTTCATAACGTGCACTTGAATGGGTAGTTACCAAACGTTTCATCATGACCTTCACATGTGAAGATAAAACTTCCCACCGGTGATTGGAAGAGGAAAAAAATGTATAGAGTCTCTCAATCACTCCGAAAAATGTAATGGCTCTTGCATTCACAGCTGAGGCATGAACACCACATAAATTCAGACTAAGATTAAAACACTGCACAAATTTATCTTTCGTAGAAGACGTTGAATACCACCATGAACTCCAGCCATACTAGACGCATTGTTGAATTCTATCCCTCTATTTTTTTTTTTTTTTAAAATCAAGTTCTCTTGCCCCAGTTTCGATCCAAAATCATCTTCTTGATATAATAAGCTGTCTTCCCATGCTTAGTGATAAAACCAAGAAATGATTCCTGCACATCCTCTTCTTTGTCTTGAACGAGGACATATGGACAAATGAAACTCATCTGATCAGTATGAGAAATATATGGCATGCTGTCTAGTATGATTACAAAATAATTGGCTTTTCAAATTTAATAAAAAATATATTTTCCATTACATGTTTTCCCAAGATATGAATGAATTCATTTTGGATTTTCAGTGACAAGTACCACCAGTTATCATTTACTTCTTTCAAGTAATGCTTTCCAAGAACAGTATCATTCTTGCTCATAAGTTCAACAAATTACCTTTATTGGAACATTTACTCAATGACCTCTAAAAGGCAGGTTCTGTTTTGTAAGAAACTTCACAATATCAAGTTAAAACCTGTCTCCAAATCTGTCTTTCTTTCATAGTAATTTACTGTCAAGGGTTTTTAATTTTATTAAGGGTCATTTCCAACGTCTTCCATTCCTTAAAAGCTCTTTGGTGGTCAGACAAATTTTCATATTCAGGCATTTTTGAATTAAGATTCCAGAACTTTTGAGATCCTGGATTTCTTGCTAGACTTGATTTGCGTTACTCTGTCTTCATGAAGAAGCGACAGCAGAAACAATAAAGAGATTTGTTCGTCTTTGAGTACAGCAACCATTATCTCAAAACGGTCTCTCCATTCTCCATAGTTTTGTAAAACTAGTGTTGTAGCATTACCCTTGGACTATTTTTTCCCCAGTCTTACAGTTGGAGCAAACGGTTCATCTTTGTTTTGCAACTTTTTAGGTCCCAATATTACAAGATCAACAAGCAACCCCCTTTTTTTTCTTTTTCTTTTTTTTTCTTACAGCATTATGAAACTAAACTAATAAGGACAGAAATATTTAACAACAATTTATTTCCATCAATTCAGCCGGTTATTTAAAAAAAATATTTATTTTAAAATAAAGTTTCTAAAATAATAAACATTAAAAGTCAATATTAAATAATTACACTTCTGAATGTTTTTGTTTTTTTAGAGTAAAAAAATCTTCAATTTTATTTGTGTTTCTGTTACTTGTTGAATCTCCCCCCCCACTAGACATGCTTGGTGGGGGGATTCTACAGTTGTGTTGGAATGGAGATTCTGCAGTTGATCTTAAATGAATATTTTAAAATATCGTTCCAGAAGAAGTGTAATATTTGAAAATTTTACATCTAAATAATGTTAACTTACCTTTTTATATTACAAACTTAAGATTCTTAGTTTGTAATACTAATGTAAAAAGTTAATCTTGAAGTATGCACTAGATTTGATTTTTTTTTTTTTTTTAAAATGTGTAAAAAAATTTAAAATTTAATGTAGAATGTTTTTATTTTCACATAATAATTGTAAAATAGTGATTTTATGGAAAATCTGTTGAAATCTCTGAAGAGTGATATTTATACAATTTTTGAGCTTTAAAACTTTTAGTAAAAACTTTTGAAACAAAACAAAAAACAAAATCGTGTATATTTCTGGTTCTACTTTACTACAAAAGTTTTCTTTAAAAAATCTCAAATCTTTTTCTATTAAAAGAACCAATTGAAAAGAAAAAATAACATTAATTTTTAACAAGTTTCAAAGATCTACAGTTGATCAGTCTAGAAGTAGATTCTACAGATGGGTTAAGTTGGTGTGGAGATTTTACAGTTGATCAATCCAATGTTTATATTAACATTTTCCAATAAAAAAGCAAATAATTGGTTATCTTCTAGGTATGCACTCCCAAATTTTTCATTTCATTTTTAAGGAATGCCACCTTCAAATTAACAGCAGGAATCAGCCACCTATGCTCCTTTGATCTGCTTTTTTTTTCTTTTCTTTTTTTTTTTTTTTTTTTTTTTTTTTTTTTTAAATAAACTTGTTTTTTATCTGAATTCTTAAATAATTTTCTTTTACAATAAATTAATTTGGGTATTTTTCAATAAATATATATCAACAAAATTTGTAAACTTTTTTAACAGTGAATTGCAAGAAATCAAACATTATTTCAGAATATCCCGAAAAAAAGAAAACATTCCTTAAAAATAAGCTGAAAATTTTGGGATTGCATATCTTGAAGATAAGCAAATAAGTAAAATGTTTTTTATGAATAAATAGTTTAACATTCTTTTATTATATCATAGCAGTTATATTAAAAAAAAATAATGAGGGGGTTGTTATTGTGCAGTGACTGGCAAAATAGCCTCTTCCTAATTTTTAAATTTAAATGAAGGCTGTTTTGTTTTAAAATGTTACAATTATTAAAATAAAAAAGGAATTAAACTTATGTTTTGAAGTTAACAGGTTTTTAACAGGGATAACTGGTCAGTTCAATGCTGTGTGTAGGTGTTCTGAATGCATATTTTCGTCTGTTTCATGATTGGCACCACAATCTCATAAAACTTTTTTTTTTTTTTTAATTCAAATGACTAAACGTTGAAACACTCCTGTTAACTGATAAAATAATTTTCTCAAGGTTTTTTTTTTTTTTTTAAATCAAAGAAGCTATTCATTATAAAATTAATTTATTAATGAATAAAATACCAAAAATTTCATCAATTGTAAAAATGTTGAAATTTTAATTTTGAAATCACTGAAAAAAAAAAAAACATCTTCGTACATTTTATATTTATTAAAAATGATTAAAAAATTATTTAAGTCAATTATCGCAATACAAAAACATGGGCAGCAAAAATTATATATATATATATATATATATATATATATAGTTAAATTCCCAGATGAAAAATAATAATAATCCCTTACTATAAAAGGTAATTTACATTAACTAGAAAAAAGGCTTAGAACACAAGTTGTCTATCTTTTTAATTTTGAATTTTAATGTAACTATAACAACAAAAACATTTCGATTTCATTTTGCCTTGAAAAGTCGGAAGATGAAAGCAGCGTCGGCAAAATGTATGATTTTTTCCAATTGGCATTTGATACCATATATATATATATATATATATATATATATATATATTGATTGTATAAAATATATGATATAGTGGGGAATGTTCTGGTCTTGTCTTCTCAGCAAGAGGTCACACACAGCAGGGCCAGATCAAAGTATTGGCATCTAAAACCGTCACATGAGCTTATTAAAAGCTGAGGTTGGCATGTCACATGTTTGTGATCTTCCAAACAAAAAGGAATGACTGAAAAAAAAAAAGAAATATTGTGTTTCAAAAAGAAATCTAGTAACATAAAAATG
>CAHIKZ030001310.1:0-12500 GCA_903632075.3 Acanthosepion pharaonis
AATACTTTATCCAGTGGTTGATTCTGTCAGCTTGACTGAAGGTAACTAGATATTCTGATTCTTGCTATACAATTCAATTTCTTTACCAGAAAATGTCTTGGTACTCAGCATTGCAGGACGATGAATTAATTGCAGTGTCAATACCATGCTGTTCTATACTGTTGTGGTTCAATGGTTGTTTGTCACTATTCACTTTGGTTACCATCCCACTCTGCCCACACTGGGTTTCTTGACCACAGAGCTCATAGGGATTGATTAATTATCAGTATTGTAGCACTGATTGAAATCAAGGTGAACTATGCTATGTTGAAAAAAAAAATAGAAATGTCTTTTTGCAGATGTAATGCAAATGAAAACAGTCTTGGGTTTTGATTTGGTTTTATGTTGTTCTTGGTGTACAAAAATTAACCCTTCCCACAGATTATGTGTCTTTCAGCAGCATCTTTGTCCACGTCTGTGTCTTTCAGCAGCATCTTTGTCCACGTCTGTGTCTTTCAGCAGCATCTTTGTCCACGTCTGTGTCTTTCAGCAGCATCTTTGTCCACGTCTGTGTCTTTCAGCAGCATCTTTGTCCACGTCTGTGTCTTTCAGCAGCATCTTTGTCCTTGCTGTGTCTTTCAGCAGCATCTTTGTCCGCGTCTTTCAGCAGCATCTTTGTCCACGTCTTTCAGCAGCATCTTTGTCCACGTCTTTCAGCAGCATCTTTGTCCACGTCTGTGTCTCTCACCAACTGTAACTGCTTATATTGACTTTGATTCAAAACTGGAATGGCGGCCGATGGTGTTTGGGAATTTGGTGTTTTCCCAGGTTTCTGTAACAATTACAGCAAAGGTCCTTTGTTGTCTGGTTTGTAATATTAATTATCTCTACAAATTTGGGAGATCCCCTCTTCCTACAGGTGGTGGTTGCAGGTACTGACCTGCCCGTATAACTAATTTCTTCTCTTATCCATGCTTTGCACCATTACTTCCAAATGGGTGAAGATGATTTCTCCATCTCTCTTGGTATCTCATCTAAGCCTGGCACCTCAGATATTTTTTGACAACAACTTTCAAACTGCATCGGCAGAAAGGTGGTCGACTTTTAGTTATTAATTGTACTTATCTTCTTAATTTTCAATAATTGTGCCAATGAGCCCCTGCAAGTTCATTCCCTATCCTAAGATTAGTGAGGCCATTTCTGCCTGCTTATAGATGGCATAGGCCAATCTCTTGATTCTGCTTTTATCTCCAAAATTTTCAAATACTCAATTAACCCCTTCTTCCTTCCTGGAAGTTCATGAGACATGGTTTTGTCAACTTCCACTTTTAGCCAAATGGACATAACTATATGTCATCTTGTGCTTTTAACCCTCTCTGTCTGTTCCTTCTTTTCCTTTTTACCAGTGTCACATATATACCTGACGTTATATATATATATAAGGAATGATGGATAAATTGTTGTCTAAATTACACAAAAATGAAAATAACTTTGACATATCATAATAACATATATATATATATATAAATATATATATATATATATATATATAACAAAATTGCACAAAAATATATTGAAATAATAAAGATTAAATTTATTCATTAAAATTGCCATTGGCTTCAACCAGGGTCTACAGATGAATTTGGAATCTCTGGCAACTCTTCTAAATGGTCTCCTTGTTTAAGTTGGTTAATGCTTCCATAATCCTTGCTTTCAGTTCACCTTTGCTGTTATAAGGAGTTTTGTTGCTCTCTCACTCAACTGCACTCCACACATAATAATCAAGGGTGTTGCAGTCTGGGGAATCAGGTGGCCAGATGTAAGGGGTGATGTGGTTGCATAAGTTGTCTGACAGCCATGACTGTATTCTCTTGCTTGTGTGGCATGGTGCAGTGTCCTGTTTCCAGACATAGGGTCTTCTGGCAGCCACTGTCTTGACCCAGGGCAACACTACCTCCTCAAGGCACGATGTCGGTGTCTGAGGCCTTGTGAGAAGATAAATGGAGGCATAACATCGCCATCACTAGTGATCACTACAAATGCACTTGTAACCACAATTAGACTCATCCAGCTGTTTCCAAATTCTCTGTATTGTCCTCAGATTGACACCCAAACACTTGCAATGTTCTTCTTGCTTCCAGCATGATTGCCAAGCAGTACAGCATGCTTTTTTCAAATTTCTGGTGGTTTGAATTGTGTCATGGTGCTTTTTTTTTTTTTCCACAGAGAGTGCCCAACTGGCCCTACTATACTGTGCAGTCAACAAAATCAACAACAAACAATGCATAAAATTAAAAATATAAAATGGCAAAAATTTTCCCCATTGCAAGCCTTTAAGTACATCTTTCTCATTTAGATTCCTGAAAGTCCATAGCTGCTCAGTTTGATTTCAGAAATGTAAACAAAGCAATTTCGAAAGAAATAATGGATTTTTATTTATTCATCTGGCATATTTTTATCACTTTAAACATTATTATTACAGGATACCCATATTTGAGTAGGTCTGTTTATTTTTAAGCCTGATGAATAAATAAAAATCCATTATTTCTTTGAAATGTGTGTGTGTGTATATATATATATATATATATATATATCCGTCTCATTGAGTATATTTCTTTATGTGCATATGAGGGAAACACTTATTTTAACTTTAAAACAAATCATATATCTAAATACAAATTAAGTTGACTCTTTGCACCAGAAACCTTTGTTGCTTTTGAACTGGAGTGACCTATCTGACCACAGAGAACAGACAAGTGGAGCCCACAATGCAAGCTGTGCACTGGCTAGCACTCAGGTCATATCATAGACGGATGAAAAAAAATCTACAAGGGCTGATCACAGTAGGATATTTTCAGCAAATGATTTCATTTGCTAATTGGTTGTTTGATATGGAGTTTCCTTTACTTGCAAGAGAAGTGTGTAAATCTCATAGCTTCCATTGAGAAAATAGGAATAAAAATCAAATGAGTAAAAATTTATAATCACTATGAAGTTAGTTACAATTTACCTTTATTAAATTCAACTGACAAGGTCTGCTTTTAGAATAGATTTTTTCCCAGTTTTTATTGTTTTTATTCAAGTTCTTTCAACTATATTTGGTCATTATTAAGAACATTGTTTTCAGTGCTATAGAGAAAAAGTTTTTGGTTTTATTGAATTCCTGTTGTCATTTTTAGGAACACAGCATTTCTAATTTAAATATGTGTATCATATACAACTGATATCATGTGTAAGATGGTTTGTAAGAAAATATAGGTGTTTGTGTGTAGCCAGGTCTGGATATCAGTATATATGAATATATTTGTCATGAAGGTGTTGCAATTTTTTGATTCCCTTTCTATTATTATTACTATCTCTACTAAACTGAATTTATTATACTTTTATCATGAGCTTCTGAACTTAATAAAAAATTTTAGTTTTTCAAGATTTATAAAAGACAATCAGTCCTTTCTTTTGAGTAAAGAGATCTTAATAACCAAATTTAGCTGTGGGAAGCTTATTCTACATTTCCTTATTACTTTTCAAGTCTATAATTAGAGCATTTCTTAAGGTTTTCAGCCTTGTTTAGTGGATTAAAGCATTGGCTTGTCCAATGAGTTCAATCCCTGTTTTGGGTAGTGCACTTAGATTCAGTGGAAACAATGATAAATAACTTAGTAGTACTAAATAAGAACTAGATGAAATATTCTTAGATACAGTCAGCAGAATAAGAACAATCTTTGCTTATAGATTAAATGAAAGGTTCAATTCAAAATTCCCTTAACGTTAATTGGATTGACAAGCACCTGATGAAGGCTGGAGGGTACAACAGTTGAAATGTTGTGATAAGGGACATGGCATATAGAATTCTCATGATAAAATTGTAAACTATGATAAAAGAAAAAAATTTGGTAAGGTGTTGGACTGAAACTGTAAGTAATGCCATTGTTTGTTTGATCCTCAAATATGTGTAGTGCAGATGTGGTTTTTTTAGTCCTGCTACAGACTTACACTCTCTTGTGTATATATGCCAATGTTGTATGCCTCTTATATTCTTTTTTACATTTGTTGCAAGTAGAAATGATGCATAACATGCAATGAATGACTTTCCTATGAATATGGCTTCGTTCATGGTTTTTGAGGCCTACTGTACTTAGACAGGTGTGACCACATTACATATTAGATCAAATTCTGTGCCCAAATTCTTGGGATGATTAATATGAAGATCCTTGTGAACAGCTGTCTTGAGTTTTTAATGCCCAGCAGGATTTTGTTCAAAAATTCTCTTACCATCATGTACTGCTTTCCTTCAGGATGATGATTTGAGGTTTTCCCAGTCATTTTGCATTTTGCAGTTGGCTGCCTTCAAGTGTGTCCTTGATGCAATTTTTATACCTTAGTTTTGGTTTCTGTGCTGGTATTTTCCCATCAGATAACTCAGCATGTGAACTGCTTCATCCTAACCACTACATTGTAATTGGTGCTGAAGTACCAGAGACTTAATACTGGTAGACTGTGTGTTCAAAGATACCAACATGATGTACATTTGCCACTGGATACACAGTATACAGAGGGAAATCGCTGTTGGTGAAATTGATCCGCAGTTTTTTTATGCCTCTTGTAAGTGACCCCAGGTTTCACATGTATGCAACAATGAAGGCAAAACTTTGTCTCAGTTTCAATTCCATGCTGAGACTATAGATCCTTATCCCTTGCCTTCTTGATTTTGAAGGCGTTTTCATTATCAAGAATATTTGTCATTGGCCTATTAGCCTTTTACCTCTTTTTGGGAAATTATGAGAAGCCCTAATTAATGTTGAATTGGTTAAGCATCTCATATTGCAGGGTCTTCTTTCAAACAAGCAAATATGGCTTTTGTTTCTCTAGGTCAACCACTGATATACTGACACTAATTGTGGAAAGAGTCTATCAAGCTAAATATAATGCAGGTGTCTCCCAAGGTCCATCCTTGGTCCTACTGTGTTTTTAATTTTCATTAATGACATTCCTAATGGCATCAATTCTCAACTTACCTAGGCTGATGAAACAACCATTTACTCCTGTCCCAACAGCAAGTCTGATATGTTCAAATTAGCAGCTGATGTCAAAAATGACCTTCAATCTGTTGTTAACTGGGGCAAAGGATGTCCTGTTAATTTTAATGCCTCCAAAACAACTGCTCTCTTATTAATCATCAGAGAGACCCTTTTCTACCTTTCATCAGCATGGCCAATACTAATTTCCTGGAGATTGTCTTGTTATGCATTCTCGAGCTAATGTTCTTGACTGACATGAAGTGGAAAGACTATATTTAATCCATTGCAAGGTTAGCTACTAAGAAAGTTGGTTCACTAAATTGTGCTAAACAATTTTTCTCTCCAGAATCTATCTGACATATCTATGCCTACCATTCATCCATGCTTAGAATATTGCTCCCACATAAGATCTGGTGCATCTGCTACATATCTAGAGATTGTTGATAAAATTCACAGAAGAATCAGCAGTATTATTAATTATAATCTAGCTTCTTAGCTTCAGTCAATTTCTCACTACTGTAAAGTTACCTACCTCTGCCTTTTCTATAAATATTAAAATTGCTACCTGTTTGGATGAGCTCTTCATTTTGGTATCTTGACTTTATGAATTTAAGCGCAGTACTAGAATAGCAGCACTAATTTACAGTTGAGTTGGCTAGATGTAACTAAGTTCTATGCTAATAGTTTCTTTTCTCACACTTCTCACTTGTTGAACTCCCTTCCAGTTCCATGCTTTCCAGTCAACTTGAAAAATTTAAATGCAATGTCAATTGCAATCTACTGTTCTCCTGATTACTCTTTTTTTGGTCTTGCTCTTTAGTAATGTTATTTTTTCTAATTCTTCCACACCCAGTAACCCCCTTGTATATTAGTGTAATTAGGCAGTAATTGTTCTCTTAAACAGCTTTTATTGAAAAGTACATTCTATTTTTAATAAATTCAACCATCTTCCAACCTGGATGCTCCTGATACCAAAATATTCAAAATCAAGGCTATGTCCAAGCTGTTGATTTCCATGAAACCTCATCAGGGGTATGTACAAGTAAGGTGAAAAACAAAAAAAATCATTACACATGGTGGATACACTACTGTAGCATATAGCCAAAAGGACTTCCTGTATTTTACTTTATCTAATTCAATTTAAAAAATATAATGACACTTTAAAAGGTACCACTTAAAACACTTGTGATTTTCTTCACCTTATTTGCCCCCCCACACCTCTGATAATGACTCATATCCATTGAAAGTTTGAACATGGTTTTTACTTTGGATATTTTTTATACCTCCATCAGTCAGATTTGCAAAAAATTTGCAATTTAGGAAAGACAATGGTTAAATTTAATAGATGTAGAATGCTTGTACTGATATAATACTCACAATCCTCTTAAATACAAGTGAACAAATACTGTTATAAAGCATTTAAACATAGTCATGGTGACATGTTCAATTTCATTTCATGCATTAGTGTAAGAAAAAATGATTTAAGTGACTTCAGATCTGGCATATTTTTTTGTGTCAGACAGGCACTTCTGTGTATTTCAAAAATTTCTGATCTGCTTTTAACACACAATTGTCATTTAGAGAATAATCAGAAAAAGAAAATAATTTTCACTGACCAGCAATTCAGTAAAAATCCTTTTTTAATAAAAGAGGTGAGAGAATAGCCAGACTGGTTCAAGCTGATAGAAAGACAACAATAGCGCAAATTACCGCTTGTTACAACATAGACATACAGAAAAGAATCTCTGAATGCACAGCACATTGCTACTTAAAGAAGCCAAGATACAGAAGCAGGTGATCATGTTGGTTGCCACTCTTGTCAGATGAGGACAAGAAACTGAGCCTACAATTTACTAAGGATCACAAAAATTGAACAACAGAAGATTGGAAAAATTTTGCTGGGTCTTGATATTTGCTGCAACATTAAATGGTAGAGATAGAATTTGACATTGACAACATGAAAGTATATGATTTTTGTATCAACAGTACAGGCTGTTGATGATGTAATGGTATGGGGAATATTTTTTTGGCATACATTGGGATTCTTGGTACCAATAAAAGATTGTTTAAATGCCGCAGTTTACCTAGGTATTGTGACTGTTCATGTGCCCCATTTTATAACTACAGGGCTTCCATCTTCTAAAGGCCATTCTCAGTATTATGTCATCAATCAGGAAGTGGCAGATTAGTTCATTGTATATATAAAGTTCTCAAAGTCATAATTTCCATGTACACACATGCAGCCCCCTTGCAAAAATCCTTTTTGGTAGGAAAAAGTCAGTTGCTTTTTTAGTAGTTTGGATCCTTTCCAGGTTCCTATTTGTAGAGCATAGAAATAGATTAGCCTATTTTTCTATGCAATCCATTCCACTCAGTGACCCTTGAACCACCACTGGTTTGCAGAAGCTAATTTACATAGCCTTGCTGTCTTTTTTTTAGTGGTGAGGAATTTTTTATTCATTTTTTCTTCTATAAAATCAGCATGTGACACAAAAGCATTTTGGCCTTTGGGTTATATCTCCCTTCTGTACATTTATGGAGCATCTACAATCCTGTGACATCTACAGTCAGCAGATCTTAATCTCATAGGGTATCTTTGAGATGTGGTCAAAAAAGGGGAGTCAAATCCTGGATGTGCAGTCAACCAATCTACGAGAATTGCAAGATGCCAAAATAACAGCATGAACCCATATTTTGAGAGAGTGCTTCCAGAATATTGCTGAATCCATGCCAGGAAGAATTGTTAGTTCTGATGGCAAAAGTTTAGGTTCAACCTGGAATGAGTAAAGTGTCCTTAATAAACTAATTTATATGTAAATGAGATGGTGCTGAAAATTTCTTTCCAAAATCTGACTAAACATCATATATTTATCTGTTTATTTTTTAAGGGTTTCTTCAGATGTTATAAAACATTACTGTACAAAACACATACAAAGATTATCATAATATATATATAGATATATATATTATGATAATCTTTGTATGTGTTTTACTAGCATAAAAGCCAGCCTATTAGGCTACATTTAAGCTAGCTCCTGCAGAGAGCTCTTGATTGATCCTTCATTAAAGTAGGTAGGGGGAGTTGATATGGTAAGCAACATTAAACTACAGAAGAACTCAAAATTGACTGTTGCATTTAAGTATTACATTAATATTTAAGTTTACTGTTTAAAAGTTCAATGATAATTCTTCTGTCCTACTTAATTTAAAGACAATTTGTGACTGTGTGTCGTGTGTATCCTACGATGGAAAATGTGGCAAAAAGAAAATTATTTACCAAAAAGAAGGGCACATATTCTGCATGACATGCTAAAGATGGAATATGTAAATTAAAAACAATCTGTTGTAGGAATTGCTGTAAAAGTATTTTGATATGCAAAAATTGGACATCCTCTCCCAGTTGTCAAAAAATGGAAAAAATGCTTGGCTGATAAAAGCACTTGGTGTTCTCGAATCGGGGAGGAAAATTGGTGTATTTTGGCTACCATGTTCATCGGAGAGTGAGTTATTTTTCTGACTGGTTACATGCATTGGGATTTGTGAGATAGTACCTGTGAACAAGTTTTCAGCATTTCTTTCTGCCCCTGATATTCAAGTCTGAACTTGTGATTTATTTTCTGCGTTGTGGAAGTAATCTGCAACAAATATTTCCTTAGCTTTCAAAGTGCCCACAGTGCTCCTGCTACTCATCTCGAGGTTCTTGAAAAAATCCAAAGTAGTTTCTACAATGTAATCAATCCCGACTTGGCATCTCATCTTCAGTCATTTCTTCATAGATGTGATGTGGCTTCCCTCTGGCTTTTCTATAAATATTTTCATGGTAGCTTTTCCTTGGTGTGCCCTGACTACATGAATTTAAACTAGTGCTACTAGATTGGCATCTAGGTACCACTCTTTTACTGTTGAAATAATTAAATGTAACTATCACTTCTACTCAAACAGTTTCTTTTCTTACACTTCCCAACAGTGGAACTCCAATTTCATTTATTTTCTTCCCTGAAAACTACAATCTTCAAATGCAACATTTATCGTTATCTTCTGTCATCTTGAACCCTGTTCATCTTTTCCTCAATCCCCTCTATACCCAGTGTTTCCTCTCACTTTCACTCTCTGTAACCTCCAGTTTACTAGTGGCACACCCACCTTGCTCGTGGTGAAATGGTTAAAAGAAAATATATATATATATATATATATATATATCTGAGGTGAATATGGTTTCATGAAGTTTGAAAAGTAGATTTTGCAGGTCATAATTAAAAATCTGGTTGAAACAAATTGCTCAGTTGATACTAATTCCCTTGGGAAAGGTATGAATTTATTTCTTCTCTCCTCAGCTACAAATTAAATAACAGAGTAGACTGATTTTTCTACTCTTGTTTGGTAAGCAGTTTAAGAGAAGAAAACCTTTGAATTTCAAACTGTGACGATAGCAACAGGAAACCATTCCACTTCTTCAAGAATGCATGGTGAATCACAGATAATAAAGAAAAAGTAATCTGTGGAGATTTATGATCATCTACATCCCAAGAGCACCTGGTATTGTTAAAAAGAATGCAAAGTGGAAACACTTTTTTTCACATAGTCACTACTGTTGGATATGTATTTTACTATTGATGAACAAGAGCTCTTTATTTCATGGGCTGAAAGTTATGGAGGGCTGCCATTAGAAGACATTACCCACAATCTGTGCTTATTGGTCTCTAGATAATTTGTGTGTATTTGGTAGCAAAAAAGTAGGATTTGCATAACTTTACATTAAAAACATCATGCAAATTTTTGTTCAACCTCAACCAATCACTGATGTCTCAACTCACATTTAAGCTGAGAGTCTCATGTAGTGAGTTATTTTGTTTGACATGGTGTGTGAAGGACAGCTTTGTGACCTACAAACTGCAGATTTGCAACTTTTGCCCTGTGGATTTTTTTTCTTAATTTTTGCTACTTTGAGAACTTTCAATTCCATCCTTACAGCACTTTTACAATTTGGTGAATTCTCTTTAGATAGACATTTGATTTTTAAACATAAAGATATAAAATATAGAAATTAGGACTGAAAATTAATTTCTATTAAAATAATCTTGTTGATGATAGACCTTTATCAAGTGGTTGACTTTTGCAGAACTTTAAAATAATTAAAGCTGAACTCTATCAGGAGATGAGGAACAAAGATATTGTTGTTGGGAACTAAATAAATGTATATAGTTATATTTAATTTTGTAAATGAATATGCACTTTTTTCAAGTTTTCATTTTATATATATATATATATATATATATATATATATATATATATAATCCAAAATGTTGGTGTGTTCAACAGACTACCTGCCAAAAGACTTCAAACAAAATGAATAACAAAAAAGCAAAAACCAAGAAAAACCTTACACAAGGTATAAAAAAGAAGAAAAAGACAAATGGTAAACATCTTCCTAAGAAATAAATAACTGTGCCCAGGCAATCCAGACAGGAAAAAACTCTTCATATCTTCAACCCTCAATGACATACATGCACACACACACATTTTATATGTATATAATTTATTTATTTAAAAAATATATATACCAATATGTGAGGATTTTTATATATATATATATATATATATATATAATCCTCATGTATTGGTATGTATATTTTTAAAAATAAATATTTGTATGGATGCAATATTCCTATGTATGAACATCATGAATATCTACTCATTTGTGTAGTAGATATACTCCAAGGCAATGAAGTTCAATTGTCTCCTCCAATCATCTCAGTAATTATTACTATCAAATGTTATTCAAGAATGCAACAGTATCCATACCTCTCAATTAAATCTTAGTAAACAGAAATATTAATACCTTTAGATACAACTTGACAAACTTGTAACCACATAATTTATAACCACAATTTTCACTGGAAATGACAATTATTATTTTATAATGAAACAAATAGTCAAAGCCTATAACTAAATATTAGTAACAATTTGTACAAAAAATGGTCAGCTAATGTTTTTATGCACCAGCTGAAAGCTTAATGATATGAAAATCAAACTATTTAAAGATATTAAAAACAAGTAGTTATCTCTTTCTAGTGGACTATAAAGTAATTATGGAGAAGAATAAACAAGTAGAAACCAACCAGTACCTTACTTGCGAGAGATGACATAGAAAATAATATTTAAATGATATATAGTATCTGGAGAAAATGAAATAAAATCATTAAATTAAATAATAATAAAGAATAAAAAAGTAAAAATAAATACATTTTCCCATGATGCTAGTAATAAAGGAAATGGAAAGTATTTTGGTCATCTGAAAAGGGCGTAACTGTACTCTTTCCACTTTCCAATGTCTAGTGTTCATACGTGTTTTGCAGAATCTTCACTGATGAAATACGTACAACCTTTACTTTGGTCATTCCAACACAGTGCAAAGCTGATGTGACCATTATAACCATTCTTATCATTACTTTCCCAACTTACTTCTGGTCCAGAAAAAGAAAACAGACATGCCCAAGAGACATTTCCTTACAGTAATTATACAAAAAAAAAAAAAATAACAAATAAATAAACTGTCTGTAGTAGAAACTCAATTTTTTGTTGTTTCTTCTTTTGTTTCTATGTCAACATGTACACACCCACAATATATCAACATGCACCTTAGTCCATAAGCGGGTTCATAAATTTGTGCAGGTGAACAAAACTTTTTCTGGTACCTTTATTACTAGCAATCTGGGAAATTGCATTTCTTTTTTTCTTCATCTTTTTTCATTCTTTATGATTTTATTGATTTTGTTTAATTTTCCCACAAGTATTCCAGTTGCTCAGACATAAATTCTAATTAATAATGAAAATAGAATGAAAAAATCTTTATATCTGGAAAGATATAAGAGCCTTGAAGTGACTTGATATCTTTTTGTCTGACTTGTATATGCCAGAGAATTCATTTGCAAATTATATAAATATCAAAACCTTGCCAAGAATTTGTTTTTATCATCTCCATCATTTTGAGGGTCTTTGGAGAATAGAGCAACAAATGTGGAAAAGGTTGCAATCTTTTGCTTTTTTAGTTAAAAGTAAATGCCTGGAAAGTATGGCAATTATGAGTTGATTTCATGTCTCAGCAATATTCCCTTTTTATCTACAGCATTTTTTTTTTTTTTTTTTTTTTTTTTTGAACCACCTTTAAACATATATATTTTTTTATTTATTCGTGTATTTAAGCTGCAAATTCTCTTTCAGGCATGTTTGATTGAATAAGTTACAAATGTTATGTCTGCTTAATTTGATCATAATCCTTTCGTATTCATGAATATGTTTTTCTATATATTACAATTAAATGAGACAAGAAATGCACTGTAACAGTGAGAATCACTTTTATTAACAAAGTACTTTCCATCTCTTTCTGAGATCATCATCAGAGGTGCAATTGGTAAGGCAAAAATTATGTAGTTATCCATTACTGAATTTTTCTTTTGTATTTAAATGCTATGGCTGATAGTTATGGTTCAGCGTTCATTAAAA